>JADLZK010008513.1:0-364940 GCA_015847255.1 Hyparrhenia diplandra | reverse complement strand
GACTTGTCCATGATTGGCAGACACGTTACCCGGAATCGTCCGGTAGCCAGCAAAGTCTGAATGCCGTTGTTGATGTTGACGAGTGCTGATCGTGCAAAGCTTCATCACACACTACCATCTCTGATGCACACAGATGGCTCGTAACAGGGCGATGGGATTGGAAGAGCTGCGTACAAGTGCACACTGTTGCGATGGAGCTCACACAGATCATTGATCCCACATCGTCCCTCATGCTGCTCAATATCAGCCGAGAGTAACCCAGGGGGACAGTCCTTCAAGCTTTCGCAGAAGGAACTAAATACTGATTTTATTCAGCTGAGATAATCTGACATAGGCTTTCGTGAGTCTTTACTACTACGTATCCTCGCAGGGCTTATAGAACATGATCTGGGAAGGTCAGCTGAAACATGGGACAATGACATCTTACCTTAATACTTACATGCTTTTACACTCCAGGTATTTGGTCTCTTTAATCTCGTTCCTTTATCAACACATGTAATACCGTCTGCCGTGTTCACATAACAGAGGTAGCCAAGACAAACGCATATCAATAATGGCAATCGGACCCAGCGGGCAAATAGCTATCTAGTCATATGAGGGTTACAAAGTTGTCGCTCATATCTTTTAACCCAAGAGGCTCTAGACGCTTTACCACATGACTGCGAGAACCAAGCATAACTACAGACGGCAGCCGTAACTCACTCAATCAACTCACGGCACGCTTTCTTCTACTTAGTCGACATCTGAAAATGACATTCTTGAGACTGCACAGATATATGTATAGTATAGTAGAAACCTTAATGCTATACTATTGGCACATTTACTCCGTGTGCAAGCTTGTCTCTTATGACCATCATTTTGATAATGTACAGATCTCAAACATGTGCAAACATCAGTTGAGCTATGTCGTCGGTGGTAATTTTCTGCATCGATACCTTTTCTTTTGCAGGTCTATGCCAAGGGTAAACTGTCGCAATGACGAAGATGGAAACGATCCATCCCTCAGTGTGTGTGTGCTTTGCGTTGGCTTCTTGATGATTAGAGTGTTTTGTCTCAAACAAGTAGAGTTAAAAAGAGTACGTCGTGATTCACTGAATGTCTGGTTTTAGAATTGCCCTCTCTTTAGAAAAGGGTTGGTTGCGAACTTTCCACTGATGTGGCACTCAGGCATGCAGTTTGAATTATCAAAGCTGGCATGTAGTAAGGTCAGTCAATAAGTACTACTTTCTGTTTGCAATCTCATGATCATGCCTCGATGAGCACACATGGCTCGCAAATCTTCTTGCGCGCAACATGTGACCAAGAAAACTGTGCATTTATTTGAATCATTCAGATGATAATGCTATGTGCATATTGTCCCTTTTATGCTTGGTACTCTTCCATTTGATGAAGATAATATCACAAGGAAATATTAGTTCTGTAATTTTGGTCAAGGATCATTTTTTTGTGAGTTGCTATATTTCAGTCATCTGAAAAAAACCTGATTTCGACGACAAAAACAGCCATTAGATCTCCATCCAACGCCTCGTGATTCGGTCCGTTGATTTTGTAGGCCTGCGAAACCTTAACGGCCTCGCGAATCAACCCGTTTTACAATAACAGATATCGGGCCCGCCAACCTACCACCAGGCGTGTTCGAAACCCTAACGAAGCTGGTGCTCATTTGAATCAGAATGCAACTGACCATACCCCACCTCATTGGCCGAACACAATCTTCTTTGCACCCATGGGTACCCATGGGGTATGTACATGATTTAGTACATGATACTACAGAATCCAAATTCTAGTGCAGAGATTATTACATAGCCATTCAGATTGGAAATCATAAGCATCAGTATCCATCCTGTTGTTAGTACGCCTGAGACTCGTTTCAGAGTTTGCAGTACAGATTGGGCATTAAGTCATTAACATATGTTAAGATAGTACAGATTGGTCAGCCAACATTTATGCCGGATTCGTAATCTACTTTGTTTGTGAACTGGCAGAAAAGTTACAATGCCCTGAGTGCGGACAATAATGAGGGTGAAAGTTACAAAGCATAACAAACAGCAAATCCCCCAAATTGTGCTATGGAGTAATGCTGCAGCATCTGATGAGATGAGTGTGACATAAAAGTTTAGTGTCTAACCTCTATGCAAAAACACAGAATAATGCAACAGACACTATGAGTTTGGCTTACTTTGCCTAGCTTGAATCTGTCATTCCACTGTTTGTCTTCCTCTTTATCTCCTTGGCATTTGAGTCAGCAAGCTGCACAAAACAAATGGACATGGTTAAACTGATGACCTGCATAAAGGGAGTTTCACAAAATTAGGTCCACAGTCAATTTCTGCAAGCATCCCAAGCATTTGAAATAAGTCATCCAGACAACCCTGACTGCTCATCTAGGGTAGTGCATATTAATAAAGAAATGCAAAGATAAACATTTTGCTTGATACTCACGCGCAGCAGAAGGCAAAATGCCGCATTCAAAGCGAAGTCAGCGCTCGGCAAAGAGATAGCTCGTGTGCAAATTACCCCAGCCCAGCCTCTGGCCGTGCATCTAACTCCGCTCTCCAACAGCCAAGCTCTCAAACATGATCTTGTCTAAGGCCTGCCGTGTCTACGCACGATGCAAGTTTACTTGCTGGACTCCACATCATCATTTCAGTACGCAGGAAATATAAAAATTATATGCAGAAACCGCATCATCTCACATGTTTGAAAAGCGCCGGGCTTCCAAGAAACTGAAACACCACAGCCAATAATGAGACAAGGACTGTACTACAAGTCCAAGTTTAGGCTTACAGCCTCGAAACTTAGCTCACAATATTGACCCCACTAAGTAACATTGTTTAGCCCAACAATGAGTTGCTCGGTACCATAGGCCTTAAGAGCATTCATCACCACATGGCCATCCTTGTCCTGCAAATGGTATTCCAACAAAACAGCTCAGATCTGCCTCGCTGACGACAAAATTAGCTTGAAAATAAACCGGCCCACTCAGACAAAATGCACTCACTCCCCCATCTCCCCTTAACTGCTTTAGATAGCATGAGTGGTTCATTCAGCCCGCAAAGGAAAGACGTCCCTGCCAGCGAGAAATCACCAACAACCACAGCTTTCAAACTAATCCACTTGTATTTTTGATATGCATGGTGCATTGATAAGACATTTAGAAATGAAACCTTAGAGTTACTACAGATTCAATACAAACATTTAAAATTTTATGGTCCAAGAAGAACTATTGAAAATGCCACCCGTCTTCAGGTAAAGTCAAATCAACTTATTGCATAGCAAGGCAACTAAAGTTACAGTTCTATATGTAACTGCAATTTTTACACTAGTACTACATTTAAATTTTGAAATATATGTTCTAGAGGAAGCCACCCAATGGAAAAAAAAAAACAGAGAGACCAAGTTCGACCACCACACACAATCTGCTCAAACAGAATGCTACAGCACCATTGCAGTAGAAAATTGACTTGACCGTTTAAGCCACAAAGACAAACTCCCCATCTAAATTCTGGTGGTTGGATAAATTTATATTCTGAATTTATAAATTGACAAATACAGTTGCGCCAACTTCTCAGAAGTTCACATGTTAGTTCTTCTTGTACTATCTATTGTGGCCTCATGTTTCCAAAACTTTACAAACTATATGAGCCAGGACTATGAGAATTACAAGACATTCTGTGACTGTGCATCTCTTTTGAGTTTTTAAGGCGCCGCCTAGGCGACGAGGCGCCAAGAGGGGAGAGAGGCGTCCCCGACGCCCAGCCAAAAAGCAGAGGAAATCGATAGGAGAGGCCACGCAGCTACCTCCTCACCATCCCCACGATCCGGCCGCCGCCGTGGTCATTTGCGGCGGATTGGAGGCGGGATTTGAGGAGCAGCAGCAAGATGTGGGGAAGAAGCGAAGGGCAGGCTGAGCACGCAGCCAAGAGCAGCTCGAGGGAAGGCAGGCGGGCGGCGCTGTATCATGCGTGATCCGGGGAGCGCGCGGCGCTTGCACCGGGCGTGAAGGGAGGGAGAGAGACGCTGGGCGGCGCTGCATCGCGCGGCGCGGAAGCAGGGAAGAGGAAGAGCTGGCGCGGCGCTGCCTGTGTTATGCGCGGGCGTGAGGAGATAGGATGGAGACTCACCGTGGTGCTGACCTGCTCGTGAAGGAGAGCTGAGAAGGGATAGGCGGGCTGCCTATTGGGCTGGGCCAACCATTCTCTTGCATTTGCTCTTTTTGATTTTTCTTTTTCCTTTTTCTTTTCCACCCTATTCCTGATGTTATTTCGTATTTAGACTGGTAAGGCGCGTCGCTATGTCGCCTTCTAGGCGCCGCCTGCCGCGCCCCTCAGGCGTTGTGGTATCGGCGCCGCGCTACCGCGGCGCTCAAAAACACACTGCAGATTACGCATAAAAGTGGCAAAGTTTTGAGATCATAAGCAGATACTTATGAACCTTGAGATATAAATTTGAGACAAGCATGAAACTTGCACAGATGTCACATTCATTAAAAATTCCTTAGTTATTGAATGTAAAACGATGTGAGCACAATAAAAGAAATGGAACTGCAGATTATTGTTAAATTGATCTAATGTCCAACCAGCATGGGGAAATGACAGTTGCTATGAGAAGTGGGTCTCAAAATAACAGTGAGATCTGAATGTGATAGAAACCTGAGCTGCCCTCATGACATCGGCAAATAAGTAACCATCCTTCATCTTCTCTTCCCTCAGCTTCTAGACTGCCACATATCACAATAAATAGGATTTCAAGATGTTTAGGTCCATCAAAGAAACACAAATCAAAGAAGACAACAGACCACAGAGAAGATGATCTGCCACTTTTACAAAGATAAAATCATGTTCCTCAATCTCCGCCAACTCTCGTCTTTGCGCCATCCACTCACCCCCTCACTCCCGCCAGCCACCACCCTGGCCAAGGGCGCTTAGTTCGCTTAGGAGTTCGTGAAGCTAGAAAATAGCTCCCACCTAACCCTAGCACCTCGCAAGGCCCACCCTCTTTCCCCTACAGAGTCCACAGATCTTTCTATGGGAAAGACAAATAACAGAGGAGAGAGATTTCCTTACTACCAGGCAACCCCTTACACAAAAAGGGACATATTGCATATCCTCATAACTAAAATTGCGGTGCTCAACACTTGCAATTTGCATTGTTGGTGATTGCAATTAATTACAAAGGGCCATAGAATGGCATATGACCTTATCACTTAATCAAAGGAGAGTGGAATTTCAGAGAACAGTAATAATTTAGCATGTACCTGCCAGCCAATTCCACAACTAAGAACAGACAGTGGGATTGGTGTGGCACTAGAAAAGGCCAATAGCATGTGTACTGCCAGCCAATACCACAAACCAAGAACAGACAGTGGGATTGGTGTGGCACTAGAAAAAGGCCAAGAGACAGAAATGAAGGTCCTAGTGGACTACTTGGTTTCTCTCCCAGACATGTGTTTCCGACCTTAAATTAAAATTATGCCTAGACCTTAAATGACTGCTATGTTTAGTTCACTAGAGAGGAGAGATGGGTGTTCCCATGAGCAAAGACAAACAAGCATAAACAACCACCCACGAACAGAACATGCCCAAAACTGGCAAGGGCAATTGCACGCTCTAAGTGATCTAAAACTATTGACAAAAATTTTATTTATAAAAGACCAGATATTGCACATGTTACACAATCATAATTACAGTAATGAAAAGTGAAATTTACTACTTCAAAATGTGCAATCATGAAATGGTGCTTCTACATAAAGGAATACAATCAAATCATAGTTCAGTAGAATTCTAATGCACTTTGTATGCCTACATGAAGGTTATAACACAAAAGTACCCTCATAGATCACAAGACAACCCGGTTTCAGTTGTAGTGATGTATATATAACAAAAAGAAAAACAATTTGATGGATATATACTTGCCTTAACAAAGAAATAAGCCTAAACATTTGGTTTCTTTTCAAGTTTAACCCGGCTGAAAAGAAAAAGAGAATATAAGTTAATGGAAGTTAATTAACATATGGGTCGCATGCATGAACTCTAAAATCGTGCAGCACCAAAACAAGATTGCTGGCATGCTATGGCCCTGGAGCCATAAGGCGAGTAGGCAAGGGCACCATGAATTTGTGATCTCAAATGGAGCATTGTCTCTTGGCCTTAATACTAAGATAAAAAATCTGACAGAAAACATGGAGTAATATAATAACATGATAGTAAAGTGCAAATGTCTTTGTTCTTGTTGCAATTCATGCAGATTTTAGTTATGCATGCGTGTGTCAAAGAATTAAAAATCTAGACAAATTTTCTTACTGAGCTACAAATTTGAGTATGGTCATCTTAATAGCTTGGTATATCAAGGTCATCTTAATTAATAGTCACATCACAAGAATCTGTTACAATCTAAAAATACATATCTCTGATATCGCTGCTACTAACACAAAAATGACTTTTTATTAGTGAAAAACAACTCCACAATCAAAATACAGAACAACAGCTAACTGAACCATAGACATATATGGTTTATTAGTAGATCGAGTAGCAAAAGTCTGAAATATACCATAGATGAACTAGGAAAACCAAATCAGACTAGTTTAGATCTCTTGCACTTCCAATTCAGTGCTAGGTAGTACTAAATAAGAAAAAAAAAAGCACTAACCAACAAAAAATTGTTACAAGGACAGTATGCGAAGTGAACTTTTTTTCTTCAGAAGTTGCCTCACCCCTTAATTATATTCCTTCCACGTTTCTTCCCCCCCTGCAATGGAAGAAAACAGGAAAGAATAAAATTTTTGTGCCAAACATACTAAGAAAAATGAAAATATATTACAAATTACAAAACTGTAATGAAAAATTGTGTGTTTCAACAACTGAAATTTCTACTATTGAAAAATGCAATATCTAATCTTGTGAGCTTACTTGTAAAATCAGATCCTTCACAGTAAATAGGGTGGCATTTCTCCATCTTATACAGACCAGATGGTAGTTGGCACCTAAAATTAACAAAAATTGATCAAAAACCGACTCGAGCTGTAACCACACACAATATATGACAATATGATAAGATCATGTACAGAATAGTAGAAAAACTATGAGACAATAGAGCTATTTTTGCACAAATTCCACAAAAAACAGATCGCATGATAAGAAAAATAGTCTAGTAAAGTCCCATCTTACAGCAAATGCATAAATAATGAATCGAAAGTGAGAAAGGATAATAATGAATCGAGTGAGAAAGGATATAGCTCTGGTTATCTTCTGGATAGCTGTTGCTAGGCAGGGACACAGAGACAGAGAGAGTGTAAGTGTGGGTGGGGAAGAAGTGAGCAAGCCAATGGTCTAGGTCTAGGCCAGCTAGTAGGTTGTTACTTGTGTTGGCACAATCACAAGTAACAAAGATGTGTGTGCTCGAACAAATCACAGCAAACAAAGGACAAGGTGTGGCACAATCACAAAGAGATTTTGTAAGCTGTGCAAAATGCAAGTATTGCCCTGAACTCAAAACCAGAGCATACACATTTTTTTTGAGAAAAAAGATTTTGTAATGCAGTGAAACAAGCACAATTTTATTTCTACAAATACTAGTACCGGGCTAGAAAGAAATAGGCATCCATTTCAGGTACAGAAACCATCCCCTTAGTCCCCTCAGTTCCCAGTCTAACCCAACCAACCAGCCAACTAGCTAGCCCCGAGGTGGTTCCAAAATCTCCCACTCATTCTCAGACAATTAATGGAAATGCTAACTGAGTTTTCTGAACTCGACAACCAAAAATTCAGTATCAAGATGGATCAATAGCCTTGAGGTAAGAGAGTTACCATAACTAAATTGTCTGTAACATGCATGTGAATAATTACCGCTGAACTAATTATAGGTAAAACTGCACATCCTAGAGTAGCATGTGAGTAACCATTCAATCTGTCGAACTAATTATAGGCAATTGCAGAATCCACACACTCACCATATAGCCATTCAGATGAATCCTCAACCACACAAGGCAAATCCCCATGCAATTCGGCATGACATACAATGTAACGTCAAGAGCACCGGCAACGAGCTAGCAACCACACCCCGAAATCACGGCGCCAACACAAACTTGCCGGGTACAAACATCAATCTCAAATCCCCTCAAATCCTCCGCCACACCCCAAAAGTCTGCCTCACAACGACGCACAACAACCATCCACCTGCATGCAACCAACAAAAACCCCCACCCCCAAATCCAAAGCAAATCCAGCCTGCACATCAATCCTAGGCTAAATCCCTAAATCCACCCAATTCCATCCATCAGACAGAAAACCGAACTAGCGCAACCCAAAATCCCACAAATCCAACGCACTCCATCCCTTTGCCCTAAACAAAGTATAGATCCACAAAACCTTTGGGACGACCGCAGCTGCTGGGATGAATGTCGCGCGCTCAATGCACGTCGCTGCGCCCCGCGCGCTGCTCCACTGCCGCTGCCGTGCTCTGTGCCGCTCCGCCACTAGGGGCCGTTGTGGTTAAGGGAAGGAGAAGGGGGTAAGCCACGCCAGCGCCAGCGCGCCAGCGACGCCGCAGCCGGTGCCCACGCACGGGCGGCTACCAGGCCGGAGGAGACAGAGGAGAGTGGCCAGATCGGGGAATGGGTCACTGGGAGAGAGAGAGAGAGTCTGGGCCGGGGAGAGGAACGGGAGTTGCTGGATGGAGTGGTGTTAACGGGCGCGCACAACGCTTTTGGACTGAACCTCGACAGCCGCACGGACCCATCCGCATAAGACGCTTGTCGCCTGAACCGAACACAGATTTCAGACGACACAGAGATAGGAAAGATGTTTTTTTTAAGTCAATAAAATGTATGTTTATCGGCTCCGATCCATGAAGTTGGAGATAACGTGAATTATCAACATGTACAATGTCCCATTGCCAGCGTCCGACCTCTATCCTGCTGGGATTTTTATTTAACCCCTTGTAATCTAAAAATTTTATAATAACTCCTTCCAATATATTTTTTAAAACTAATTTTAGTCACATCAAACTCCATGGTGTGACTAAATAATTGAGTCACGCTACATGCAAAGGCATGGCAAAAATGTATGCGGTGGCACAGGAAAAAAATAGTTGATAACGTGCGACGTGGAGGTGGCATATATAGGGGGAAAACACACGCGATGTGGAGCTGATGGCGGTGGCAGCCCCAGTTGTACCAAGCCATTTGGCATGACTGAAGCTTAGTTACACCAAAGAGCGGGCGTGACTAGCTCGCTGCTAGTTGCCTCCTCTCTAAGGTTCCGCTTTGGCTCAAATTTTCGAAAGCACTCCATGAGCGGCTTTTTCCATGAGAGCCCCAACGGCTCTATTTTCTTTGGGGCTCTATAAATACTTGGTTGGCCGACCATTGCTCACTCTATTCGACATTTGGATCATTCCTAACACACTTTGAGCTGAGCATACCCCCTCCTCCTCTCATCTATTGCTTGTGGAGCTTCATTCTTGATAGTTGAGGAGATTCAAGCGCATTTTGTATTAAGCTTTGCATCTAGAGGCACTTGGAGATCGCTAGAGCCAGGTGGTTTTCTTTGTTGTTTTGAGAGCACCACTCCTAGCCGCTTGGTGATTGGCGGAGGCGTTGACAAGAGTTGGAGATTGTTCTTGACCACCACCGCTGATTTGTGAGAGGACCGTGCATCCTCGCCGGATGACAAATTGCAAGTAATACATTGCTCGTGGTCTTGGGTACCTCTCATTTGCTTTGGGTGCAAGTAGCCTAAAAAGGAATTGGCTAGGAGTGAGCTCCACCTTGCCCCACACGTGAGAAGGCTCCAAGACAACGAAGACTAGCTTGAGTGGTGCGCAAGTGAACTTCGGGTTAAATCTCAGGTCTCTCCTTGTGTGATTGTTGTCTTCCTGATTGGCTTCATATTGGTTATCATGACATATCATCCCGTGATTGATTGATTGACTAGCCTCGACATTGTGGTATATCACTTCTACACCTTGCATTACTTTGTTATATATCTTTGTGCAGAGTAGTTTGAGTAGACTTGCTTTAATTGCTTAGTTTGGTTGTGAGTAGTTAGCTTGTTCAACCTAGGTGTAAAGTAGAGACTTAGCTTGTGTGAATTAGAGACTATGGCAGCTAGAATTGTTAATAGGAGGCTTGCCGACAAGTAGAGCTAGAGCAAACGATTTATCGTTATTTGTTATTGTAGCAAGTTTGTCTAGTGATTTTGTAGAAATTTTTTATTAGGCTATTCAATCCCCCTCTAGCCATTTAGGACCTTTCAGCTGGTCAAAAGCAAAATTGTCTCTATTTGTCGAGCTTATCTATCTCTATATCTATACCTACTAATAAAGCGAGAAAATTTCTGGTGCCAAACTTTGTTTCACCCTTTCTAGAAGCGCCCAACTTGGTCTAGAAGAAGCAAAATCAAGACCCCTCCTCGCTAGGACTCCCGCCTACCAATCCGAAAGGTAACGCAGCAAATCAAGACCCTCCCGCTACGACTCCCACCCACCAATACAAGTAAATTGAGACCACGAGCACGATCCAGAGGGAGATCACACGACAGATCGAGCAGAGGTACTTCTGGCCGCATCTAGTCCATCACTAGGGTCACCAGAGGGAGATCACACAATGCATCGCCATCCACAAGCACGAGCCGCGAGGATGCATATCTTCTTTCCACACCGACGATGCAGATGATGTTGGTCGCCATCACCGGGCGACAAGGAGGCAACCACCGGGCGCAGGTAGTCGCTGCGAGCCCCATCTCGCCGGGCATCCACGAGATGTTGATGGAGGTCGCCCTACTCCAAGCAATGGACATCATGATCACCCCGCCGCCAGCCGACGACCTCACCCCGGCATACACCATGCCATAGTACATGCCACCGCCCGGAGATAAAGGCCGCGAGGAGTAGGCAGTGGCATGCTCCTCAGATGTGAAGATGCATGGTGGCCCCCTCCGCATGTCAAGATCACATCGTATGTGCGTGCCCGTGCTCCCCAATGATGAACTCTCGTGAATCGACCAATGCATTTGTATTTGTGCATGCATGACACGTACGTGCGATGATTTGGGAAGTGACCCCTGGCAAAGTTGTCGAGGCGAGAGGCCGCACCAATGTGTATGAACTTGCCGAGCACGATGAGGACTCCGCCGCCTGAGAACGATGAGGAAACAAATGGCAAGAACCCGCCCATGTCCTCGATGGTCCATGGAAGGAGATGCCCAAATTTTGATTTTTAGAAGTGGAAATATTGGAAACACTTGAGATGATCTTCTTTATTTCTCCTAATACTGCTTTTAGAGAGGTAAAACTCATGTTTTAGAAGCAAAATATTAATACCGTTGGAGATGCTCTAGGACCGTAATAGATGTAAACAAAAAATCAAGACATCAAAATCGCACCGAGACAAAAAAATCAAGACACCACCGAATTGAGATAACCATGGGTAAACTCAAGAGCAAACAACACAACTCGCCGTGCGTATAAGAGGGATGTGTCAAATAATTAGAAATACACGCAACAACATGATATAAGATACTTATGGCGCCAAACTTTATGAAATACAATATTATTAGCCCTTGAAGTTTAAATGGATGGTATCATATATTTGTCCATCACCGTTGCAACGCATTTCACTTTTTCTAGTATGTAGTAACATAAAGTCCAACCGACTAATCTCTAGAGACCCAAGCTCCCCCTAATCCCGGTAGAGAGAACCGGACTAAAAGAGGCCCTTTTTCAAAAATTTTCAAAAAAAAACTGCAATCCTCGCCCATCCCTCCCATCCGAAAAAACTAAGGTGTGCACCGTGCACACGCATGCTTTGCGTGCACCCACCGCGCATTGGCCACGTGTCCTCGTGAATCATCATTGTCGCCTCGATCCCATGTAGTACACAAGATATCCTCATCCTTTGTATGCGCATGACGTGGCTAACAAAGCTGCCGGTTCCTAAGTGTGTACTGGCCACAATGATTCCTATGCCATATGGCTAAATCTACCGCGGGTGCACACCAAAACATGTGTGTGCACACACCTGGGTTATTTCCATCCGTCCCCCCAACCCCCTATCCTCATCCTCGCGCTTGCTTCCTGATGTGTTCTTAACATTTCACAAATTCTCAAATCATGAACAAGAAACAACTCGACACTTACGATTTAACATGTTCATTCCACAAGAAAATTAATCTCACAAGAGTTCACAACACGATTCACTTTTGATTCACAACGCAATTCGATTTGATTCGACAACGATTCACAAACACAATCGCTAATAAACTCAATCACAAATAACTCACCCACACCGGAAGCCCATGCCGACCTTGATGCGCCCGCTGGGTCGCGCCGACCGGGGACGGGCCGTGCGCCCCTCGCCGGCCGACGGGCCGCGCCCGACGTCGCCGAGGCATGGCCCTCGCGGATCGATCCTGCAGCCGGATGGCCGCGCCTCCCGCCGACGGGAGGGGTCGCACGCACCCCCTCGCACTTTTCCACCCAGAGGGCGGGCGGGTCGCGCGCCTCGCGTCCCCGCCGCGGACCGGCCGGCGCCCTCGCCCCCTCGCCGTGGCAGCCCCCGTGCCGCCGCACCCAGCCGCGGAGTCCGCGCGTTCGCCGGGGCGGGGCTCAAGGCCGCCGGTCACGGAGGTCGCGCAAGGCCGCCTGGGCTGGGACAGCCCTCAAGTCTCACCTGCAACGCCATGAGGTAGGCCGAAGTAACACCCCGTGTGTTACTTACCGCTAAGTCATGGTTTGATAAAATTAAGTTTATTTTTATGTTTTTGATCCTAAGTGTTGTTGGATGATGGTTGATAGTATAGGTTGGGAATCTGAAATTTGAATCAAATTCAAGTTTGAATTGAACTTAAAAACCCTATTTTCTATTCCCTCTTTATCCCCTTTTTCATTACTTCAAAATCTAAGCAAAATTTGCAAAAACTTTCAAAAGCTAGTTGGTAGATCTTGTTGAGATGAACAAAAGTCATGTACAAAGTTTTTCAAGTTGTTACATGATTTTAAAAAGTAATTTTGAATTCAAATTTCAAAATTTTGAACTGCATTTCAAAAAGTCATATTTAGAGGCCGAATTTGAAAATCTTTCCAATTGTGAAAATTGTAGTGATCTTGAAAAATTAGGCTAAGTCACTTTTTGAGTTTTTGAAGATCAGTTCAAATTTTGGGAGAATTTGATGAAGTTCGTAGATTTAGGTTGAGAGAGCTACAAAGGAACGTGGAAACCCCTTCCCCCATACGGCCGGCGCGGCTGGCGCCGCCGCGGGCGTCGCGCCGGCCGCCGCACGTTACCGCCCTAGCTGGCCGGCCGCAATGTCGCCAAACACCTGCCCATGTATCCCCTTGCCCTAAGCCACCGCCGACGCCGCTGCCGACTTTCTTTCTTTCTCCATCGCCGAACCGCCCAGCCTCTTCTTTGCCGCCGCCCTCAAGCTCCAATCCGTTCAATTAGTTTACACACCGCAGTCGCGAACTCAGCGCCGCCAGCCAATCTCGCTGGCCGGTTCTCCGCCGACCCCGCCCCGCCGCCGCCGCCTTCTCCACTGGCCGGCAACAAGGCCGCACCACCTCGTTGCCGGCCCGCCCCTGGTGAGCTCGTGCAAAACCATCCCAGAGCCTAGCGCCTTGAGATCGGCTACGATGCGCCGGGCCGCTTTTGTGATTGCCTCACAGCTAACGCCGCGAGTTAAGCACGGGAGCACCGCCGCCGCCGCCGCTACTCGCCGCTAACCTCGCTTCCGCTTCGCCTCGCCCCAACCAGCGGCGCACCGCGAACCGGGTGAGTTTCTTGCCTCGCACTCGTAAGCCGCCGCTGGTCATAGCCGCCAGAGTACACCGGAACGCCGCCGCCGCATGAAGTTTTTACGTGCAGCCGCCCGCCGCGCGTGAAGCCGCCATCGCTAGAGGGGGCAAGTTAGGTTCGACTAAGTGGGTAAGTCCGCCGCTCGGATGTGTTAGACGTTGTCGTGCTCTCGCCAAGCCGGAAACGCCCGACGAGCATCTCCCCCCCGCCGCCGCCCGCCTCCCGGGCCATGGTCGCCGGCAAGGATGCCGCGGTGCTTTTTAGGGTTTAGGTTTGGGGTGCCATGGGATGCGCTGGAGGGGAGCACGAGGGTTAGGTCTCGCCGCCGGCGCGAGGTCACCGCCGGCCAGAAATCACGTCAACCGCCAATACCGCCAAGGTCAATAAGCAAGATGGCCGACGGGCCGCCAAGTATCAGAGCCGAGGGCGGGCACGCATGCTGGCCGGGCCGAATGGGATACCGGCCTGCTTTCGCCCGAAAAGTCCGCTTTGTTTTAAAACTTGATTTATCTAATTTCCTTTGTCAGGAATAGTGCCGATTCTTTAAAATTTATAGAAATTTGAAACTAGCCTTTTTAAATTCTGAAAATTTTTGTAGAAGCTTTATGAGTTTATGAATCCATGAAAAATTTGAAACTTTGAATTTGAGAAGTTTTTTGCATGATTTAAAAAATACAAATTTTAATTGAAAATGTATCTTCCATGATTTTTAGAAAATAAAATATTTATTCAAAAATCATGAAAATTGATTTGGTGCTGTTTATGCTATGATCTAGCTGTATATAAAAGTTTGGGATTATTTTGACAAAGTTTATGTATTTGTTATTTTATGCTTTATTTATTTAATTGTTAAATGTGATGTTTAGTGTACAAATCTAATTTAGGATTTGTGTGACTTTTTTGAATTGTTTTGTGAATCTTGGATCATACCGCATTAAATGGTCCTTGAGAACTCCTTTTAGTAAGTAATAGTTCAACAAGTTGGTTTTGTTGGGTTGCAACTTTATCGTGAAGGAAAGTTGTACTCAATATGTTTATCATTTCATGCATCCATCAAGCATCATATTTATACTTCATCATGCTAAAGCCTCGCATCATCATCTACGCAGTAGAGTATACGAGAGTGAGATGGTTCATGATGGTCGAAGCCAAGAAGATCCATCCACCGCAAATATCGATGTCAAGTATGACTCGTGATCTCAAGTATGAATCTAACTTTTCCCTCGCAACACGTGCAAGCCCCTGCTACATTAAACCCTTCCTTGATGTTTTAAAAGCTTTATATAACTTATGTCTATGCTATGTTGCATTAAGTAATTAGGAGTTGGGTGAAACCTAATTGCCGATTACCATCCTTTGTTTATTTCAATACCATCCTTGATAACCTGCTTTCATTTCAAAAATGTTTAGTGATGCTTAGCCCTCGCTTAATTAGTTGCTTTTTCATCAAAATGTTTATTTGAGAAGATGGTACCGCTTTAAAAAGAAAGAGATGTAGTGATGAATTTGAGATCTGGACGACGTAGGTTGAAAAGCCTATGATACCTAGCCGTTGTCCCGTTTGGTCGCTTAAGGACCGGCCCGCTGTT
This sequence comes from Hyparrhenia diplandra, assembly GCA_015847255.1. Classification (NCBI taxonomy): domain Eukaryota; kingdom Viridiplantae; phylum Streptophyta; class Magnoliopsida; order Poales; family Poaceae; genus Hyparrhenia; species Hyparrhenia diplandra. The sequence goes on along the minus strand of JADLZK010008513.1, from coordinate 349,559 downwards.
TGGCCTCGAAAGTGAAATCGGGACTTTTGAACGCATGTTGCGCCCGAGGCCTCGTTGGCTAAGGCACGGCCGCCCGGCAAAATACACCAGTGTCACCGACTTAACTAGCCACATGCCCCGAAGTCCGATCTCTGGGTGTGCCAAATCGAACTGACAAATCACAAGACCGAGTGGAGAGATGGCGGGAGTAGTGTACCCACCCCATCGGGTAAACCGCCATTGTCATTAGGGACTGGGCAGGTAGGGAGGTGGAGTACTCGCGTTTCCTGGGTGGCGATGGACCCAAATTCCGCTTTGGACCTAACCGAGTGATGGTTGATATATGCAAGCTTAAGTGCTACATATGTCGTGGTGGTTAGGATCCCCAAATAATCGATTCATGAATCGCCGCTGTTTCTGAGAAGGAGACCCGATTCCCCCACCTTCATCGTAAAATGATGGAATATGTTTTTGAGGAAAGAGAGTTGAATAAGAAAATATGTTGGCTCTAGAATAGGACAAACCTAGAGTATATGAGCTACTAATCAATTAAAAAATATTGAAAGTAAGGATTCACTTATAGTAAGCTTTTCCTTCTGCAAAAGAGTCCTTTTGATTCTTGCTAAAGCCTTACTTTTGACTCCTAAGACCAAAGATTCCCCGAGTCTTCCCTTTTTCTTTGTTTCCAGAAAGTCTTGTTGAGTACTCCCGCATCGTGGTTTGTTGACCCTTGTTGCGTGTGTTGACTCGCGGTCGTTAACCAAGGTTATGTTCGTGGGCACGACATGATCCGTTGTCTTCTAGTCTACCTCAGCCTACAAATTAATTAAGTTAAGTTTACTTAAATGTAACTTACTCACATTTTGTAAAATTAATGTTATTATTCTTCCGCACTGATCTATATTTTTGTAACAAAATGTTGTAATGTTGTAGCTACTCCTTTGTTGATCCTGGTCCGAAGTTATCAATCAGGCTTCTTTAAGTTATCGGTGTATCTCAAGACACCGCCGAGGTCTTTGGGACAATGACAAAAAAGTGTGGGCCCTGTGAATTAGAGGTTCTCCGCTACGCAATGGTATCGAGCTCATACTTAGGACCAACAATATTACTTTTGAAAACTTCAAAATGATTTTGTAATCTAAAAGTTTTTGAAAGTAACAATTTAAAATTTATCTTCTTTCTTTTTCTTATGCTTGTCGAAGCTTTTCATGAAGATTTTTCCGACGAGTCAAGTAAAAGCCTTCAAGAAGTTTTCATCTCTTCTTATGAAGAATAACTAAAGAGTTGGATATCGCCGACAAAGTTCTCGCTTAAGAGCCAATCATTCTTCCTCCGCCAAGATCGTAGAAGATAATGTATAAAAGTATTGCCCTAAATATCTAACTTATATCCCGACTAACGTTAGAAGACGGTAGGACGAGTATGCATCATATCATCCATATAATGTTGATTCTTCCTCCTTTCATTCTGACAACTATTCTTCTTTATAGTTGTTTGTCCTAAATTTCGTCCCTATACCAAGTTTTTGGTTAATGGACTTCCATTTGATAATTTTTGCTTCATAAGTTCCAATTTTAGGAGCTTGCACCTTTGCTATGTTAATTCTATTTAAAAAGCCTCGCACTATTCCTTGATTTTCTCAAATCATGCATGTGTCGAAGTTTTGATTCTTTTTCAAATTTCTTCCGGCACATGTCAATCCTTCCTATTGACAAACCAAACATGTGTTGGTTAAGAGTTGCAATAATTGTGTCTTATGGTAGAACCATGATCCGTGATTGGGAAATAGCGCCGACACTGGGTCTCCTCGTGGACTCGCAGCCATAAGGAAATACCGCCGGCGCTATGTCGGGGTCTATGGTCATGATTCACCATAATCCACAATTAATGAGCTTTCACCTTCTTTTGCAAAACTCTTTTGGAAATTCCTATCCGTATTCTCCTCGAATTTCGAAAACCCCTTATCGACAGTATTATCTTTTGATCCCATTGTAATCTTGATATTAATTTTGTTGTTTTACAAAAGTTCCTTATAAGTCAATATATATTTGACATATATTTTTTTTCCTTTCCAATACTTATCCCACGGATTTGTCACCTTGAAATTTCGAATTTGATTTCTTTTAAGGGGAAAGATCTTTTTATATCCCGTGATGTTCATGATCATCTTGTTGTATCATTAGCAAGCATCATTGCATTGCATATGTTGCTTATAGCATTCATGTAAGGCATATATGATGTTTCACATGTTACTTAAAATGATGTTAATGTTGGTTGTTGTTTGTGTTTCACCGTTAAGCCTCGTGGTGTACTTTGTTTTGAACCCTAGTTCAACTAGGATGTTATGCGTGAATCTTTGCCACTTTTACTATGTTGTGCCGCGGTGGAACCATGTCAAGTCTCTCGTTGATCTCCTAGACATTTCTTCAAGAGAGGAGCTTGATGTCACCCAATTTTTTTTGATCTTTAAAACCTCCTTGGCTTTGATCTTGAAATTACCTTCATATTGACTACACACCTTGAACTTCCTTTTGGTTGTGGTTTTGGCCGTGGTGTTATGATTAATGATTTTTAATCATGATCCATTACAAAAACTACACTAACCATTTCTTAGTTATCTATATTCTATCCGAGGACTCGTGATATCTGGATCGCTTGCTTTGTGAGTTTCTTCTCGAAGTTTCAAGAAAAGGTGACCCTTTGAAGAACAAGTCACCGACATCAACATTAACGTACTACAAGAAGTGGTAGATAAGAGACTCGCTTAACCATTTCTGAAGGTCGATCATTGTGGCATCTTGTTGCCGCCACGCGTCCCTCCGAACGCCGCGAGCATCCTTTCCCTCCCGCTTATGTCAAGGTGCCTCACAGGCTTCGCCGCCGCGGATCGCAGTTGTTGTACCGCCAAGACTGCCGCCCTCGCAAGAACATGCGCCCTCCTTTATCCTCGCACGACCCGTCGCTCGACGCCGCTTCGTCCCCCGCACGACCCTCCTTCTCTCATCTTTTGACGCTAGCCTCACGCACGCCCTCCTTGCCTGGCCAATCCATTCCTCTCATCCTCTTCCTCTCCCACCTTGTTGTTCAAGGCCGCAGAAGCGCAATATGGCCAATCTTGTCCAAAGACCGCCGGTGATGTTCTTCCACTTCCACTTTACTTTACCGACGGTTGTGCCCCATCTCGCCACCTAGCTATAAAATCTTCTACACGACCTTTCCCTTCCCATCTCCGCATCGTAGTAGAGCTTGTGAGTTGTTTCCTTCCACCGTGATCTCATTGTGAGGAAGATTGGAAAGCCACCAGTTTTAAGGAAGGAGCGCGATGGACATAGAACTACCCGATATGGCGCTTCAAGGAAGTTTTTGTTCCTGATGCTTTCATCTTAGCGCTGCAATGATCGAAAGTGTTCACAAATTCAAGCTCTCGATCCGCTGGTCTTTTGCCATGTTCGATAATCATTATCCTCGTTGTTCTTCATTGCCCTCGCTTATCGAGGCCGCTTTGATTAGGCGCTAGTTATTCGCCCCTCGCCTTAGCCGTGTTGTTCTAGATCTCGAAAGTGGTTTAGTTTTCAAAGTCATGTATTCTCTCTCGAAAGTGTGCTTTTAGATCTGCGGTATGTTAATCGCTCTCTCCCCCTTCTCGTTGCTCAATCTCGACGAGATTCTCGTTAAGGGGAAAGGCCAGAATACCCCGTGTGTTACTTACCGCTTAAGTCATGGTTTGATAAAATTAAGTTTATTTTATGTTTTTGATCCTAAGTGTGTTGTTGGATGATGGTTGATAGTATAGGTTGGGAATCTGAAATTTGAATCAAATTCAAGTTTGAATTGAACTTCAAAAACCCTATTTTCTATTCCCCCTTTTATCCCCTTTTCGCTACTTCAAAATCTAAGCAAAATTTGCAAAAACTTTCAAAAAGCTAGTTGGTAGATCTTGTTGAGATGAACAAAAGTCATGTACAAAGTTTTTCAAGTTGTTACATGATTTTAAAAAGTAATTTTGAATTAAATTTCAAAATTTTGAACCGCATTTCAAAAAGTCATATTTAGAGGCCGAATTTGAAAATCTTCCAATTGTGAAAATTGTAGATCTTGGAAAAATTAGGCTAAGTCACTTTTTGAGTTTTTGAAGATCAGTTCAAATTTTGGGAGAATTTGATGAAGTTCGTGAGATTTAGGGTTGAGAGAGCTACAAAAGGAACAGAAACCCCTCGTTTTTCCCCATACCGGCGGCCGGGCCGCCGCCGCGGTCGTTTCGCGCCTTCTACGCCAAGACGCCACCAGCTAGCTGGTCAAGTCGGGTTTAATGTCGCCACCACCGGCCCATGTATCCCTTTGCCCTATAAAAAGTTACCGCCGACGCCGCCGCCGACTTTTCTTCTTTCTTCTCCATCGCCGGGAACCGCCTCGCCTCTTCCTCCTTTGCCGCCGCCCTCAAGCTCCAATCCGCCTAATTAGTTTTGCCATCGTGAAACAAGAACTTTGTTGCGCCGCCGCTTTTGAGCCAACTCGCCCGTGGGTTCGCCGACCGGTTCCGCCTCCAAGGCTGCCGCTTCCACGGCCGCAATGGCTGGCCACAAGACCACCTCGCCGCCGCCGTCGCTCTGGGTGAGCCTCGTGGTAAAACCATCTAGAGCTCTAGCGCGCGCTTTGAGATCGCGGGTCATGATGCGCCGGGCCGTTTTTGTGATTGCCCCACGTGACACGCTGTAACGCCGCTTGCTGCTACCGGGGAGCACCGCCGCTGCCGCCGCCACCGCCGCTAACCTCGCCCGCTTCGCCTCGCCCCAACCAGCCGCGGCGCACCGCAACCGGTGAGTTTTTGCCCGCACTCGCTGCCGCGGGCTGGTCATAGCCGCCAGTAGCCACCGGAACGCCGGCCGCCGGCGAAGCTTTACTGGCAGCCGCTCCGCGCTGTAGCCGCGCCCGCTAGAGGGCAAGTTAGGTTCGATGAGTGGTAAGTCCTGGGGTCGCCTGATGTTTAGACGCGGTTGTCGCGGCTCGCTGCCGGAAAATCGCCCGACGAAGCATCTCTCGCCGCTAATGTCGCTACGCCCGCCCGCCATGGTCGCCGGGCAGGATGCCGCGGTGCTTTTTAGGGTTTAGGTTTGGGGTGCCATGGGATGCGCGAGTTGTGGGGAGCACGTGAGGGGTAGGTCTCGCCGCCGGGCGAGGTCACCGCCGGCGAGAAATCGCCGGCCAACCGCTGGGCCGCGGCCACATGCAAGATGGCCGACGGGCCGCCGCAAGCATCAGAGTTTCGTGGGCTGGCCGCACTGAAGTTGGGTCAATGGGATACCGGGCCTGCTTTCGCCCGAAAGTCCTGCTTTTGTTTTAAAACTTGATTTATCTAATTTCCTTTTGTCAGAATAGTGCCGATTCTTTCAAAATTTATAGAAATTTGAAACTAGCTCTTTAAATTCTGGAAAATTTTTGTAGAAGCTTCTATGAGTTTATGAATCCATGAAAAATTTGAAACTTTGAATTTGAGTAGTTTTTGCATGATTTAAAAAATACAAATTTTAATTGAAAATGTATCTTCCATGATTTTTAGAAAATAAAATATTTATTCAAAAATCATGAAAATTGATTTGGTGCTGTTTTATGCTATGATCTAGCTGTACATAAAGTTTGGGATTATTTTGACAAAGTTTATGTATTTGTTATTTTATGCTTTATTTATTTAATTGTTAAATGTGATGTTTAGTGTACAAATCACTTAGGATTTGTGTGACTTTTGAATTGTTTTGTGAATCTTGGATCATACCGCATTAAATGGTCCTTGAGAACTCCTTTAGTAAGTAATAGTTCAACAAGTTGGTTTTGTTGGGTTGCAACTTTTATCGTGAAGGAAAGTTGTACTCAATATGTTTATCATTTCATGCATCCATCAAGCATCATATTTATACTTCATCATGCTAAAGCCTCGCATCATCATCTACGTGTAGAGTATACGAGAGTGAGATGGTTCATGATGGTCGAAGCTTCAAGAAGATCCATCCACCGCGATATCGATGTCAAGTATGACTCGTGATCTCAAGTATGAATCTAACTTTTTCCTCGCAAATACGTGCAAGCCCCTGCTACATTAAACCCTTCCTTGATGTTTTAAAAGCTTTATATAACTTATGTCTATGCTATGTTGCATTAAGTAATTAGGAGTTGGGTGATAACCTAATTGCCGCATTACTATCCTTGTTTATTTCAATACCATCCTTGATAACCTGTTTCATTTCAAAAATGTTTAGTGATGCTTAGCCCTGCTTAATTAGTTAAGCTTTTTCATCAAAATGTTTATTTGAGAAGATGGTACCTGTTTTCAAAAAAGAAAGAGATGTAGTGATGAATTTGAGATCGGACGGGACGTGGGTTGAAAGCCTATGATACCTAGCCGTGTTTGTCCCGTGTTGGTCGTTTAAGGACCGGCCCGTTGTTTGGCCCGAGTGAAATCGGGACTTTTGAACGCATGTTGCGCCTCGAGGCCTGTTGGCTAAGGCACGGCCGCCTCGGCCCACACCAGTCGGGCCGACCCTAACTAGCCACATGCCCCTAAGCCCGATCTCTGGGTGTGCAATCGAACGGACAAATCGCAAGACCGGGAGTGGAGAGATGGCGGAGTAGTGTGTACCCACCCTACCGGGTAAACCGTCATTGTCATTAGGGACCGGCGGGGTAGGGAGGTGGAGTACTCGTGTTTCGGTGGGATGGACCCAGTCCCGCTTTTGGACGAACCGAGTGATGGTTGATATATGCAAGCTTAAGTGCTACATATGTCGTGGTGGTTAGGGATCCCCTGTACCGGGTTTTGAATCGATTCGCGGATCGCCGTTGTTCTGGAGAAGGAGACCCGATTCCCGACCTTCATCGTAGTAAATGATGGAATATGTTTTTGAGGAAAGAGAGTTGGAATAAGAAAATATGTTGGCTCTAGAATAGGGACAACCTAGAGTATATGAGCTACTAATCAATTAAAAATATTGAAAGTAAGGATTCACTTATAGTAAGCTTTTCTGCAAAAGAGTCCTTGATTCTTGCTAAAGCCTTACTTTGACTCCTAAGACCAAAGCATTCCCGAAGTCTTCTCCTCTTTTCTTTGTCCGGGTAAGTCTTGTTGAGTACTCCCGCACTCAGGTTTGTTGACCCTTGCTGCAGGTGGTGTTGACTCGTGCCGTTAACCAAGGTTATGTCCGTAAGGCACGACATGATCTCGTTGTCTTCTAGTCTACTCGGCTTCCACAAATTAATTAAGTTAAGTTTACTTAAATGTAACTTACTCACATTTTGTAAAATTAATGTTATTATTCTTCCGCACTCTGATCTATATTTTTGTAACAAATGTTGTAATGTTGTAGCTACTCCTTTGTTGATCCCGGTCTGAAAGTTATCAACGTGGGCTTCTTAAGTTATCGGGTGTATCCCGCATGTACTCGCCGAGGTCTTTGGGACAATGACAAAAAGGTGGGCCCGTAATTAGGAGGTTCTACAGCGACCGAGCAGCCCACCCGCGCCGCCCGGCGCGCCGGCAGCCAAATGCTCACGATTCCACGTTCCCGGCCATCGCACGCGACATGCCGCGGGTGGTTCCTCTCGCCGTGAGCGCCGCTGGCGCCCACTGCCAAGTGAGCGCCGCGTCTACGCCGTGGCGCACCACGCTGATGGCAACGCTAGCGGTGAGCAACGCGACGCGCTGGTCGCCCGCACCACACGGCACGCGCGGTCACCGCTGAGGCGTGCTATTTGCCGCGGCGCCGCATGCGGCGGCCTCGCAGACGGGCGATATTCCGGGCGATTCGGCCACGCCGCCTGGGCACCACCGCCGACCACGGCGAAATGCATGTCGTGAGCCGATGGCGCCGCACGGGCAAGGCATGTCTAGGGAGAGCTTCCTGTTGCCTGACACGTTTATCTCGGCCCCAAAGATACAACTGTACTTACCAAAATCATCTTACACATAATCTATACTCCCTCCGTCCCCTATTTGACCGTCGCCGTTGGTTTTAGGTGCCCGGCCTTTGACTAAGTTTGTCCAAAATACGTGCAACATTTAAATCTTCAAATGAATTTGTTAAAAAACTAGACGAAAAAGATCTTTCCGATGATACTAATTACTTAGCATAAATATTTATATATTTTAATATATAATTGCCGGCATTAGTTTCTCGGGAAGCGAAACGACAAACATTTAGGGACGGAGGGAGTATGTATACCTACCAATAAAGAGAGAAAATTTATGGTTCACATTTTTTTGAGTAAATTAGGTATTTGGCCTAGAAAAAAAAAAAAACTTCCTTTATGAATCAGGTCCTCTTTTTGAATTTAGAAATCCGCCTCAAAACGAAATTTGACTTAGGAATCAAGTCTTCCGGTCGCTTTTAAGGTAAAAAGACCATTATACCCTTTTGTCAAGAAAACGGTTGTCCACACAAACACACATATGACTGGCTGGTAGTAAGAAGGTGCTTGTTTAAAGACCCTCGTGACTCAACGCTTTTCAAATTTCTTTTTATTCTTTGGTACATTTGGAAAGCCGAATGACAATAGATTTCAAAGGAAATCGTGGAGTGCTTTTCGTGTACTCAGAGCGCGGAGGCCCATATGAACTCCTACCTTGAAGCTACTAATCGCCCGGAGGCGCTCGATGATGCTGCCACAATCGCACCCCAACGCAAGTCCTCCTTCTTAAGGGGAAACTCAACAAATTAGGCAAACGGGACGACAATTACACAAGGTATGAGTTCATTCATTGCGTAATCCACTGCCAATCGGTGGAGGCCGGCTACTTCAGGCAGCTCCTACCGAATGGTGACAAGCAACCATTCCAATGCAGCCCCTTCAAATGACACCGAACCAAAGAAGGTACAATGTTTACCGCCTTTGAATCATGCAGAATCCCGAGCGAAATCTCATCAGCTCCCCACCTCGGGCACACAACAACACCCAAGGTATTAGTTCCACTTCCAATTTGTATGCAGGTACAGTCTACAATGCAGGCCATGATGCACCACCACTACAACACCCATCCGATCTGCATGGGTTTCGATGCTACTCCGACGCTTCCATTAGACCGGATACTCACAATGCGTGTACTGAAGAGCGGGGCTGGGAGTTTTCATTGTCAATACTGACATAACCCCTCCACTTTCTATCTTCATCAAGGCGTACATGACCGATGCTTCTTCAGTCATTATGGCTGAGGTCTGCGGCACTTGATTTGGCAATTCAAACTATAGACAAGTTGCGATTCAAGAAGCAAACTTTCTAGTGGACAACCAGATGCTTGCGGACTACATTAATGCACAAGATCGGGAATCCTCCGCATTGGAGGATCAAGCCATACACAGGAAGCCATCAATAATGCCATGACCCAAAGAAATTTCAAGGTCCACAAGATTAGAAGGGAAGACAACCAAATGGCGGATCATCTAGCTAGGCATGCTCTTCAAAATGATATTTTACATTTGCAGGAACAACAAGGGATTTGTGTTAATCCCAACCATGTTATAGGATGTCCCTTTATGGATGCGTCCTACTCTGCTATCATAAACGGTGTATCATTATAGCAGTATCCTGCTGCTAATGCAATATAAATCATGTTTTGTTGTCAAAAAAAAAAAAAAAAAAAAGACTAGTAGCAGGTACGCCGGTGCTTGTCACGGGCCGGTACATCGCACGATCATATGGCAAAACTAAAACTATTCTCCATATATATTGTGCGGTTGGGAACAAAAATTGTTCAGCACGTGGGGCGCTGCACATGGGATTTAAACTAAAATGTACAGTAGTCGTTCTATTTTATTATGCTGGTCTAAAAGTGCACTTAATTGTTTTTAAATTTGTTTACTAGCCCATACGTACTTCACAGGAGTTGGCGCCCACATTAATTTGTTTAGATCTAAAAGTGCACGTAAGGTAAAATAAATTGAAAAAATTAATTTGGTGCCCACATTTATTCTTGTTAGTCTAAAAGTGCACTAAATTTGCTTAATTAGATCGATCAAGTTTATTGTGATCTTTTTGTTCAAATAACAGCTGCCCACCGCGCGTCCAGCGCTGAGTTGGCAAAACATTTTGAGTATACATGTATACTCAAAATATTCAATATGTGGGGGACTTACTATCAGGGTACCCCAAAACCAGAGGCCCACCGTGGCTCGGGCCGGAAGACAAAACCCACTCCGACGGCGGAGCCTCGGCAGGCTCACAAGCCGACCAGCGCAATGGGGAGGCATGAGGTTTTCTCCCGGCACAAGGCAAGCCCGACCCGCCCGAGCGAGCTGAGCGAGTCAAGGCCCAGTCGTACGAGCTCATTCCGCCTCGAGCGAGCTCACCCCGGCGCGTGCGAGCTCATCCCCGTCCCAACGAGCTGTTTCCGCCTCGAGCGAGCTCCGACCTCCTCTCGGAGCCCGAGCTCGCTAAGCCGTCCGAGCTCAACCGAGTTCGCGAGTTAGCTGCTGGGGACCCAACCTACAGTTAACACCAGTACCCAAACTAGCTCGAGCTCGCTCATCCGAACCACGTCGGACTGTTCGACAAGACCCCTCCAGCGGAGGCTACGGGGAACATTCCTACACGATAGTATCCCGAGGCAATCGAGTGCCCAGGATACTCGACTGCGGCCGCCGCCTGACATCAGGATATCGATCCCCTGGCGCGTACACGCCGGCATCTACCAGGGCCGCCTACGAGTGGGGACAAGCGCTACGATCAAACACTTCGGACAAAACGAGCTGCGTCGGCGAGCTCCCTCAGACCCATGATGATTCTCGATAGGCCGTAAAGCCTACCTCCCCTGAGCTCGCTAGGCGCACGGCGGTGCCCGAGCAGCGCCGCGCGGTGTGCGACCGGATGTGGCGTCGCCGGACCCCACTGGCGACACCGTAGGAACGCCGCGCGGCGACACCGGGCTTAACGGCTCCGAGCTCGTCACTCCGGGACCCGGTGTCAATAATCAAGCACCGCAACCTACGATGCATCCGACAACGGGGGTACGGGCTACAAGCGCCACAACGGCGCGTATCTCGGCGAAACCGCGCGTATCAAACAATATGGAGTGCTCACGTCACATGGCAATTTCGCATATTCCCCCAGAATTTTAGATCCTTCGCATCCGAGTCCCTCCTCGATGGCCATGTTTCCACGACTCTACCGCCCCGCCAAGCCTCCCCCCGTGTCTCCTCCTTGTAACTATAAAAGGGGACCTTGGTCGCCGAGTAGGGCAAGACCTTCGAGCATCACAGACCGCTTCCACCCCGTAAAACCACCGAGGCCCTCGAGGATCCTCTTCTCTCCCTCGCCAAGCTTGTATTCCCCGATACGAGTGAGCTCGGATAGTGCAAACACCGGACTAGGGAGCATCGATTAGCCCCGAACCAAGATAAATCTTGTGTCATTGTCCCCGAATTAGGCCATCGTTGCACACACTAGTCGGGCCGATTACGCGGACCGTGGTATTAGACCACGACACAATAAATAAACAAAACTCGCTTTATTTGACATAGGGTATAATGGTCTTTTTACCCCAAAGTTAACACCGTTAGACCTCAAAACTGACGGAAGGCCTGATTCCTAAACCAAATTTTGTTTTGAGGCTGGATTTCTAAATTTAAAAAAGAAAGGTCTGATTTCAAGTATTTTTCAGGGCCAAATACCTAATTTACTCTTTTTTTTGTGTGTCTGCCCCCTTCCGACGTCATTACGGATTGCTCTCCTGGCGTTAGTACGGAAGACACAAGGTTATTAAACCAAAATTTCAGATCTCCACCGTGATTTTTGCACGGCCCATTCATATTTGGCCCAAGACACGGAGGAGGAAGAAGCTACGAGCTGGGCCGATCAAAACGTTATGAGCCTATCACTATTGTGGGCCAACCAAAACGTTAAAGTTACTAGAGAAACGTTTAATCCCGCCATGCCGTGCGCCGTGCTCTGTTTTGCTCTATACCGCAATGTGTTATGCCTCGCTCCTTGTTTCGTTGTTCGCTTGATCACATCGCCATGATGTCATGCTTATGCATTATACAACCATTTTTCTCCATGATTTAAATAGCGCTATATAGCGCTAATAGAGTAACTTCGCTTCGCTACGGCATTTGTACTTTTTTTTGCTTATTCACGCTATTGGCGCTTAAGCTCAAAATAGTGTCATAGCGCTATTATGGCGTTGCTGGCAAATTGATCAGCCAAACCCAATTGTTAGTGATTGAGAGATTTTAGTAACTTTATGGTTGTTTGTTTATGTACTTCATTTGATGCCTTCATGGTTATTTGCTTTGAGGATGAGAACTTTATTATATGGTTATCATTATCACTTATCAAATTATCATATATCGTAATATAAATTATATACTTGTCCTGATTTCATGTTATTTTAAAAGCAAATAGCGCACTATAAGCGGCGCAATAGCGTGAAGCCGACGATACGTTTCAAATAGCGTGCTATAAGCGCGGCCATAGCGGCCGCTATAGCGGCAATAGCGTCCAAAATAGGTTACCGCTAAATCTCATAGCTCGCAATCTAAAACATGGATTTTTCTTTAGAGAAATAAATCTAAATATACACATAGACGAGGGCATCCTTAGCCAAGAAATTTAATCATCTCAAATACACCTTCACTATGAACTTGGTACATGGTGGACTGCACACATCCCACCGTCCGAGCCATTGACCGAATTCGCATCATATCCCAATCTACCCAGTTCTCCAAATATAACTATTGTTCACCGAGTCACATATAATTCATTTGTAGCCCCTAAAATCTGTTGTTAATAAACCGTGTGTCATTGATACACAATATATCTTGATTATGAATTATGGTCCTTTTACATTAAAATAAATTTAACAATTTATGATTGAATTTATAAAAAATATTTTTCTCCCTTAGCGCACGGACATATTTTCTAGTTAACACTGATACATACCATCATCTTCTTAATATAATGATGCACAACTCTCCTGCGTTTTTTCAAGAAAAACACTTTATTCGAGAATAAACAAAAGAGCTGTGTATCATACTATGAAGAAGAAAATTAGAGTTTTTTTTACTATGTGGGCCTTAAACCGGGCGCATTAAGCACACGGTGTTACAGCAAGCATTAACGACCATACGGCAGAGGGAAACACAACCTAGCAGAAAGCAAATCCTGCAAAGAACTGTCCTAAGTCACCCGAGCAGAGGTCGACTGCCACAGCCTATTGTCTCCAATTTGGTCGCACCAGCTTGAATTCACAGCTGACCCTCCTCCAAGATCGCGGCTGCAAGCTGAGCTGCTGAACTTACCGGCTGGGTACTGAACACCCTCCCATTTCGTTCCTTCCACATTCTCCAAGTCACCAACATGAATGCAGTGTCCAACCCCTTCTTCTGCTGTTCTGCAGTTTGCTGAGGCCTGTCCTTTTATGAAGCCACCAATCTATTGTGTGCATCTCCTGAGTGGGAGCTTGGTTGGTTAGCCCAAGAGAACAGCTGATGCAGTGCCACACTTGCTGCCTTGCTGGGTGAAGTTGCAAGAGCAGAATAGGTGGTCAGCACTTTCAGCTTGCTGGTCGTAAAGCTTACACCCTACATCACCCTGCAAGCCTCTTCTATGCCGCATGTCTGCTGTCCAGAGGCGCCGATGAACTACCACCCACATGAAAAATCTCACCTTCATGGGTGCCCAAGCTTTCCAGATGGCTTGATAGCCAAGCTTGCTGAACCTTTAAAGAACATCCCTGTACGCAGAGCGTGCAGTGTAGGAGCCCGATGGTGTCCATCTCCATGACACTCTGTTTTTCAACGCCGGTTTGGAGGTCCACTGCTTCAGTGATCTGCCAAAGTTCAAGGTACTGAGCAATGGCATTTGCCGTCAGCGCCCCGACAATATCCTGGACCCATTGCTTGTCATGAAGAGCCGCCATTACCGTCCTGCTATTTCTTCTACTTGTTCTGGTCAGTTGACACAATTCTGGTGCAATGACGCAGTGAGAATCAGCGCCATTCCATCTGTCCATCCAGAACAGCGCCAGCGCCATGTTCCCCGTCACCCAACTGAACGTCGATTGATGCTTGAAAATTCAGATCAAGGTGTTTCCAGGGCCTGTTTGCATCTGTTCACTTCAGCGAGAGCCACCTCAGGTGCGGAGCAAATGAGGCCAAACACAGATCTGGGATGCCCAGTCCACCAAACTCTTGGGGTCGGCACGCCGTAGGCCAAGCAACCAAGGATTGTCCGCCATGCACCTTCTCTTTCCCCGCCCAGAGAAAACCTCGACGACGTTTGTCAATCTCTCAGAACACCCAATCTGGGATCTTCAGGGAGATCATAGTATGGATGCATTTTGAACTCATAACCGCCTTGACCGTAGTAAGTCTCCCGGCTTTATTCATCAGGCGCCTTCCAGGTGGGCATGCTCGCTGCCACCTTGTCCACCAGCGGTTGAAGGTGAGCTTTTCTCGGCCTGCCGACCGTGAGTGGTAATCCCAAGTACTGAATTGGCAATTCAGCCAATTGCGCCGGGAAAATGTGACTGATCCGGTTAATATCCTCCTCAGTGCAAGCAATTGGGGCGATCAAACTATTTGCAGGATTGGTGCGCAGACCTGAGACATTCCCAAAGAAAACCAGTGTCTCTCTGTGGTGAATGGCGGTCATATCCTGGACAGTAGGTGCAACGAAGAGCATGATGTCATCGGCATAGATGGAGCATTGGTGATTAATTCCAGGGTTCGCCGGTGCAGCTAGCACCCCATTTTGTGCAGCCTTCTTGAACAGACTGTACAAGACCTCCATGAGCAGGATGAAAAGCATAAGAGAGAGGGGTCTCCTTGCCGAAGACCACGGCGTTGTGTATCGTCCTCCCCGTTCTCCATTCAAGATAACTCACGTGGTGGCTGTAGACATTGGTGCTGCAATCCAGTCCCTTCAGCGCCTACCAAAACCCACTGCTTGCAGCAGAAACGGCCATTCCACAGTGTCGAATGCTTTCAAGATATAGTTTCAGAAGTAATGAGGCCTTTTTCTTCATGTGTAGGGATTTTGCCGCTTGTTCGACGAACTTGAAGTTGTCATGGATGGACCTCTTCTTGATGAAGGCGCTCTGGTTGATGTCGACCAAAAGTTCTGTAGCTAGCATGTTGGATAGTAGCTTGGCTGCAAGCTTAGCGAAATTAAGCTGATAGGCCTGTAATCACCTAGCCGCTTCGCTCAGGTCCTTTCGCAACAAAGTGATGAGCTCGGTTGAGCCGATGCAGTTGCCCACAGCTTGCACGGTGGAAGGCGTTGAATGAAGCCATGATGTCCAACTTGTACGCCAAGCAGATTTGTAGAACTCAGCAGTGAAGCCGTCCGCCCCGGCGACTAGTACGTCGAAGTGACTTTATTGTGGCTCACACTTCCTCCTCCGAGAACGGATGTTCGAGGTGTTCCAGGGGTGCCGGCTGAATTCCCAATGCCTGCAGGTTGATCCCATCAGTTCGCTTGGAGCAGTGCCCAGGACCGCGGCAAAGTGCCAATACAGCAACTCTTCTTTCTCCTCGTGAGTGAAAGCGACTCCATGGTCATCCTGCAGTCTTGTGATATGCTTCTTCTTAGTCCGGAAGCTGCACTGCAGGTGGAAAAGCTTTGTATTTGCATCTCCCTCCTTCAGGTAGGTAATGCGGGAACGCAACCGTGCCATAGTCCGTTCCAGAGAAGAGAGACCCAGGGTCTTGCATTTGAGTTCCTTGCGCAGCTGAAGCTCCTCCTGCGTTAACTGAAGCAGTTCCTGTGCTCGGTCCAGCCACTGAACGACCGTCTCGGCAACCAGCAGCTGTGTCTTGATCTGTCCCACCGAGGAAAACACTAATACATACAGTGATACTGGATATGATTACTTTGTGCCTCTGCATACAACAGTATCCACTTCGGGGGAACGCATGATAGCCTTTTCGATTCCCCACCATGCCTACCTGACCTCAGTCGGAATTCGGAAACATCAAGTGTCGATGTTTACCTCGTCTTCCTTAGTTGCTTCATCAAAGAAGGCGGAGTTGGCAGGTTCCATCCGCTTGGCGCTGGATCTTATGGACTTGCCGTTGCACTTGTTCTTTGTTGCTGGTGTTTTGTCCTCAAATTGCCACTCAAGTCCCTTTGTGGACAGACGCCGCATCCACTTTGAGATTGGTTCTGCTGGGTCTTCAGCAGCGGAGTTGTTCACTGCCAGAGGTAAAAATAATTGCCCGTGAATGAAAACACAGCAACCATTTGAACATCCAGCTGGAAATATGTACTAGTAATTGTTATTGACTAGTGCAAAAATATTTCAAGCTGAAAGATATTCTGGACCATCCAAAGATCTTTCAAAAACAATGTTGACATACAAATCACGGGTTTTGCTGCAATGCAGCAACCTCATATAGAATTAATACTATATAATAAAGTAAACGAAGCTTCTAGCTTTGACGGATGTACACATCATTCCCTTCTCACACCTGCACTCCGTATCATGGTATTGCAATAGCCAAAACCTATTGAAACATGCTAAAGTGAACCACAGAAAACTAAAGGCACATACAAAGCGTAAGGTTCCTTTGCTAATTTAACATGGATTCTTCACTCCCATTCTCTGACACCCATCAACAGAACCCAATATCCAGTACACCTTCTGTGTTTGATGCACATGATACAACTTACTGTGATCACACTATGAGGGAAGCATGAGTAAAAAGGTTAAAAGAAACAGTTTGTCCTGAGTTACATATTATGGTTGGCAAATGTTCCATACTGACAGGAAAATAAAATGATAGTGATCTTTTTATGCATTAGGGAAGCCAATAGCTCCAGTAGTGGCCAGGCAATCCAACTGGCCCTGCCAGTAAAACAGAAAAAGAAACTGCCTAGCCAGACTAAAAGAAATTGCAATCAATGTTAACCACAAAAAACTTTCAACAAATAATACCAGTTAAGAAGTATTGTAGAAACCAGCATGTTTTATATGATCTAGGAAGATAATTACACAAGCCACTTGAATTTACTTGAAGACTAACAAGCTCAAATAATTACCAGCAAGAAACGTCTCTGTACGGTTAAACGCAACACATTTCATGGTACCATGCTGCAAGTACTCCTCAATTATCTCCGGAAATTCCCCCTGATATGGATCTACAAGAATACTGAGAATACAACAATTCAGTACCTCAGAGATAAACACATTTCTTGTCAACATAGAAATAAAAACACAATATATGCTAATGTATTTCACAGATATATGATTAACTTGCTCTATGATAAAATAAGAGAAAAATGGATCTTTGCATCGAAAAATTGCGCCCATGTAGAAATATATGATACTCTGTGAAAAAATTTCCATCCAACAATCATCTTTTTCCGTTGCATTGCTTCGCCATCTTTCTACATATAGCACATCTGAATCAACTAGGTAAATGCCCGTGCGTTGCAACGGAAAATTAGTACCATGATATGTAAATATGAGTGTGTTATATTGTTACTCATAATAAAAACAAATGTCCATGTGTTCTAAAGGAAAAGAAAGTATATACAACCATGATGATGTAAATATGAACTTGTTATACCGTTACCCAAAAACGGTATTTCAAGCATGATCTTTGCAATTCAACATCATTTTTACATAAGTCTTGATAAAACAGTGTGAGATCAAAACAATCTAAAAGGAGACTATTTTGAGAAATATATGCAATTTGGTTACACAGATCATAAGACAAACCCAATATGTCTTTTTAACATCCTTAAAACATAAATTACCATTAAAGAAACAACATGCTGCTATAATCTAGAGCTGAATCACACAGCTTCAGAGCCTGAGGAACTGAATGAATGAGCTAGCAAGTAGGAGTTGCAAGCTGCATGGTTCATGCTCCACGTTCCCAGCAACTGAAAATCATCTGGAGCTGAATCACACAGCTTCAGAGCCTGAGGAACTGAATGAATGAGCTCGCAAGTAGGAGTTGCAGCTGCATTGTTCATGCTCCACGTTCCCAGCAACTGAAAATCATAGGGTTATAAAGTAGATGTAAATAAACAAGTGCTAAGTGTGTTGCCGAGCTTTTCTTACAGGGTCTTTGTACCCTTTTTTTTAAGCACTAATGGTTGTTTAATTGTCTGTAACGCCTTGAAATGTATTATGTTCACCCACTCACTTAAATAGAAGACTAATCATCAGACCACACAACATCTCATCTATTCAAGATATATCATGTTTCATTGTTCAACAAAAAACAGAAAACAGAAATGCTTTTGTTATTAGCCATTACTGTTGGATCATTTAGATGATTCAGATGCAAACAGGGAACGAATGGAGAAAAGGAACAGGTCTTGGGTCAAAAAAAAAAAAAAAAAAAAAAAAAAAGAAGAGGTCCAGCTGCTGCTGCTCCATCATCTTGATTCAGCAACCCAATCACTGCCAGCAAGTGCTCATCATATTAATTCAGTAATTGCCAGCTCGTGATGAGCAAAGCAGCAGGATCGGCAAAGTTGATGGATGGAGAGCCGCAACCCACGCACCTTGGAGGACAAGGACGCCGACGGGGAGGGGAGTGCCGACGCCGACGGCGGGGTCCTGCTGCTGCTCCCGATCCCGGTCTTGGTAGTGGCGGAGGCGCGCGCGGATCTCGTTGATCCGGCCCTGGTCCTCCTCGATGAGTTGGCGGTGCTTGCCGTAGGTCTGCTCGAGGCGCCACTGCGGCTCGCGCCCCCGCTCCAGCGCCTCGGCCAGGCGAGCCCGTGCCGCCGCAGCTAGGCCGGCCACCGCCCCTCGCACATCCCTGGCTGCCTGCCTGCGCCTGCGCCTGCGCTGGCTTAGGGATTTGAAGAAGTTGTTGGGTGGGCGGCTGGGCACACGCGCACGAGCCCGTTTAGCAGCTCGCCTGCGAGCACCCTGTCACGCCGGCGGCCACCGCAACCGCGTCATCGTGCAGGACCGCGGCGCGATCCAGCGACGCGTGCGCTGGGGCACTACGGACCCACCAGCTCGCCACCGGGGCCGCGTGGAGGCTGCCGCACGCGGCCGGCGCTAGCAACCCGCATGTGGGGATCCGCCGTCGAATCCGCCCTGCTCCTGTCGGATTGGGGCACAACCATGGCAGCCAAATCGGGGCGTCGGCGTTGGCGCAGGGCGTGCGCGAGTAACGGCGGCGTGGCGTGGTGAGCTGCGGGAACCAAGAGGGGCGGGCCTGGGCCTGGGCCTGGGGAGGGAGATGGATGTTTGTTGCGAAACCGTCTTGCATCGCATCGTGGGGGCCTGAAGCATCTGCATCACGGCCCGCCTCTACCAGCACAGCAGATCACCTCCATCCATCTGAAGCTGCCACGCCCACGCCCCACCCAGGTCCACCCGATGCACAGCATGAATCATGCCTACTAGTGTTTTTGCGCGCCCATGCGCGCGAGGGCATTCCGTTGCTGTGTTCGATGAATGTAAGAAAACGCAAATCAAAACACGCGTGATCACGTGGTGGGATACTAAACTTATAAACACACGCGTAGCCATCTACGATAGAGCGTCCCTCCTACATATGACGTGGCAACAATATATGCTTATAGGACCCGATCCTCGGGTGGATAAGCGTCCGGTTGTACGTGATGATACATAAAAGAGTTTAGGACTGCTAGTATAATGCTAATGCTTTGCCTTTGCAGTGGCAGTGTCTGGCTCTGATCGCTGGACACACGGTCGTGCTTGTTCAGAGCTCCAGTTCCTTAGGACAAGAGAAAGCGACTCACATATATATGCATGTTCTTGCTTCCTTTGCATTCCGAAGCCTGATGTAATAAGGACGTTGCCCGAAATGGATGCGGTCAGGGCCTCATGGCCAACATAGCTGTGTTAAACTGTCAGCATGAAAACCAAGACAGATAACCTGGCAAGAACTGGATGTCCGAATTACAACAATCTTGTAAATTTCCAACAGTGCATTGGTGAACTGTTTGGTGAACCTACTTGCACCAAGACCACATTCCATGGTCGGCTGTACCAACAGGAATCGAGTTTAGACTGTACAGAATCGTGTATGCACTCAACACAAGTATACCTCCTACTAAACTGTCAAACTGGACCTATCAGGACAACAATTGACCCATCCACTTCGAGGGTCAAAACTGGGATGTCACTCGGGTATATATGGGGTACCTTTAATGTCTGCTCAATCAGTTCAGGTATAAGCCGGAGCAAGAACCCCAGCTGCTGCTGAGAGCAGGCCTGATGCTTTGCTCCGTCCACACCAGCACCAGTCTGGCCGAGGTCCGGTTTACTGAAACCCGCCACAGCATTTGAGATCTCCTCCACCCGATCAACGATGACGCCATGTACACCCATCAGGTATTGGATGTAGACTGCCTCCGACACGTTACGCAACCAAGGTTCATAGGAAGGTTGTAAGATGATTGGTGAACAGGCAATGGTTGACGGACACAAGAAACATGATAATGATATGCTGCTTACTTGAGCTCCCCATACGTGAGAAGTGCAAGGTTAGATTCTTGTGCTCTGACAACTGCAGACGGGTTCTTGAGAACGCCAGATCATACTCTAGGCATGCCCTGATGGCATCGTCAAGTGAGTTCCTTCTTGAATCATGGTATTTGGATGTCCCTCCTTCTGTTAGGAAAAAGTACCTAATTTCACAATAGAGAAAAAGGACGTAGATGATTATACTCAAAGTTAGGAAAAGTAACTAATGCAAAATAGGGAAAAGGACGTAGATGGTTATTAAAGTCGAGATGTATCTAGTACAATGTTGTCCAGTTCAGCCCAAACCTCATTTACTCAATCTTGGAAACAGGAGTGGGCTGCAATTATTTATGTAATTGAGCCTGCCAAGACTCAAACTCGAGACAACCAAAGATGGCCCATTCACTCATACTTCAACAATGCCTAGCAAGATTTTATTCAATAGCAATTCCACCATACACTAAACTGGATCTAAATTATAAAAGAGTTTAGGGCCTTCATAGTCTTGAAATGGCCACTGACATGGCCCAGCACATAACACATCAGATTCAGATCCTACCACAATGCTGAAACTACCGAGTAGGAGATGAGCCTAGCTTGCTAACTCCATTCTAGCTATCGACGTTAGCCCTGCAACAGCAAAACCTTGTATTTCGCTTAAAACCTTCACCGTTACCTCCTTTCACTTTCGGATTTCATCATCATCTTGCCACACCATTTGATGGGAGTGGGAGTGCCATTGAGTCCTGTATTTAAGAATTGGAATTAAATCGTATCAAAGGGCTACATAATAGGTGCATGTTTAGAAAGAGTAGTTGTTTGGGTACTGCCTTTACAATATCCAAGCTGCACATTATCTAAAAAAACCTAAGCTGCAGTGTAGACAAACTAAACTGCTAAACTTAAAATGTGTGGATGAAACCTTCATGAATCGAACATCTGGTATAAATATGACGAAAAAAGAAAAACACATACCTCACCAGCTCGTGGGACCTGAAAAGATGACGAAAAAAGAAGAAACATATACCTCATCATCTGGTCTTTCTCGACACAGGCAGGCCCTGTTTCTCTATGTCCTAAACCTGAATAGCAAGAACACACATGGGTGTTTAGAATGAATCAGGTAAAGCTTAGCAAGTATATAAATTAGTTTCCAAATAGTGATATCCTGGGACTGGTGCTGACCCAAACTCCATCTGTGGGACTGTAGGAAAAACTAATAAGTACACCAAACCAATAATCCTATCCAAAAAGTAGGGAACATGGCACATCTTTAAAATAGAGAGGACATTACCACTCCTATTTGCATCCTTGATAAGCTGCTCTCTATGTCCTTGCCCAAGAGCCTTTTACATATGTCTGCTTTTCCCCATCGCCTATTTATTTCTGCAAAATAAAAGTCAGACTATGGTTATGATATATGTTCGTATCAAAACAGTAATAAATACTACCTGTTACTGGTGCCTCCAAAGTACACAAAATAGAATAGGTTCAGTGGGATGAAAAACAGAAATGACCAATTCACCATTGCCTTAATTATCATGGAACAGGTAAAAAGAGATGGCAAAAATAGAATCAATGTTGTCCATGATCAATGACTCAACTATGAACACAGTCAAAGGATTACCTTTTAGACTATCTAGATTAAGATATTATGAAGCCACAAAAAATAATCCATGAGTAATTTGCCAAGACATATGGAAAAAAATATATGTTGGTCTTAAGCAACTAAATTGATATGGATCAGTGTTATCAAAACAAAAATCAGTGAGATCAAAACTACAACAAATTTGAGAAAGCTTCATACCACACATAAGATGGAGGCAATTAGTAAAACCAAGCATCATTACCTCATGATTAACTAAAGAAGATAAACCAAGGCCAGCTATTTGATTCAACAAAAGCGGGATGGCTGCAGCAAGCAAGGTGCTGGGAGAGGTGCACCTATCATTCTGCAAAACAAACAAAGTGAAATGCATTCCTGTGGCATTGAGCCATTGCTGTATCAAAGAACACATTCATTTGTTAGCAGAAAAATCCATTGCCAGCACAGGCTGACAAAGGTGGCCCCTAGGCAACAATTAGGAGCATGTAAATATATATACATTCTGAAGCTAAGAAGTGCACGAGCAAAAATGGATTTTTAGTACTACCAAGGTAATTGATATGGGCACTGCAGAACCCAAAGTACATTAAAATAAGACTTGGTTAACTGTTAACTACCATCTAGGACTGGGAAGAGCACATTTTTTCCTGTTAACTGCCATATATAGGCAACCACAGTAGTTTACCTGAACCAAATCAGCAAAGATTCCTTCACCAAAAGGAATAGATGAGTCTGAATCATAAGAAAAGTAGCAAGAAAAAATGTTCCAACTTTCATAAAACAAATATTGGTCACAGACAGGCAATGTGTTTAGTTGTGTAATCTTTGGGAACAGGGCATGTGCTCAGAACCAGGAGTACATAATCTGACATCAGTAGAAATGATCACAAGCCTAGAATCACAATAATGCGTTGTTAACATCACAGGCAATGATCATAAGCAAGAATGGGTGGAAAACCAAAGGGAATGATCAAATAAGGCAAAGCGAGAAACCATCAGAGCAAATGTCATCAGAAGTTGTACATTAACAGTGCACCATTTCCTCTGAGACTAATGGTGCAGGATTAGTTGACACGTTTGTACTGTGACCATTGCCTGAGTTGGCATAAAAGAAGCAGAAAGGCTTCGAAGCGCGTAAAATACAATAGCTACAAAGAGACGCAAAAATCGAAGAAACCAACCGACCACTACCAAAGAGGCAGGAAGAACTGCAGAAAATAGAATCAGTGCTCCAGTTCAGAAGACAGGGAAAATAAAATGAACCTTGCTCATGATCATTGCCTCAGTTATGAACACAGTAGATAGCTCATGACCATTGCCTCAGTTATGCATCTAGAGGAACAACGAGGTGTAAATTGTGGAATGATGGCCCACGATCACTGCATGAATCATTAGACATCTATATTGTGTATTCATCACAGCAGCGCCCCATTCCCTCAAATTAATCTAGCAGCAAGAGCATAGTGTACACATCATTGGACATGACCCAATTCATGAGCACCGTAATGCACAAAGGAAAGCAAAACCACTGACATGGTGATGTGCGCCGATATACGTCACAATATCATGAGCAGTGTACTAAGAAATCATACAAATATCATTGACATGGTCATGTCCTCAGTTACTAAGAAATCATTACTTGGCCTCAGACTGATGCTCCTTTGTTATTCCTTCCCTAGATAAGAGTCATCGGTGGCACTGACTTTCTAAAGCCCAAAACAACGACAAAACCAAGACCAAAGCATCCATGGAAGCATGCAAGCCATCCACCCTTAGCCATCAACCCAGCTAGGCTAAAGGAGTTGCTTAGAGGTGGATGTTTCACATGTTTTTATGACACTCCCAAGAAACACCAATAACAGAACCAACTCCAGTGCCCCCTCCTCTCAAACTGAAGTCATCATCGACCGTGCACTCAAGCTCAACAGATTCTGCCAAACTGATCCTCACAACCAAACATACCTTCAGAAGATTCTAAATCCACAGTAGCCATAGAATCATGTGACACATGTAGCCCAAGCCATCAACCCAGTAAGCAAGGAGTTGCTTAGGCATGTATGTATTGCATGACTCAATAATCTGCCACATCCATACATGAGCATAACTGTCCATAAAGTTCCAGTAAAGCAAGAGCCAAAATCCGGAAAACACAAGCAGAGAGGAAGAACAGATTTAAAAGGAGAGAGGCTGCCTTCACCTGGGGTTACTCGTGCCGGAGTCCTCGCCGGCCGGCCGTGAGGACGAACCCACTGCTGAACCCTAACCCTAACCTAACCCTAACCCTAACCCTAACCTAGGGAAAATCATGAGCGTTACCTGCGAGGGAGCTGTACGGAGAGTAGGCATGGAGACAGAGAGGGAGGGCCAGGGGGGCGGGCGGCACCGCCACGACGCGCGCGCTGCCCCCATCGCGCCGCCGGCCAGCGCCGACCCTGCCGTCGCGCCGCACGCCAGCGCCGCCGCCGCCACGGAGGAGGAAGCAGACCGGGAGGCGAAGGAGGGGGTGGGGGCAGGAGCGGCGGAGGCGGAGGCGGAGGCGCGGGCCGCGGCACGCCACCGCACCGGGAGAAGAGGGAGAGAATGAGAGGCTTCGGCTTCTTTTTTTTTTACCGTGAGGAGCCAGGGAGAGAAGGAGAGGGTTCGGCGTTTCTTTCTTTTTTTTTTTACCATGAGGAGGGAGCCTATATATACCTTGGGTGCTACAGTGGGCTGAGGCAGATCAGATCGTAGAAGCTAAGATCGAACGATCTAAAATAAATTTGCTATCGTGGACGCTCTGGTTGGACGTTTTCTCCACACAAAATATTACTTTTAAATGCTCACTACACCACAAATCACCTTTATGCTGCAGAGTGGTGAATTGAACTTCTCCCTACCTACCCAAAATAGCTAGGGTGACAAGCTATAGCAATTTGCACATAGAGCTAGCACGCCAGCACTACTCTGCCGAACGAACGAGCACATGACAGCAACAGCTAGCGACGGATTCGACTGGAAAACAACATATAGATTTGTTTTTGTCTCCCTAAATCCAAGGCCAGATAGATAGATATGTACTCCGTCCGTCCTAGTGCCAGGAGAGGGGAAGAGGAGCAGCGACAAGAAGAGACGGACTTCCCGGGAGAGGAGGGCATGGCACGTACGGTGTCAAGACAGACCTTTGGAATCAGATGGCTGGCATGTCGCAGCGGTGGTTCTCTGTTACAGATTTAATTTTACCATTCCGTGAATACGCCGCTTCGTCCCGCCACCGCCTCCTGCCGCGCCGGGGCCGTGGAAGGGGTCGAGCTCTCCTGCGCGCCGTCGCCGTGGCAGCTCGCCCGTGCGCCGTCGCCATGGCCGGGGCTGAGCAGGCGCAACAGAGCGCGTGTGTGGGCGATGCGCTGCACAAGGCCACCAACGTCCTCGGGGGATCAGAGCGACCGCAACAGCAGCAGCAGGCGCCACCAACGGTGGCTGAGGAGCTGCAGCCAGGCGACGACGGTGGCGGATCTGCATGACCTGACGACGGCATGGTAGCCACTGACGCCGGGGCCGGGGAGGAGCGTCAGCGGTGGCAAGAGGAGCGCAGCAGGAGGTTCGTGCGAGCAGGCTGCGTGTATAGCGAATTGGCAACACCGGCCTATACTCTCGCGCGTGAGCGTGACGGCAGGGGTCAGACAGGCCCATACATAAGGTGAGCACGTGTTCTGGGCCCGTGCGCTAGCCAAGCATGAAAAGGTAGGGACAAGGCTGTGCATCTTGCCGAATTGGTCGAGGTGACGCAACAAGTCGAGCACGTGCGCGCCAAGATGGATGGATCAGCAACAACAACCAGCTCGATCGGCGCTCCCTTTTTGCTTCCCGCTGGCTGCCAGGCAACCCGGGGCGGTCGCTGACGAGGAAACCACCGGCCTACGCCATTTCTTCTACTTCTTGTTTCTCGACATCACTATCAACGGCTCTTGTGTTGGTGTCATTTTTTTATTTTTATTTATTCAACCAGGAGCGGAGCTTGCTGCAACACGAAAAAGTCGTCCGAGAAGTGATCGAAAACTACGTTCCTACATATAGGCGCTAATTTCTTCTTCTTTCCTTAGTCATTGTCGAATTGTTGCTAGCTACCTCAATGCCTCAAGTGATCGAATACGTTTGAGAACTTGCACTTCATCAGCCCCACATATCTGTCATTCAGATGTAAAATGGCCGTGGCGACCTGACATCGTATATATATATATATATATATATATATATATATATATATATATATAGGCATGTGATTGTAAAGTGATGATAATGCCCGAGCAAATCTTCAAGTACGATTATTCTTTATGGATATGATGCTTGGTAATAACAGGTTTATCCATTTTTTTTTAAAAAAAAAAATTATTACCTTGTGTACAATATTACGTCCTTGTATATACTCTCTCCTTATCGAAATATTTATCGCTGTTGACTTTTTATTGCAACTTTGACCATTCGTCTTATTCAAAAAAATTATTGTAAATATATGTAAAAGGATAAGTCGGGCTTAAAATACCTACAATAATAAAGCATGTAGCAAGCAAAATAGATGATACTTGCATAATTTTTTGAATAAGACGAATGGTCAAAAGTTGTATAAAAAAAATCAATGGCGACAAGTATTTAATACGGAGGGAGTATTACTCTAGTGCCGCCATGCCATATCGTGGCACATTCAGTTTGGATGGTCTTTGTCATGCCGCCCTCATATAACAGAGGATTAGGGGGCGTGTTTAAAAATAAATGTGAAATCATTTTTTTTTTTTGGTTCGTCAACATCACAAGTGAAGTGATGAGATGGGATTAGTGACGCATGTGCATCGTTCACTCCACCCTGGTGTGATAAGTGTCACAACGCAAGCCTGAAACATACTGAAAGCGTGTAAGAAGTCATCTTTACTTCAATTTTAGGTCCGAACAGCTAATTGCGCACATGATATTTGGACCACAAACAGATAGTAATGCTGGAGATAAAAAAAAAAGGGCACATTCAAATGCTGATATGGACCTAAATTTGCATATTCAAAACAGTAATAACCAGAAATTACTATCTCCAGCATAAGTTACATCTCATATTTGGACCTAAATAGTAATGCTGGTGATAAGTTACATATTTTCCGCTTCTTCTTGAGCCCAATGCACACCGTCGGCCGGCAGTGTACATCGAGATGGACAGGAAGGGACTCCATAGTGCTTTGGTGGCACGCGGCGACATGAACATCGACGATTGTTGCCACGTGGGCCTTCGTGCGACTAGCTTCACGTAAACACAAACAGCAAGCCAAGTGCAGGTCATGAGGTCAACATACTGCGCACACTGGACGTACGGATGCAACGTCATGGATACCCAATGACCCGATCAATCAAAGCACATCATACATACTTTAGCCTTGTTTAGATTGCTAAAAACTAGCAAAAATAACTGTTCCAACTCCTGTAGCAAAAAAACTTTCGTTTGTTTGTGATAAATAATGTCCAATCATGAACTAACCAGGCTCAAAAGATTCGTCTCGTGATTAGGCTCGGAACTGTGTGATTAGTTACTTTTTTTACCTACATTTCATAATCCGAACATATGTCTTTTGGTGTATTTAATGTGATGTGATGGGAGAGAGTGAAAAAACTTAGGGCCTGTTTGGTTCAGGCCATCGGTTGCCACGCCAAACATTTGTCAAGCTGTGGCGGACTGTGGCGGAGGCGGGGGAATTCGCCGCCACACCTGTGGCGAGCCATCGAGCGTAAATTGCGTTGCATGTTCGCATGGTGGCTGCCAAAGCTAAATAACGAACCAAACAACTTACTATTTGTGGCGGCGCCACGGGCGAGGGTGTGGCGAGCTTTGACAGCGATCCAAACACCCCCTTAAAGTTTTGGTTAGAAATTGTAGCAATCTAAAAGGCCAATATGAACATCTAATAATCCTTGCAAATTCAAAGAGCAGCTCCATGCATACCGCCGGCGGCCACGCACGCACGCTTTTCACCCCTCCCTGTTGTAATGACGCGTGGGGGCAAAACGAATACTACAGAAAGAATTGAAATCGAGCCGGATCGAGATGTACTACTGAAGATTATTATGACGGCAATTCCCTGTGTCCTGACTTTTGCAGCCGAAGTATTCGGATATCCATATTGATTCCCACATTAAATTAGTACGCGCACGCTTCAGTTCCGTTTCAGATGTTTCCTAGTACTAGTACACGAACTCAGGCCTGAGATGACGTCACGTGTGGCAGGTCATCATTGCGCCGGCGCCGGGTGTGCACTGTGCAGCCGGCGAATCCACCTGGTGGGGCCCCCTCCCCTCTTGCAGCCCAGCAACCGCCACCGCCGCCCGCAACCTTCCATAAACTCCGCCGCCCGCAACCTTCCATAAACCCAGCAACAGCCGAAGCCACCTGCACCTGCCTCGCATTTTGGTTCCAGCAAGCCCGCCCTCGAGCGCCCTCGCCCTCGCCCTCGCCCTCGCCCTCGCCCTCGCCTCGCCTCGGACCTTCTTCTCCGCGCCTCGCACCCTCTCGCTCAGCCCCCATCGACGGCGATGGTGGTCCTCAAGGAGCTCCCTGCGGACGACACGCTGGCATCGTTGCCGGAGGAGGTCCCAGCGGACGGCGGGACGCTGACGGCGTCGCCGGAGGAGGCCCCCGCTGACGGGACGCCGCCGAAGGAGCGGGAGGTTCTCACCGAGGATAACTACATTGAGGTGCTCATCCGCCTCCCGCCCCGAGATGCTCTTCCGCTGTGCTGCAGTGTCCTCGGCTTGGCGTCGCATGATCGCGGACCCCGCCTTCCTCCGCCGGTACCGCGTGCACCACGGCGTGCCGCCCCTGATGGGGTACCTCTTCCTGGCGCCTACACGCGCTAATGCACGGACTGCGCTTCCTGAGGCGACGTTCGTGGCAGCCGCGTCGACGGCCACCGTCCCCTTCCCCCGGGTGCCGCAGGGTGGCACCGGTCTACGCATCCTGGACTGCCGCCATGGCATCGTGCTATTCTCCGTCGAGCGCCAGGCCTGGGCCGACGTTTCCTCCTTGCTGGTCTGGAACACCACCTCCGACCAGCATGTGCTGCCGCGCCTCCCCGACGCTCTGTACCCGGAAGGCTTCGCCCACTTCACCGGCGCCGTCTTCTGCGCCACGCCTGGATGCGGCGACCTATGCCACTGCAACGGCGGGCCATTCCGCGTTGTTTTCGTCGCCATCCAGGGAGGGAGGGTCAGTACCGCTGCTCCGTGTACCACTACGACTCCGCGTCCGCCGTGTGGACCTACTCGCCTACCGCCGACGTCGCCGTTGTCCACCCACAGCTGGATCACGGCTTCGCCCCCCGCCTCGTCCACCTTGGTGGACAGGACTCTCTTCTTCAGGACGCCAGCAAGGCTCCTGTCCTACTACTTCGGTGAGGAGGCGGAGGAGCGCCTGGCGTATGTCGGCCTACCGCCCCAGCTCTTCTTCATCACGTTCCCCCGCACAGGGATTGCGCTCCTGCCATCAGCGGACGGGAGACGCCTGATGTTGGCGGCGATGGCCGGCTTGCGACTCAACTTCTGGGAGACCCGCATCAGCGCTGGTGTCCCCGTGGAGTGGGTACGCACCCAGACCGTCGTCCAGCTTCCTGACGCTGTGGACAGGTTGCTTGGAGCCACATCCACCTCGGTGTTCGTCCGCATCAGGGGGGCACGCATGGTGACCGTCGACCTGGGCAGCGGACTGGTCGAGGAGCTGCCGCAGCCACGCCAGACGGGGTTTCAAGACATTGTGCCTGTTACCCGCTTTTGGACCCCCACTCTGACAGGTAGTGCTCAATCTGTTGCATTCGAATCGCAACTACCGTATTTATGTTTCTTGCTGTTATTACTCACCAATGAAATTCTGGACAGTTGAAACGGAGGAGGACAGTGCTGAGAATCCCAGCAAGAAACAAAGACTGCAGTGAACTCCAGGTTCTCAACTCTGCCATTTATTTTTATAAGTACTGTTGATAAGGACTTGTAATCATCACAGTTTGTTTGATTCGTTGTGAATTCTAGTTCCAAAATAAGAATGTCCTCTTCCTTCCTTGCTTGTCTATTAATCATCAGTCCATCAATATCTGCAGTTCCATTTATTTTCTGTATTTGGTAACTTCAAATGGTTTAGTTTGTGCTTAAATAATTTTATTCTAGTTGCATCAACCATGTCAACACAAATGAAGCGTGTTATGATGTGTCTGCCAACCTGCTCTGTTTTTGAAACCTAAATACCTGACTGTTTTGAAGAATATGCTTCCGATGAATCAATCTTCGTCTTTGAGGCACAGTAGGACAGAAATACAAAGCTTCTTACCGTAGTAATTTTAGAGGGAGGGGGATCAGAACATTTAATTTTATGGTGGTGCTACTTATTTTGATTGTCTGTCTGTATGAAGTGGTATCAAAGACATCAAGGTGAATGACTGGTTGTTCAGTGTTACATTCAGTTGCACAGAAAGTTATTATGGTACTTGGTATCAGTGTGCTTTTAGATGGCAATTCTAATTCCAGTCATTCAACAAGAAAAATAATCATGTATATGATGTTTAGATCCCTCATTTAGAGCTGTCATTTCTTTATGGTTGTAAGCTCGGTCAACTCAGTCCAATCTATTGAGTTGTCATGTTACTACACTTACAATTCTTGTTATTATAGTTTATGTTGTGTGCTTTAGTTGTCATGCTCAGCTGTTGCTTCGTGTTGCTTTTCTGCAGCTGTTATGGGGACTGAAGGCTTTGATTACTTGGAAGAGACATGCCTGTCCCTACTATCTGACTTGTTAGCTACTGTGGCAGAAGTCGACGATGCATCCCTTGACCGGAAAAGGGGAGTTTGCGGGAACGAAGTCTTGGCTCCAGTGGAAAGTGTCGAGGCTAAGGAGGCTTTAGCTGGCTGTTAGATTCAGGCTGTCAACTAATGTAGCTTTTTTTTTTAGTGTCACCCGGGGGGCGTCGTTCCCCACCTGAAACTAATGCAGATTTCCCTGGATCAGCATGCTATAGTGAGGGTTGGAGTCGTGTGAAGTGCACTAGTTGACAACGATTTGATTTGGACTATTAGTAGCTGTGAATAATATCGTACGTATCCCGATGATTTGTTTGGCAGCAGCAGCAGCAGCAGCAGCAGTTCTTTTATTAGCTTGGAAAATTTATGTTTCGGGTTGTCAGTCATGTGCGGCTATGAAATGTCAGGCAAAAATGAACGCCAGGTGCCAGCGTACCATTGACTGAAGGTGGCGGATTTTCTATTGAATCAATCAAAATGTAGCATGGGTAGGTATTCAAAATTTGACTACATTTGGATGCCAAAAAAATTATGCTCATCTTGCATGATTGGAAGAACCGTCCTGCTTGGGACCTCCTTTTGTAAAATTCAAACCATAATAACATTACATTCCAGTCTTGCTAAAGTTCAAATTCCAGTCTTCCTGGGATCTTAAAAAACAAAATACATCCATCCATTATTTTCATGTACATTTATACCATGCAAACAGAGTCAGATGAGTCTCGAGAGCATTTCAATACACAAGCCACATGCTAGCTTCATCCCCTGCGCAAACACAAGCCGCATGCTAGCTTTAGTTTCATCTCCTGCGTAGGAGATGCATCAGCGGGCACAGAATCTGCATCTGGTTGAAACCATCGGAACCCTGCTTGAGATATAACAGATATTGATTTGATGTAC
Source organism: Hyparrhenia diplandra (assembly GCA_015847255.1). Taxonomy (NCBI): domain Eukaryota; kingdom Viridiplantae; phylum Streptophyta; class Magnoliopsida; order Poales; family Poaceae; genus Hyparrhenia; species Hyparrhenia diplandra. The sequence goes on along the minus strand of JADLZK010008513.1, from coordinate 317,832 downwards.
TACTCTCCATAATTAATGAACTGAAAACGAAAGGGAGAGCATCTTGACGCACCTCAACGACAAAGCGAGCCCAAAGCTTGTCGGAACGATGCTCCAGCACTCCTTTCAGTATGCTCACCTTAAAGCCCTTCAACACGCGTGCCATCTCAAGAAAGACTTCATAGTCCTCGCACAACATCTGGATGAAGTAAATGAGAAACGACCTTGAATCATGCAGCTACAAAACGGGTGCATGCAGCATGCCAATTCAATCAGTTACCTCAATGAGAAGATGGCCAGGCTGATTAAGCTCTTCAACTCTTAGCGGGCAGCTTTCAAGTTGCTTCTTTATCTCATTGTGGGATTCCTTCCAATGTATTCTGAATCTGTCTCAGCATCATGGCAAAACAGAAATTAGGCATGAGAGACCTATGATTTACCAGCAGAAGACTGCATGGATTATTAATTGTATAAACTCATAAAAGGCTAAATATATCAATTTATTTCTGTCACACAATCCTTTCTATAGGAAGTAAAGTAGATATAAAGAATATAAAGTAGATAAAGAATATAGTCAGATGCTGAATTTGAAAGAGGAAGATAGCCATACAACTAATGTGGTATGAACAGATATCACATGGATTTTGTGACTCGTTTCTCAATACTGCATCTCAACTGTTATAATTAAATCCAAAAATAGCATACCTTCTCAGCTTTCTCGGATACACTTTGGAGGAACAGCATGTATGCTATGGTTTTGTCCAGTAGAGCATCAATGCTGCACTGTTCATGAAACAAGATGTAATCAACACTTGCCCCTTCATTTTTGCCAAACCAACATAACTTTAGGAGGACGAGGATCCAAATAAAAAAAAAGTTAGAAGCTGAACCTTTGATGCATTTGGAATAATCTCCCTCAACCCCTTCATCCTATCTTGGATTAATTGCCTGTCTCTTGGTCTTGGTCTCTGGAGCTCAACTTTTCTGCATCTTCTTTTGATTTCAGCTGAATTTATCGCATGAGTACTTTCAACTAAGCATTCTTCAGTTAAAGTCTTTTTTGATTTCCATGCGCCAATCAGTCATTGCACAACTAATGAACCCTTCATTCATGGATATAGGTGAAAGTTCTTGACCACTTGGGATATCAGAAATTGACGATTCATCCACCCTCAATGAGTGATCTTCTTTTTTTTAACTTGTATTTCACATGAAAATGGAGAATCAGTTGAGGGAGAAGATTCACTGTTTGATGTATGACCAATCTGGTCGAATATTGTATCTAGTAACAATTCCGCATAATTGTCGGTTTCAATCTGCACATAAAAATCAGCATTGTTGCCATTCACTTGAGGGAGAGCAGGGCTTGTAGGTTCTTGCTGTTTCAACCTACAATGCCACATGAAGAGCTCTTGTTCTTCCCTGGACATTACCATGAGATCTCCGTGAAACTCTGAAAGAATTGAAGTATTCGAAATCATTACACCATCATATAGAACAATAGTGCTGCCATGAGTATTCTCTAGATTCCACTGTGCCATATCTGTCAGAGAAAATCCTTCGAAATATTCATGCCCAATAGTTCCAATATCGTCCGACAGTCCACTAGGCCAACCTGTTGGACTAGTTCTGTAAGAACCTATAGTGATGTCTTCTTCTTTTTTTTTTTGAAGTAAAACCTATAGTGATGTCTTCTAATGTTGGAACTTCTGATGTACTGAAGGGATGTGTTAAACTGTGGTGATCAACATTTAGGATCTGGCCAGAACTATTAATCAAGTTAACATCTGGATGATTGATTGATAGAGTTGCAGTTGGTAGCCTCAAATTATTTGAGTAGGCAGACCCAGTAGATAAAGAGCCATGAGAAACCGAAGCATCACAAAGCTTATGAAACATGTCCTTTACGAGTGCCACTAGCGCTGCACTATCGAAACCTGAAGGGAATTTGATAAAACATTATGAAGTAAACATACCAATTATGAAGCAACACAATGATTCAGACTCTCTAAAGCAATGCCATTCCTCACTTGATGGGAGCAAGACAATGTAGTGAGACAACACATTGGTTATCAAAAATTAATCATGTCAAAAAAAACATATATTAAACAAGTTGAGCATACCGTATCTAAGGAGCCCAGCTGAAGAACCCCGTGAGGAACCACTGGTACAAGCAGAATCGTCTACAAGTAAGAAACATGACCATCAGCTTAGTCAAGCAGGATGTTTGCTGTGCAGCTGTTTAATACTGGAAATAAAAATTTTTAGCAAAAATAGTAGAGGAAACCTCTACTGTGGTAAAAAAATTATATAAGAAAAGCAAAAAAAAAAAAAAGACCAAACAGGTTTCTCTTGAGAAAATAAAAGAAGAACTAAAGGATGGCCCAGCAAATACAAGCATAATTGTCTGTGATAACTGAAAAATATAATTCGGTGTCGGTTACCTCGATTCCAGCTGCAAACTGAAGCTGCCAGTCTTCTTGGTACTGAAAATATAAGTGCCGAGACCACATCATGTGCTATGCATACATAATAACTGTAAAATAGTAATGTACAGCTAACTGTGAATCAACTCACCTTATGCATAGCTGTTGAACAAAGCTCATTGGCAGAAATCCAGCAGTGTTGTCCTGTAAGTGCTACTTTACCAATAATCCTGACAAAGTTGGAACTTGGAAATGTTACATACAATAACCGCAGAACTTAAAAAATATAATTAGTCCCAAAACATGTCCATTCAACATTAACTGAAAGAAACTTGGTAGTATGCAAGCATGCTTACCCTTCTCCAAGAGGGTACAAATGGCTAGGCATCAGTGCTGCCTCAATGGGGCAAAGAGGATAGCTTTTGTTGCAGCACGAGGAAGGTATTATCTGATTCTTACAAACAGTGGGGCCAGCAGATAGATCTCCCATTTGTCTGTCTGCTATCATTTTATTGACATATCCATCACCCCAAGTCAAGATCCTATCAAAACATATTCACCAATTATAAAAGTGAGAGATGAAGATATACTACAAAGAGAAATTTCTCAATACCAAGTTTGTGCTCATCCATGCCAACTTCTAGACTTTTAGCTAATGTTCTCATTCAGTTTTGACCATGGAAGGTCTAGTTAGAACAATGACTTTATGTTGTGGAGAGTTACTTGAGCATACTTGAAGAATCGTATGCTGGGCACTAGTTACTCTTTGACTTGATACAAGAAACAGAGTTACTTTATTTTCTTTAAATTTTCATGAATACTAGCTCAATAGTGTTGTGACACAGAACACAGACCTTGTAACAATTATATGATATGTGTGCTCATCCCAGCTAAAATTTCATGCATAAAGGTACATGAATAAGCTAGGAGAATTACATATATAAGTAGCAGGAAGTAAGAAAGATCAGGAGGCTCTAGCTGCAGCGGTAAGATGCTCTTCCCGCTTGCTTCCACTGCAGAGAAGCTCGCCGTTCGATTAGCTGTCCCAAGAAACCCAGAAGCACAACTCCCATAACTCTCTTAATTCACCTTAATTCCCCTCACTTAACCTCCTTGGGAGAATAAAATCAAGCAACTTCAGTGCTCAGTATCATTTTCAAGAGGCAACATCCTGAAAGTAGCTCCTTAATTCTGGAGAGTCAAGCTTCTGAAGGCCTGGGGCTGCAGGTTTATGACTCACACATCAGAAGACATGCGGCGCAAATTAACTCCCAAATTTAGAAGTTCAGAGCGAAAAGAGCAGATTGATCTTCTTTTAGGCAAGTCAATGAACATCTTGTGCTCTATGAATTTGAGGTTCATTTTATTCACAAAAAAGGTGAACTCAAAAAAGGAGGGAAAATTACTGCAAGAACAAACAAAGACTGCGATTTGGACGTTATGAAATAAGAAAATTATTGAGTGCAAGAAACACAAAAGATATGCTAGACAAGGTTCGATTGTAGCATATAAGGGGTTAATCGGACCTGAAATAAGAATATGGTCGATCTGTAGAAGAAGCAGAGAATACAAGAGATCAGAGCCTACAAGTGGTGCCAATGAAAGCTTGGCTGAGCAGGAAGCAATTGGGTCCCTGTTGGTTCCCTTCACTGCCTGCACATGAGCTGCCTTGAGACCTTTGACTTTTCAATTAAATTAAAGTTGAGATCCCTTATAAATATATAGAGGACGTCTTCTACTACAGAAATTAACAGTACACGCAGAAAAAAAAAAAAGATTGATGAGTAGATGATAATTGACAATGCTGACAACAATTCAAGAAAGGAATGTTTGACAAGCTACCAGTATACCTGTTTCTCAAGGCATCCCGGCATCCCATTCCATGACCTTTTTGTGCTGTGTGTGTGTGTGTGTGTGTGGGGGGGGGGGGTGGGGGTGGGTTCTAAGAAATCAGTTGGCACCTGCAGATCCTATGCCGCCTGGGAAAGAGGTGAATCAAGTAATAATAAATTGAATATATAATTGATTATCTATAAAGCAGGAGTGGGCTGGTTAAACTTCAACGAAAAAGATAGTTGGGTTCTGAATCAATTTTGCAACAAGTCAACACACTAATTGCACGGTCCTTAATTTTTCTTTGCCATCACAATTGTTGGTTGAGGCCTACATCAATTGCATCACTATGCACTGAATACTACTAATGCACAAGACAAGTAGTACATATACATACATATATAGTAGGTATTGTTCTGAATACACCCATGTTACATTGCCTTCTCAATTTTTATTGGTAAAGGCACACATATGGTAGGTGAGTTGTGATGGTTGAATATATAATATGGTGCTCTCTTCCTTTGAGCGTATCTTCTCTTGTCTGCTGGCATGACATAAGCTGATAAGGATCAATTGGCACAGCCTTTAAGAGGGCTTAATTGCCCAGGCAGTTCTTGGAAAGCGTCAACAAAGTTAAAGACTTCTTCTCCCTGTCAGATTGGTACATATAGTTTAATTAATTGTGTGATTCCCTGTGTAGTTAATTCATTCGGTCCACCTCTCTCTCTAAAAAAATGATCTGTTGGTCCACTCATACCAAGCTACTCTAATTGTACCTAATACCGAAAAGCTTTTCCATAACTACTATCTGTCCTCTCTATATAGAATTGGAACTTGTCTTGGATGCTTTCTCAAACAGGAAAAACTGACAAAGTAGACTGGAAGCCCATACTGATCCCTCTATTTGCAATACAAGTAGCCTAGAATATAATGCAGGCGCAGCAATATTACAGGCACAAATTAAGTGTTACTAAGATTATTAGAGCCAGATGGCGTGTAGAAAAATACCAATGAGGTTGCACAAAAGAAAATTAAGGGAATAGCTACATGATGGGGGTCCCAGTCATCCTTCTTTACTGAATATATGAATGGCAGAGGAAACATTTGGAAGCACCAGTAGCAACAGACAGTAGGTTGTTCAGAATATTGTCACAAGCTCAGCCAGAAGAGCACAACAGACTGCATTTAACAGATCACAGAAAGCATTTGAGAAAATTTAACTAATCAGGACCCAAGAACATGTTAGTATTGTTTCTATGCTTATAGAACTTACAACAAACTTATAGATGATTTTGGCCGTGTCTTTGTAGGTTACAGAGTAACTTGGAATATGCCCCAAAATAGTGTTTCAATATGTACCCTGAGTAGGACTGCATTCAAATAAGGCGATAGATGTTGATGGGGCTACTTCACATGAAATCTGTAAGAAAAAGTCAAAAAATGGCAAAATTACTCACAATTCCACAAGCTCCTATGAATAACAGGAGCCTTCCAATACTGAATTCAAGCAATGGCACCTTTCATCAACAGCCCGCATAGCCATTACTCAGACATTCAGAATGAAAAAAAAAAAATTACTAGTTGAACTTGAGATTCTCTACAGAGTATAATGATGATTGCCCCCTCAGTCCTGTAATATAGAGCATTTAAACATTCAAAATTGTACCCAAATATAAGGGGTTTAGGCAGAAATTGTAGCACAAATTTGGTAGGTACTATATCATTACTTGAAATTTACAACCAATCTCCATTGATCATGCTGGTAATAGCATCCGATTATGAAATAAAGTAAGGGTATATGTCATGGTAGTTCCTTAGAATTATCATGAAGTTGAACTAGCATGGGCCTTCATAACGTACATAGGAAATGCCATGGGTCGTTGTATTCATACAATTAGGATCAGATGACCTCCATATTCTGAGCATTGGGGCCCTGAAATAACATTGTACAGCAGCATCCATGAATATGAAGAACTCAACTAATAGCATAAACAGATCTTACGCTCAGGCACATCAAAGCTTTATTAGCTTACTATTATGATCTTTTATGATGCTGTGAAGCAAACATATTCGATGCATCTGCCTTTCGAGCTTTTCTAGTTAATTTATTATCTCTCACTCCTTCATGAAGAACTTCATAAGTAGGGTAACTAATGTGGCCCTTCTTCATCAATTCCTCAACAAGTATCTTTGGTGCAGCTATCTCCTTCTTATCAGTACTCAAGATGGTATCAACAACCTCAGGAACAACTCCTATTCTCACCATAATGTGAATAATAGCAACAGCTTCAGAAACCCGATGATTCATTGCAAGAGAATTTAATACGCGGCCAAAAGTAGCCATCGATGGAACAAAACCCTTGCTTACCATTTCGGCCAGATGCACATACGCCGCGGTCAACTTTTGCAGCCTTGCACGACCCATCAACTAGAACACGATAAGTATACAAATCAGGTTTATATCCTTTGCTGATCATTTCACCATAAATCTTTTCAGCCATTTACATATTCAGCTTGCCAGAATATGCACCAATTAGGATGTTGAAAGTGTCAGCTGTTGCAGAGTACCCTTTCTCATCCAACTTCTGAAAGAGTAGGTATGCTCCATCAAGATCACCATTCCTGCAGAATCCATGAATCAGCGTGTTGAAACTAATTGCATCAGGAACTAACCCATCTTGACTCATCCTGACTATCACCCCGGAAGCCTCTTCCAGTTGATTAATCTTGCAAAAAAATTCTATCAGTATGTTGTAAGTAATAGCATTTGGTCGGCATCCTTTAAGGATCATCTCTTCAAATGTTTCATTGACTTCCTTGGCTTTGCCAGCTTTGCAAAGACCATTCAGAACAGAGTTGTATGTGATAGCATCAGGGGCAATGCCATACGTCCACATCCTTTCAACAAGCTGAAGTGCACTGTCCAGCTTCAATCTCTTGCAATAGCCATCAATCAATGTGTTGAAGGTAAAGACATCTGGAAGGTATCCTTTCACAATGGCATCATTCATCACAACTGCCGCATCTGAAATATTTCCCATTTTGCATAGGCCATTGATGACAATATTGTACGTCCAAATGTCGGGATGGCAGCCATCCTCGACCATCTCATTCATGACCTGCAAGGCATGCAAGATCAGGCCTTGGCGACAGAGCCCCTTGACAAGAGAGTTATACACGACAAGGTCAGGCTTCAGATCTTTTGCTTGTGCCTCATTGAAAAGCTCCAGGGCCCTCTCGACATCACCCTCGGCACACAGTCCATTGATCAGTGAGCAATATGTGACCCGGTCTGGTACAAAGCCTTTGAATACAGCATCTTTCAGAAGCTCAGTAGCTTCATGCAGCAAGCCCCTCTTGCAGTAGCCATCAATGATGGTGTTGTAGGTGAAATCATCTGGTATGCAGCCCTGATTCATCATCCTACGAAGGTACTGTGCAGCTTCCTGGACCTTGGACTTGGAGTCCTTGCAAAGGCCACGCATCAATGTGTTGTAACTTGTAAGTGACAACATCTGGCACAATGTAGGCATCCATCCTTTCGACTAGCGCAACAGCCTCTTCCAACCTACCGCCTTCACAGAGGCCACGGATCCATATGTTGCAGGTGAACCTGTTTGCTGACGTAGAGCTTGTGAGCTTGGTCGTGGTAGGCAGCGTTGACGAGGGCGTCCATGATGGCGTTATAGGCGGGGGCAGCGGGCGGGCAGCCGTAGAGGTCCATGCGCTCGAAGACGTCGACGGCGGCTCGGAGGTGGCCGGCGCGGGCGTAGGCTTGAATGGAGACTACGTAGAGCTGTTGGAGGGAGTCTGGGGCGAGGTGGGAGCGCGCAGAGGCTAGGGCGGCGTCGACGTCGTCGAGGCGGCCGGCGGAGACGAGCTCGCGGATGAGCGCGCGGTAGGTGGGGAGCGTGGAGGCGGTGAGTTTTGAAGAGGGCGCCGCGTGAGAGCGGCGGGTAACTACGGAGGCTACATCGGCGGCGGCAGCTAGCGGCGGCGAACGCGGCGGCATCGCATTTGCGGCGCGGCGGCGGCAAGGAGAAGAAGGGAGACTCCATGCGTAATACGAGGAGGAGGGAGGGTTATTTTGCAAAAACACCCACATGATCCATTTGGGCTAAGTGCTGGGTCGCATTGCATTTTTAATGGGCCGTCCCGGCAAATCAATTCGGGCCCTGTTGGGCTCCTCTAAGGAAATTGGATATTTGCCACTTGAAACAGTGCATTGCATCTATATTGCCCAACGTGTCATCCAATGACAAAACAGTTTTCTTTTTGACCGAAATGACATCTATATTCCTGCTGGATACCTTATGGACGGGTCGGCCAGCTGAAGTGTCATGGCTATTGGTTCTAGATTTATATGCTTTAGCTTGTCAAAGACAGACTTAGGCATGACACTCACGCTGGCACCCAGTCACATAAAGCATGGTCGAATGTCTGTGTTCCAATTGAGCAGGGGATTGTGGGGCATCCAGGATCCTTCTTCTTTTCTGGTAGGCGATTCAGAATAGTTGCACTGCATTCTTCAGTTAGCTTCACAACTTCTGTTGTTGGTAGTGGTCGCTTATTTTGGATGATGTCTTTGATGTACTTGGCATATGAGGGAAGCGTGGAGTACATCCGGGAGTGGTACACTTACGTGTACCTTACGGATCATTTTCACAAACCGAGTGAACTGCTCATTCAACACCTGCCTTCTTGTTCTTGTGGTAAATGGTAGATTTTTTTATAAAATAAGTTAGATGAAGGCAAATTTTATATTAAAAATATAGAGGTCAGAGATAATTATAACTTTTAAGTTGATTACTTTTTATTTGCAATCCTCGGTTTTTTTTATTGTTAGTAAAAATAGATTAGCGATATCGTGTACCTTATTTTTCATCAGAAACTAAATCATAAAACTAATAAGACACAACTCTGCTGTGTATGTTGGTTAGTGCTCTGCTATGTTGTTCTTGTTATGTGTTACATCGGCCTTATTTATCATGCGTCATGCATCATGCGTCATAAGCGACCAAATTTTCTTGGTTGGCGTCATGATATACAGTATATCCTTGTGTCACTAGGAAACATCGGTAGAGTTGATCGAGGAGCTAAAGTTGAAAAAATAGCTGAAAGAAAATAAGTTGTATGAAATGGGCAATTAGTGTTGTCCCATCCCATGATAAAGTACTTAAAGCAATCTCAATCTGAGTTTCACTTTACGGGTTTCAAGATCTTAAACTTTGGTTTGAAATAGTCGTCTCTCTCAATGCACAATTTCATTGCACGCTTTATAGGCTCAAGGGTCCCACGGCCTCTCTCTTTGCATGGTTTAATTGCATAGTTCCATGAAACTCTATTTTACGTCTCAACCGTTTCCAACGCATGTGAAATCAGACCCAAAGGTTTCACCATGGTGAAACTTTTTCCTTCTCTCTGGGCGTTTCATGTAAAAAAGTGAAGTTTTGATGACGTGGCGCTGCATTTAATGTGTATGAAACACTCATGAAACACCCTACTTCGGCACACAATCCGCAATGCGTACTAGGTGTTTGGTTCCTCGAGATTGTTGACGAAATGCATCAAGACGGTAACAATAGTGGGCCGACCCAGCCCGCTTTACTCCTTTTCCCTGGGCCGTGGGCCTGATTTCAAGCCCAAGAGTAATCTAAATTATTGTTTTAAAAATACATATTTGTAAACCATACCATCCAAATCTGTATTTTGAGTGAGCCGGGCGCACTCAATGTAACCAAATCTGCGTGGGCCGGGAATGTACCAGCGGCTTGTAATTTGACTCTATCTCTTCTTACGATTGACTTAGCAAGTACAATCCAAAAGGACTGCACTTATTTCTAGTACTAGTACAGTTTTTTTTTTTTTTTAAAAAATATATTTCTTGTACAGCTTAATTACTACTAGAACACATTGGAACAAGAACAACCACAACACAATCACTTCACCACAGTTTGGTGGAAAACAAAATCGTTTCTTTCATGGCAAAGTGGTCTCGATTCGATCGATCACCCGCCATGACCTCGATCTGAATCGCACATCACACAGGTCATCAGGTCAGGCAGAACTGACGAGCAACTCCGCAGCAGCAGCAGCAGCAGCAGCCTTGCTCGTCGCCGGCACTGACGCGTGGACATCCAGCAGCAGCACGGCGTGCAGCTTAGACTCCACCCTGGCGGTGCTCCACAGCACGTACCCTTCCGCCCGTCGCAACTTCCCCGTCCCACCGACAACGGCGAGCTCCCTCACCGGCTCCGAGGTGTCGTCGCGGCCGGCCACCACGAGCGTGCTCCCGTTATACGGCCCCACCTCGAGCAGCAACGTGACGGCGACCACGAACACCGGGCGGCGCATGGAGCCCGTCATGTAGGTGCCCTGCGCGCGGCCGACGGGCGTGGAGTCGACGGCGAGGCCCGACGTGAGGAGGTCGTCCACCGCCACCGTGTCGCCGAAGTAGTTCCCCGGGTGCATCGATGGGTTCTCAGGCCCGGGTCCCTTCACCAGCCGCACCGCCGTCTGCCCTGGCCCGCCCACGATGTCGTGCATGTACAGGCGAAGCCGCACGGGACGCCGGCGGGCTGATACCGCCGACGGTGACGTTGAGAGGACCAGAGCGACGACGGCCATGACGAGCAAGAGGCGCTTGTTGCTTCCGGCGACCGAGATGATGCTGATGCTGATGGCCATGGCTGTGTGCTCTTCAACCTTGTGGCTGTGGGGAATTAATGAAGTATAATGTGAGCTGAGGCTGAGTGATGTGATCTGCGATTATGCTGCTAGTAAACAAAGCATGGTTTGGATTGTTGGTGGAGCTTCTTGTCATGTTTCACTGTACCCGCTAGCTTTCATGGAAAGTTGCTGCCTTGTCACTGTCTTTCACCTGCTACAGCATCTACTCGCTCTTCATGTCTTGGATTAACAGTGTGTCTAGATGCATTGGAATGTAAAATGCCAAATACTCTTTATACTTATGAACAGTGATATAAATGTTTAGACTCACAAGGCGTGGTTTGAGGTTCATAGGAGGGCATACACTGCCAGGAAGCAAACTGTCATAAGTGGTTTGTCAATACTCTCTCCTTCCACAAAAGAATGAATTTTTTTGCTACAAAAACTGAGCCAATCTTAAACTAGTTTGACTATGAAACATGACATAATGATATATTCTTTTTATGAACAGAGGGAGTACAAATTATGCTTTAATTGATCATAAATAAATAAACATTCATGGATCCTTTTTTTCTTCTCTGTTTACGAAATATACTAGCGAAGTGGGAAAACTTGTTCCTTTGCATTAATCGCTATAATTCATCTGTCGTGAAATTTACAAATCAAAGTTTGTCCGAAGTTAAGATATAAGTTTGTCTAAATTTATAGGAAAAATATTAATACCTAAAAATTAAACGGTAAATTTTGAAACTACATCTCATAATACTATTTTTTTTTTTGAAGAAACATAATACTAATTTCATGTTGTCGTAAATATTATTGTTCTTTTCTATAAAAATATTCAGTTAAACTAATCAAAGTCGATTTAGGACAAGCTCTAGTCTATATATTTTTGAAACGAAGCAAGTAGTACAAACAGAAATGGAGCCCACCCGTCGTGCCTGGCCCAATTCAATGTCTGAGCTAACCTCGTGTCTCTCGTGGCTCCATTCCATTCGTCACTTGCATGATTGCATTGCATGTGCATCCACCTCACCCGTCCGAGCCCAGCCAGCTTTAAAACCTGCACGACTCCATCCATCAGTGAACACCAGCAGCGCGCAGAAAACACAACACAAATTCGATCGGTCACAGCAGCAATGACGAAGCTGATGATGCTCCTGCTCACCACAGTCGCCGTGCTAGCCGGTGGCGCGTCGGCGGCGTGTGGCCGGCGTCGCGTACACCTGCCGCTGTACATGCACGACGTGATCGGCGGGCCGAACCGGACGGCGATCCGTCTCATCTGGGGCGTGGGACCGGCGCACGAGTCCATGCCAAACCGCACCTTCGGCGACACGGTGGCGATCGACGACCTCGTCACGGACGGGCCGGGCATCGTCGGCGACGGCGAGACCAGGCCCATCGGCCGATCGCAGGGCACCTACATGCTCACCTCGCAGCACGAGGAGGTGATCGTGGTGGACATCACCATCGTCCTCACCGCGGGCCCGTACAGCGGCAGCACGCTCGTGCTGGCCGGCCGCGACAGGATCTACGACGAGACGAGGGAGGTCGCCGTCGTCGGCGGCACCGGGGCCCTCCGTGGAGCCTCCGGGTACGTGCTGTGGACGACGGCCAAGGTGTATTCGGAGGTGCACATGGTGCTGGAGCTCGACGTGCACGCCACCGTGCCACTGCCCGACGATGAATACGACGACGACGCTCATGGTGGTCTTTGTTAGATATGTGTCGAATAAGTGTACAAGTTTAGGTTACGTTGGACTTGAGTTGTATTAGGGGCTAGGATAGAGTTGTAGTCGAACTCTGCGTCCTAGGGGGGCCATAAATATGAGGCCACCCCCTCGTTGTAACCTTGTGTGAGACGACTTAGCGGCCGGTTTGGGTGGCGGCGAGGCCGCGGGATCGCCCGGATGCCGTGTAGCTGCTGTTTATGGGGAGGAGCGCCCGTAGTCATTGCCCCGGGATTAGGCACATCGCTGAACCTCGTTAAAAACATCGTGCCTTTGTGTCGTTCTCACCGCGTATTTTTTTCTTCATGGTGATTATGCTTCCGCGCACTTTCTAACAAGTGGTATCGGGCCAGGATTAATAGAAGAAGATCGTGGGAGGGTGCGATGGATATGTTCCACATGGCGCAAGGCTCGCATGAGTGTGTCCGGGGAGAAGGACAAGGCGCAAGGTGGAGCATGGCGGCGATCGGCGACTCGATCGGTGGAGTTGGACACCGGGCGGGTGGCTCGGACCGTCAATGAGCTGCAATCAACGGAGATCATTCCGGGCGTGGAGATCGGGTTGATGGCGGTGATGGCTTTGCTCGATAGGGCCAGATCGACGTGATGGCCAGGTTCGACGGTGCGGCCGAAGGCGTCGTAGATGAAGACGGCGGCTTTGACTCGCGGGTCGGATCGGCGATTGATCTTGGCCGGGGGTGTCGTTGCGGAATTAGCAACGATGGTGGCGGAAACCCGCGGTGTGGACTTCGGCGTATTGTGGAGGTTTCATGCACCGCAATGTTGTGGGCGACTCGGTATGGACAAGCAAAGGCGTATGGCGGGTGATCTCCTTGGAGGCAGATTTGTATATGTACATGGGTGTTCGGGTTAAAAAAAAAAAAAAAGGAATTAATGAACATGGACATGTGCATGCAAGGAATCGAGCCCGGTGTTTAGGAGAGGAGCTGTACGTGGCGTGTTTTGGCCTTGGGACTTGTGCTTGGCCTGGATGGATTTGTCTCGGTGATCAAGAAAAGCGGGATCGGTTTCCATGTCGGAGACATTGGTGTATCGTGTTGTAAACGGAGACATATCCAGTGCACGGAGACTCACGGGGGATATTGCAGGCGTGACATGGAAAAGGGTAGTACGGAGTGTTGCGGGCGGACACGAACGGAGACAACGTACGGGTGGATTCCGTGGAGAGGTCTCAAGATCCGCGGAACAAGGAAAAAATAGAACAGGCATCTAGAGTCCGAAGTCGTAAGGTCGGGTGGCTCTGTTCGACCTCCATAAAAGCAAGGCAAGAGTCCACGGAGATTGCATCCAACGCAATCGGGCTGTTCGTGACCGGTGCTGGGGCGACAGTTGGAGACGAACGGCGGGGCGCTTTAAGCTGGTTGGCTTTGTCGTGTGCGAGCGGCAGGATCCAACGAAAGGCTTGCAAGCGGCGTGGTTGTGCACGGCGGTGTACGGCAGGCGACGACACCACGACATTGTCACAAGACGCGTCGCGGGCGTGTCTGCGTGACGCAGTGTGCAGCGAGAACAAGCGCGTGGGTGGCGTGCGGGTGTGTGTGGAGCGAGCACGCAGCGCATAAGGTACGTGTTTTTCCGGCGACCTGTGGCAAATGCGGATGGCGTCGATGGCATCCAAATTTGAGGTGACGAGGTTTGATGGCACCGGGAACTTCGGATGTGTGGCGGACAAGAGTGAAGGATCCGTTGGCTCAACAGTATCTCGAAGGTGCTCGGGTTAAGCCGGAGAAGGTAGATGATAACAAGTGGGGAGGAGATGGAGGCACAGGGGTTGTGCAACTATCGTTATGTCTCTCTCGATCGGATCATGTACCATGTCATGGAAGAAACTTCGCCAAAGAAAATGCTGGGACAAGTTGGCCACCGGTTCATGTCCAAGACGGTGACTCGAAGTTGTATCTAAAGCAAAAAGTTGTTTGGCTTGAAGATGCTAGAGGAGTCGATCTTGCAAAGCATATCCATGTCTTCAATCAATTAATTGCTGATCTTGTGAAGGTCGATGTGAAGGTTGATGATGAAGACAAGGCTGTTATTCTTCTTTGTTCGTTGCCAAGGTCTTATGAGCACTTAGTTACTACACTAACGCATGCGGGAAGGAGGACATCAAGGTGGAAGACGTTGTTGCTGCGTTGCTTTCTCATGATCAAAGAAGGAAGAATAATGCAAAAAATGAGTCTTCTGGTGATGCTCTTGTAATTAGGCGTGGTGATCATAGTGTGGAGGATAAGAAAGGCAAGAAGAAGAAGGGTCCTTGATGCTATAAGTGCAACGATGCGGGACATCTCAAGAAGGACTGTCGAACTGAAGAAGGATGGAGGATCCATAAATTTTGTGATTGCCAATACGAAAAATGACTTCGGATAGCGATGGTGACCTTCTCACGGTGTCAAGTGAACGATCTTGTGATGCGTGGTTGTTGATTCAAATAGCTCGTTCCATGCAACATCAAAGGAGCTTTTCTCATCATACACCGAGAAGGATAATGGTTTTGCTTACTTGGGAGATGGTTCGGGCTATCTTCTTTGTAGGAGTGGGCAACATCAAGTTCAAGTTGTGTGATGGAAAAGAGATGTTGCTTAAGGGTGTGAAGCATGTGCCGGGCTAACGAAGAATCTGATTTCGCTTGGTTTATTGCATGAAGAAGGCTGGTTGTATCGGGCGGTTCCCGATAAGAAGACCTTGAGAATCATGCATGAAGGCAAGATAGTCATGGTTGGTGAGAAGTCAAGTGTACACCGGTACAAGCCGAAAGGAAGCGTTGTTGAAGGTGGAGTCATGGATGGCAATGCAAATGTAGTGGTGTTCTATCTCGATGGTGATGCGGTACGTGGGATCGGCCTCATCGGGTTGTTCTAAGTGAGCGGCGAAGGAGATGACTCAAGTCCAGTACATGGAGGTTCGCGCATGGACGGCTTCAAGATGGCGTGCATATTCGCCAAGGTGGAGTTTGTTAGATATGTGTCGAATAAATGTACAAGTTTAGGTTACGTTGGACTTGAGTTGTATTAGGGCTAGGATAGAGTTGTAGTCGAACTCTGGTCCTAGGGGGCCATAAATATGAGGCCACCCCCCTTTTGTAACCTTGTGAGGCGACTTAGCGGCTGGTTTGGGTGGCGGCGAGGCCGCGAGATCGCCGGATGCCGGTGTAGCTGCTGTTTATGGGGAGGAGCGCCCGTAGTCATTGCCCCGAGGATTAGGCACATCGCTGAACCTCGTTAAAAAACATCGTGCCTTTGTGTCGTTCTCGTTCGCGTATTTTTCTTCTATGGTGATTATGCTTCAGCGCACTCTAACAGTCTTGCCAGCAGCGAGGGATGATCGAGTAACACAGACATGAGACATGCATGGTTAATTTCTGCTCTCTCTTTAATTTCTACCTCTCTCCGATATGATCCCATTGCTGCTAGCTTCCTGAAAAACTAAATAAGAAGGTTTTTTTTTTTTGCATTCGATTAATAAATAAATTTACAGTCTTGGATATTTCTGTTGTATAAATAAATTGAATTAATAAGTTTGTCTTTGTACACAAGCTGTGGCCGGCCTTGAGTTTTATTACAGAATAGTTTGAATATTAATTATTTCTAATGAATACTGTGCTACATATATATTGTGTCTCACCGGGCATGCTTATGCTTACTTTTTATAATGAAGCGTATGCGATGTAAGCTCCTTTTATACATGACTGATATATATTACAAATTTGCAAATTCGTGGATCCCACAATCTTTTATCTCTTGCATTGTTATATCATCTCGGTCTCATAGGTTGGTTAGCTTTTTGGTACAAGATGTCCATTCAAATCAAGTTTTCAAAATGATACTGGTGTTCATATTTGAGACGCATGCATGTGGTGACTTTATTAATTTTGAGATATCTCACCTCAGTCTTTTAGGCAGGGCGAAGCTGTGTTGTGTGTAACCCCAAAAATTTGGACAAACAGTATATTTGATTAAAAATTCACCGTATATGTATCCCCGACAACACATTTATAAGCACTCACAAGCCATGTGCACCCCTTCTAGTTTGCTCTAGCGCCGCTTGCTTTTAAGTATGTCTTTAGCCCCCCGGGCCGTAGGGATATAACATTTATTTATATACATTCATGCATATTCCAACCAACTGGAGTGGCCTGATGATATCAGAGTACAGAGCACGAGAGCCCATCCATTCTGAGTATTGCCCTCTTGGCTCTTGCTACATGAACATGAGAGAACGCCACGTCGCTGCAGTTGTGACAAAATTTAAATGGAGGTACATATGCATACATGTATAGGAGAAAAAAAATTGAATTACTCATCGTACTTGTGTGGTATGCGTATGAGTTACTCATCGTGTCAAGATCAAGAGCGTCGGCGTCGGCGTCGTCGTCCGGCAGTGGCACCGAAGCATGCACGCCGACCACCGCCTCGTGGTGCGAGCTCAGCTCAGCTCAGCGCATCCATCAGCGTAGTTATTGCCACGAGAAAGACGGGTGGATGGACACTGTTATCTGCCTCTTGGTCCAGCACCTCTCAAAGGATTTTGTTCACGTTGCAATTGACATTGTGCTGGTGTTACTCCATACCAACTTAATCAACTACTTTGAAGGAGTACTACGTAGAAGCGTCACCGCCACCAACAGTCCAGCTCTCATCATCAATCAAAAAGGAGAAAAGGGACAGGCAGACAACGACAGCACCTCAGCATATTTTAAGTCACAAATTACCAACCCACTCATTTAGGGGAGGGCCAAAATTTTGATGCGTCAGCTAGCTTAAATACTTGCTGCGGGGAGCTGTCAGCGCAGTTGAGTCCATCACCGAGCACCTTGCGAGCACACAGCGTTGGCAGGCTCTGATGTTCTCATCAAGAGACGCATGCCGGTGACTTGCACTGATCGATGGAATGAGGCAGCATATAATGTGTGGTCTCATGCACCTTCAGATCCAGGTTGTAGTAGTTTCTCTGAATCATATACTTCTCGAGCGAGCATTTGTGAGGGCGCCATGGTCTCCGAGCGATGCAAGGTAGGTTCGCCTCCAGCTCTATGCAGTACTGCATGAACCTGAGGCTTGGCCGAGGTAAAGCAAGCAATCTGTGAAACCAAAACTTAATGATAATAGCAGGGCAAAACTAACTTCATGCACCTGCCAATTTTTTTTTTTAGAAAGGCGGCAAAAAGCTTTTGCCGTGATTTATATTAGAGGAATAAAAGAAAACAAGGACAGATACAAACACACCCACTGCCAAATTTAATGATAGCATTGCACACTTCACCAGCTTCTCGAAATAGACCTTATCATGGAAAAACAATTTCATGGCCTGAAATGCATTACAAACAATTTCAAACACAGTGATAATAGCAGGGTAAAACCAAAATTTGCTAATAAAGAACTTACCATATGCCACAATCCGCCAGCCTCAATTACAGAAAACTTAGAAAGTGCAGTGCCAAATAGATCAAACAGAGAGCTCAAGTTCTCCTTGCTCAAGTAAGCTCTCAGAGTCCATAATTTTGCAGTAATTTTGCAGCATGTGAAAGAGGACCATCGCAAAGATTTTCTGCAAGAGTCTTAGCTTCCTCCAGTCTTTGTAGTTTCAAGTAAAGTGATATGTATTGGCAAGCAAGATCCTCAGTAAGACAACAACATGATTCTGCATTTTCATAAACTTTCAGGATGGATGAAGTGAACTCTGAAGCGTCATCAGAATCCTGGAACAATGTGATGGAATCTTCTCTGTCAGGATATAGAACATCCATCCAAAACTTTGTGTACAACTAGTACATTTTGGAATTTGGTAGCCTTCTGACAGCTTCGTCATACACCTACAATCCACACCACAATATAAATTTAGAATGTTCAGAAAGGTGTATCAGACCTAGTGTGAAGTGTAGCTGGCAGATCCTTGCTACGAAATGGGAAAAGTAGCATCGTGCAGTAAACTGCAACAGACGGACATACTACAAGGCTGTTTATTACAGAAGGACAGCTTTAAAGGGTACACTATATACTGTACAAGTGTACATATTAGTCAAGCTATTACAATTGCAAATGGCATTAAAGAGTTTACATAACAAGCATACAATACACTAACAATTACCTCATAAACAAACTAGGTAACAATCTAGTGCATAGCATACGCAAACTAACATGAACTAAGCATGTTAAAATTTTGCATCTATGATATGAATTGCCTGTAGTGAATTTCATTCTCTATCTTTTTATTTTGTCAAGCAAGTTTGAGATTTTGTTAATAATCATGATGGAGGTTTATATAAAGGCCTTCTCCTGCTGATCGTATCTCACAATTGAACTTTCCTACTTGGTAAGAAACACATGAAAGAATTGCGCAATGCAATTTATAGTTGACCAACTTGTTGGCCAAATTACAGTGTGTGTGGCCCCAAAGTCGTAGTAAAAGTGTAGCTGGACACCCGAATAGCACATTACAGGCATAGAAAGGTGTCACTTCCCCAGATTTTTATGAGCATGATTGTCAACATAAAGGGGAACAAATGTTGTAATCGAGCAGAGGAGAGGAGCAGCAAGTAACAGAGGTGGAAGTTCAAACTTAAATGGGTAGCATAGCATAGAATACAAAGGTTACAGCTATTCAAGATTGCGGCGCGTGGCTCCAAGTCAAACTAAATGTGGAGCAGAAATAGCACATTGTGGGTACAGTAGAGAAAGGTTTCAAGTTTGCCCGATTTCTTGTTGAGCAGAGCACCCGATTTTTTTAGAGTTCTAGCAGAGCACCCCAATTCGCAAGGGAATGATAGTAAAGGAATCAATTTGGTGTTGTGCTGTCGGAGGTGGAATGCATACCAGCTTCATCCTGCCGTGTCGCTTGTGGCGGCAGAACTGGAGGTTGCGGAACGAGAGGTCGAGGCCGCCCTTGAACCGGGTGACAGTGGCCATCCGGTAGATGTGGAGGACGCGAGGGACGCCCGCGACGTCGGAGACGGACACTTCTTGTTACCCTTGTTCTTCTCCCTCCCGCCTGCGTCGTCCTCGTCGCTGCTCCTCGCGTCGTCCCGGGCCTCGTCCTCTTCGGCGGCGGCGCAAGAGAAAGAGAGGAGCAGGGTGGGGCAGTGACGCTCGCGCCGCCGCGGTGGTGGTGGTGCTAGAGAGAGATGTTGGAGAGGGCCAGCGGCCCAGCCGGCATAGAGATTGGGCCAAAAGTTTCTGGGCCTGGAATGTATGTTGTGATATGGATTGGGCCGCAGCGGCGCGACTAGCGAGTGGCGCGGCCTGCACTGCTGCTGGGACCGTGACAGCGTAAGGGCCACCCCCAACGTGCCAAAAAATCTGGAACTAAAAATAGTTATTCCCTCAAGATAAATTAATTCTTGTATTTGCTAACGTGGGCAAAGAAAATAGAACACTAGCACACGGGCAGATGGGCTATTGTGGCTGTATCTACGTTGGCCTGGCCTGTTGGGCCAAATGACTTTGATGAGCATCCATTTGTTTTTCCCTTTTCCTACCCTACGATCCCATTCTTTCTGTACGACTGTACGCCGCCCGCCGCCGGTTCGTCTTCTCTTGGCCACGCCGCGTCGCCGTCTCATCTTCCCCGAATCCGCATACACCAGCACACCACCGCGCTAAACGCCAGCCTCCTCTCATCGATCGTCGACGTCAAGTGATAGTCAAGGTGAACATCTTTGCTTTCTAAAATCATTATGCGTGAAGCTATTAGGATCAATCAATTTGCTGATTAGGATGTACGCATCCATGTTCTGATTAGGATGTACGCATCCATGTTCTGATCTTTTAGATTCTAATTTGACAATTAATTTTCGAAGGATAATCATGGTATTGAAAAGGAAGACAATTGATTCTTTTTTCAAAAGGATAGACAGTCAGGTGTGCGATCGTGAAGTGCATGAAACCCCTGAACATATTGATACTGACTCTGACTTAGAGACAGATGAAGCTGCTAGATGGCTTGCTGAACAGCTAGAGGAGGAAGAAAATAAAGAGGATGCAGAGGAAATTCCAAGGCAATCACCATCTAAAGTTCAAAGAATCAGTCCTGAACCTGAAGATATTAGTGTCCTAGTGGTTGAACAAGATCCAGGTGTACGTCAACAAATTTGGGATTATCCTCCCAATGAACAAGATCAAGTTGTCAGAGCATACATGAAACATGGTCCATACCAATTTATTAAGGATGAATACCCTTCTTCCGGTCCAAAGAAACACCCACGCAGATTTCAGGCTCATTGGTTCAAATCTTTCCCTTGGTTAGAGTACTCTCCTACACAAGATGCAGCCTTCTTGACTCACATGGGAAAGGGTTTAGAAACTGGAAAAAGGTAAGTAATGGAGAAAAGCCAATTGGAAAAGTAGGATCTGATGCTTTCACAGTGAAAGGGTTTAGAAACTGGAAAAAGGTAAGTAATGGAGAAAAAAATGTGCCTTCTTGACTCACATGGGAAAGGACAGTGGTTCAGCTCAAAATTACAATGTTCAGTGTTTTGAGAATTTGAAAGATCAGGCATGTCATATTGAGGAAGTTGTTGAGAAGCAAACCAATGAAGACATCAAGAATAATAGACTCCGTCTTAAGACATCAATTGATGCAATTCGATGGTTAGCTTTCCAGGCTTGTTCCTTTAGAGGACATGATGAATCTGCTGAATCAAAGAATCAAGGTAACTTTCTTGAAATGGTAAAACTTCTAGCTTCCTATGATGATGAGGTCAAGGCAGTGGTTCTAGAGAATGCCCCAAAGAATGCTAAATACACATCAGCACAAATTCAGCAAGAAATCTTGGATCTTATGGCTTGTAATGTGGAGAAATCAATTCGGAATGAAATAGGAGATGCTAAGTTTTGCTTGGTTGTTGATGAATCAAGAGATGAGTCAAGAAAAGAACAAATGGCAGTTGTTGTTCGTTTTGTAGATAAAGAAGGCTTTATCCGAGAACGGTTTCTTGACCTTATTCATGTTCATGATACATGCTCTGCAACTCTTAAACAAGAATTGTGCTCTATTTTAGCCTACCATAAATTGGATGTTCAGAATATTCGTGGCCAAGGATATGATGGTGCTAGTAACATGCGAGGAGAGTGGAATGGGCTCCAAGCAAAATTTATGCAGACTACATTCGATCTCGTGCAAAGGATGAGCTAACAGTTGAGCATCACTACAGATATGACATTTTCATGGTGGTTGTTGATCAACAGATACATGAGTTGAATACTAGGTTTAGTGAAACAGCTACAGAGCTTCTTGTTCTGTGTTCATCTTTGGATCCTAGGCATTCATTCCAATCGTTTAACATTGAGGATATTTGCTTGCTGGCTTCAAAGTTCTATCCTGCTGATTTTACTGAACAGGAAAGAAATAACTTGAGACTACAGTTACAACACTACGAGCTCAATGTGCCAAAGAATCCAAAATTTCAGAATTTGTCAACTATTTCTGAGCTATGTCGTCGACTAATGGAAACCGGAAAATCGGATGACTATCATTTGATCGACAGGTTTGTATAACATGCTATCCCCCATTTTAATTATTCTCTTACTATTATTACTTTTTGTATCTGAAAAGTACTAAATATTTTCCTTTACAGGTTGATTTGTCTTGTTCTAACCTTGCCAGTTTTAACTGCAACTACGGAGCGTGCATTCTCGGCAATGAAACTTGTTAAGACAAGGCTTCGAAATAGAATGGGTGATGAATTTCTGAGGGATTGCTTGATAATCTATATTGAGAAAGAGATTGCAATGGAGTTCACAACTGATACACTTATTGATGACTTCAATGATATGAAGACCCGTAGAGTAAGGCTAAAATGAAAAGGTAATTAGATATTCAGATTTGCATATTTAGTTGAATCATTAGTTAGTTCGAGACTTTTGTGATAGCTCTCTTGTGTATTGGAATTATTAATTATTATATTACCCATCTATAATTGCGAATTATACAGTCGAATGTGTCGATCTATATATTTCTCGATATTTTAGTAGTAACAATCTATTGGTCGTGTTCAATCGCCCCCCCCCATGTTGAATTCCCGGCTACGCCGAGCGTAAGGTGGCAGACGAAGACGAGACGACTCTAGAGTTGACCTGCAACTGCATCCAATGCAAAACCAACTTGCTGCACAGTGCCAATTTCCTACTACTAGTACTAGTATAGTGCCCGTGCTTAACGCTACGGCTTTAATTTAGAGATGCACATGAAAATAACCAAACAATAATTTTTTTTCTATAGTTCAACTTTTTTATAAAATTGTATGACCATACATATGATCTGAAAAACACTTATGCACAACAATTGTATGACCATATATGTGCCTAACAACTTTTTTTCTATAGTTCAACTTTTACAAAATTGTATCCTCGACAAAGCAAGGTACTGTCTTCCTAGTGATCCGAACATCACTGAGATATTTACAACCAAACGCCGCACGAGCATCAACAACTTTTTATATGGCTGTCTAGGATATATATTTGAACTCTAGCATCGACAAACTTACCTTAGATGAAGCCTCAGCTTAGTAACGATGCCACACCCAAGGCCAATAGTCTATACTCATCACTCTCCAAAGCTATCTTGACTAAAGAAGCATCTGACTCCAAAATAATTCCATGCAGCCGCAATCTGACTGCCACCAAGCATCCAAGCAGTTCCACATGGAAGGCGTCAAGCAAGAATGGTTCTCTTCCAGACCCCACCAAGATCTTGTTCATCTCGGATGTTGAAACCCCAGCCACCAGATCTTGTATGTGGATCAAAGGAACCATCTGAGAATCTGAGACTCATCAGCAACAGTGCAAAGAAAATATTTCAGCACACTTTCTCGCCTTGTTCTAAGTTGCAGGGAAAATGGCACAAGCCTACCCGTGCAAGTTAATAACTGCAAGTAATTGAAACCTGGGCTAGAGCCTAAGTGCACAAAATTGCTCCAGCCACGACGATCTGCGCAACTGTCGGTGCCTTGATTAGTAGAACCTCTTTAATCTTAAAATGACCACTGTTGCATAGTAAAAGCAAAGCTACTCGGAGCAACTGCCCACTCCAACCTGCAAATCACTTGGCCATGGATAGCTCAGCCGGTCAATCGTAAATCTATGATAGTAAGTTAGTAACAGCTAGTACAGGCAGTTTCAGTATGCATTAAAAAATCCATTTGTTTCAGAAAGTAGTTCTAACCATATTTACTAATGAAGAATAGGCTTTGCTTCTTGCAATTGCACACAGTAGCAGGCAGTTTGGTTGCTTTCAAATATTAGTCTTACAAAATAAATAACTTTTAGCATTTCTTAGTCCTGTAGTACACGACTCAATTCCAACCTTCCCACACTCCTGCAAACAATAGTCATCGATTTAGTATAGGCTCTATGAAAGCATAAACTACAGCCTATAAAGTTCAAAAAAAATTAATTATAGAACAGTGGCATACCAATCAAGAAGCAAATCAAATTGGCGATCTTCTTCGATGATGACTGATGAGTCATGCTGGTGGTTCAGAACAAAAGTCAGTACAAGGTTCAGAACAAATGCCACTACAGCTTTACCAGCCTTGTATGTTGTCACCATCCAAAGAAATGCATTGGCTAAATCCTTAAACAACAGATTCACAGTTTTAGTAGCACATCAGCACTTCCTATCTGTGAGCCCCAACTGCATTGAGAGCTTGATCTATTTCGTCTCATTTGGATATGAATCCTCTGCACCAACACAATGCAAACAAAATCCCCATGAAAACCACACGACGATCAAATACTCGCAAAAAAAAAGGAGTACATGAGTATCAAGAGACAAGACACAGAAAACTGATTGTCCACTGCTAATCTCATTGTACTCAAAGTGGTGGTTCAAGAAAATAAACCAAAGACTATCTGAAAATACTCAAAGGAGTACATTCCTTGACTATCTGAAAATTCAAGAAAACAACAATTAACTAAAGACATGTTGTTCTTCAAATCAGGGTGATAAGAACTGTCTCGATAAAGGCCCATAAACTTAACCGTAGCGTTATTGCCCAAACTGGTTAACACAACACAAATTTGAGAACTTTAAATAAACGACAAGACTACAAATCAGGGTGCATACCTCCTTCATCTCTCGTAGGATCACATCGCGCTCACTTTCAATGTGGGTCTGGTCTAGATTAAAGTTCCGCACGATGCCCGCGAAAGGTCCAGACATGAGGATCGTTTGATACTTGCATATACTATTGGCCTATAGAAAAAATCAGTATATATATGTCCGCGAAAGGTCCAGACATGAGGATCGTTTGATATTTGCATATACTATTGGCCTATAGAAAAAATCAGTATATATATGTCCGCGAAAGGTCCAGACATGAGGATCGTTGATACTTATACTATTGGCCTATAGAGAAAATCAGTATATCAAAGAACAAACGATACTATTGGCCTCTCTAGCAAGCGAGCATGGCACGGTTGCACGGGCAGTTGACGCACGAACCATCATTGTCGTCCAGCCGCCGATTAGATCCATCACCTACGCACGCATGCGCGCAGCCAGATCGATGGATACATGACGACGGCGGCAGACTGTACTTCAGAATCCATAACCAGCAGGTCAGGTTTGACCGTTTGGCTTGGCGAATGGCGGAGTCTGGCCGCCGGAGTCGTCATCAGATAAGTAACGCGTACTTGCGGCGGCGTCTGGCCGCCGGAGTCATCGCGGTCATCGTCCTGGAAGCCCCCGGAGTCGTCATCAGATAAATAACGCGTACCTGCTGCGGCGTCTGGCCACCGGAGTCGTCGCGGTCGTCGTCCTGGAAGCCCCAGGTCGCAAGACCAGTGTCCTTCCTCCTCGCCGCCGTCGTCGAACGTCGGACTCCTCGCCGTCGTGCTCCCGGCGAGGACGGTTTCAGATCGCGGCCGTCGTGCTCGTGGTGAGGCAGCAGGCAGCGGGCAGTCCGCCGTCAATCCTGATCCCAGAAGAGCCGCGTGGAGCCGGCGTTTGTTTTAATTTATTTCGGTGTTTGCTTTTATTTTTTCAGTGTTCTGTTCGATGGGTGCGTTATGGTTTCGAACGCTGGTCGCTCGTAGCCATCCTGCGATGCCGCGCGCCGTGAGTGAGATGTCAGACCTGCATCAAACTTCTAATCCCAGCCCTCCAATCAAATAACGTTGTTTTCGTGGGCCGTTGATTTCGTGAGCCCTCGAAGTGGGACATTATAGTAGAGATACACTAGTATAGTGCCCGTGCTAACGCTACGGCTTTAATTTAGAGATGCACATGAAAATAACCAAACAATAATTTTTTCTATAGTTCAACTTTTATAAAATTGTATGACCATACATATGATCTGAAAAACACTTATGCACAACAATTGTATGACCATATATGTGCCTAACAACTTTTTTTCTATAGTTCAACTTTTACAAAATTGTATCCTCGACAAAGCAAGGTACTGTCTTCCTAGTGATCCGAACATCACTGAGATATTTACAACCAAACGCCGCACGAGCATCAACAACTTTTTTATATGGCTGTCTAGGATATATATTTGAACTCTAGCATCGACAAACTTACCTTAGATGAAGCCTCAGCTTAGTAACGATGCCACACCCAAGGCCAATAGTCTATACTCATCACTCTCCAAAGCTATCTTGACTAAAGAAGCATCTGACTCCAAAATAATTCCATGCAGCCGCAATCTGACTGCCACCAAGCATCCAAGCAGTTCCACATGGAAGGCGTCAAGCAAGAATGGTTCTCTTCCAGACCCCACCAAGATCTTGTTCATCTCGGATGTTGAAACCCCAGCCACCAGATCTTGTATGTGGATCAAAGGAACCATCTGAGAATCTGAGACTCATCAGCAACAGTGCAAAGAAAATATTTCAGCACACTTTCTCGCCTTGTTCTAAGTTGCAGGGAAAATGGCACAAGCCTACCCGTGCAAGTTAATAACTGCAAAGTAATTGAAACCTGGGCTAGAGCCTAAGTGCACAAAATTGCTCCAGCCACGACGATCTGCGCAACTGTCGGTGCCTTGATTAGTAGAACCTCTTTAATCTTAAAATGACCACTGTTGCATAGTAAAAGCAAAGCTACTCGGAGCAACTGCCCACTCCAACCTGCAAATCACTTGGCCATGGATAGCTCAGCCGGTCAATCGTAAATCTATGATAGTAAGTTAGTAACAGCTAGTACAGGCAGTTTCAGTATGCATTAAAAATCCATTTGTTTCAGAAAGTAGTTCTAACCATATTTACTAATGAAGAATAGGCTTTTGCTTCTTGCAATTGCACACAGTAGCAGGCAGTTTGGTTGCTTTCAAATATTAGTCTTACAAAATAAATAACTTTTAGCATTTCTTAGTCCTGTAGTACACGACTCAATTCCAACCTTCCCACACTCCTGCAAACAATAGTCATCGATTTAGTATAGGCTCTATGAAAGCATAAACTACAGCCTATAAAGTTCAAAAAAATTAATTATAGAACAGTGGCATACCAATCAAGAAGCAAATCAAATTGGCGATCTTCTTCGATGATGACTGATGAGTCATGCTGGTGGTTCAGAACAAAAGTCAGTACAAGGTTCAGAACAAATGCCACTACAGCTTTACCAGCCTTGTATGTTGTCACCATCCAAAGAAATGCATTGGCTAAATCCTTAAACAACAGATTCACAGTTTTAGTAGCACATCAGCACTTCCTATCTGTGAGCCCCAACTGCATTGAGAGCTTGATCTATTTCGTCTCATTTGGATATGAATCCTCTGCACCAACACAATGCAAACAAAATCCCCATGAAAACCACACGACGATCAAATACTCGCAAAAAAAAGTACATGAGTATCAAGAGACAAGACACAGAAAACTGATTGTCCACTGCTAATCTCATTGTACTCAAAGTGGTGGTTCAAGAAAATAAACCAAAGACTATCTGAAAATACTCAAAGGAGTACATTCCTTGACTATCTGAAAATTCAAGAAAACAACAATTAACTAAAGACATGTTGTTCTTCAAATCAGGGTGATAAGAACTGTCTCGATAAAGGCCCATAAACTTAACCGTAGCGTTATTGCCCAAACTGGTTAACACAACACAAATTTGAGAACTTTAAATAAACGACAAGACTACAAATCAGGGTGCATACCTCCTTCATCTCTCGTAGGATCACATCGCGCTCACTTTCAATGTGGGTCTGGTCTAGATTAAAGTTCCGCACGATGCCCGCGAAAGGTCCAGACATGAGGATCGTTTGATACTTGCATATACTATTGGCCTATAGAAAAAATCAGTATATATATGTCCGCGAAAGGTCCAGACATGAGGATCGTTTGATATTTGCATATACTATTGGCCTATAGAAAAAATCAGTATATATATGTCCGCGAAAGGTCCAGACATGAGGATCGTTGATACTTATACTATTGGCCTATAGAGAAAATCAGTATATCAAAGAACAAACGATACTATTGGCCTCTCTAGCAAGCGAGCATGGCACGGTTGCACGGGCAGTTGACGCACGAACCATCATTGTCGTCCAGCCGCCGATTAGATCCATCACCTACGCACGCATGCGCGCAGCCAGATCGATGGATACATGACGACGGCGGCAGACTGTACTTCAGAATCCATAACCAGCAGGTCAGGTTTGACCGTTTGGCTTGGCGAATGGCGGAGTCTGGCCGCCGGAGTCGTCATCAGATAAGTAACGCGTACTTGCGGCGGCGTCTGGCCGCCGGAGTCATCGCGGTCATCGTCCTGGAAGCCCCGGAGTCGTCATCAGATAAATAACGCGTACCTGCTGCGGCGTCTGGCCACCGGAGTCGTCGCGGTCGTCGTCCTGGAAGCCCCAGGTCGCAAGACCAGTGTCCTTCCTCCTCGCCGCCGTCGTCGAACGTCGGACTCCTCGCCGTCGTGCTCCCGGCGAGGACGGTTTCAGATCGCGGCCGTCGTGCTCGTGGTGAGGCAGCAGGCAGCGGGCAGTCCGCCGTCAATCCTGATCCCAGAAGAGCCGCGTGGAGCCGGCGTTTGTTTTAATTTATTTCGGTGTTTGCTTTTATTTTTTCAGTGTTCTGTTCGATGGGTGCGTTATGGTTTCGAACGCTGGTCGCTCGTAGCCATCCTGCGATGCCGCGCGCCGTGAGTGAGATGTCAGACCTGCATCAAACTTCTAATCCCAGCCCTCCAATCAAATAACGTTGTTTCGTGGGCCGTTGATTTCGTGAGCCCCGAGGGTGGGACATTATAGTAGAGATACAGATAGCTACATCGATCATGCACGCATCAAGTTGCTTGTATTGGGCCCTTTACTCCATCTCATGCGTATATGTATTGTACAAACTCTTATATATGTATGTATTGTGTTGTCGGTGTGATCAAATGAAAAAGGAGAAGAAAAAAGCAGCAGCATAGAAAGTGGCCTGTGGGCTGTGGCCGGCCGTCGAAACTGTTGACCGCCATATTCATCCGCGCGTGCCTCTGACCGCAGACTTTTCTTATTTCTTATTATCCTATGTTAACGAATATTCAGCATGCATGCGATGTGTCGTCGTTGCTTTCTGTCTGTCTGAAATTTATATCCATCACCTTTTATACACCAGACAGTACTATTCAGACGACCTATATATCTACTACACCTATAAGAATATCCCCACTAGGGGCTAATTTAGGAGTTCTCGGGGTTGTGATTGGTCCACGTCATTGGTAACTGCAACGTAGCAGAGCTCCCCCCACCCGCTACCCATCGCGTCGTCATCCGCTCCCACGCCCAGCTCGCGTCGTCGTTCCCGGACCGTCTGTATCTCCTGGCCTCCACCACCGAATTGAATGCCGCCGCCGTCTGCTAGGCTCCTGGCCTCCTGCCTCTGAAGTGATATCCCTCTGCGCGAATTCTGCGTCGATCTGTTCCCCTCCGCGGCACGCCCGCTCCGCCAATCATCCACCCACCACGGCGTTCCCTCTACATAACCGCGGCCTCGCCGCGCCCCTCCTCCCCATTCCACTTCCACCACCCAAATCCCGCACCAGCGAGCGCGGCGCCGGCGATTCATTCCGTCGGCGGGAGAGACCCGGGCGAAGCGGCGAGACTACGTAGTAGTTCTCGAAAGAGGAGAGCGTATGAGTTCCACCGGGCGGCGGGGGCAAGCCCAAGGGCTCCAAGTCCGTGACCGTCATCTAAGGCCGGCCTGCGGTTCTCCGTCGGCCGCGATCGCTGCGTTACCTCAATGCTGGCAAGTTTTACGCCACCAGCGTCGGTGGCGGCGCGCCCGTCTAACTCTCCGCCGTCCTCGAGTACCTTGGCCGGCGTGAACGCTGGGAGTCGGGGGGGCGCGACGAGGGAGGCGTGGCGGCCGAGGCTCTTCTGCTGCTGCTGGATCAGGAGCCGGGATGGAGGGCGGGGTGGAAGAGCTGCTGCGGCGAAAGGCGCGTTGGTCGCGGGCGGGCGATGGAGCAGAGACGAGGAGATGAGGGAGACGGGGCCGGGACAAAGCCCCGTTCGTTCCTGTTCGTTCCTTTCCTTTTTTTTTTTTTTTTTGAAAACTGTTCGTTCCTTTCCTGTGTTTTATGATTCCTATACGTTGAGCACTATTGTTTTTGCTATATTTCCTTTGCTATTAAATATACATTATACTTATGCATAATAATTATTGTATAATATTATTTATACTTGCCGTGTCAGCGTATCCTTATTTTTAGAAAAATGCCGCCTCCAATCCATCTCTCTCCCCCCTGAACCCAATCCGTTTGGAATCTGGATGTTTACTGATGATGATGAATCCTTACAGGTGGTGGAGCTGGCGGGTAACGCAGTGCGCGACAACAAGAAGAACCGCATCGTTTATCCCATCAGAGCATTGTTTAGTTTGGCATTAACTAAATTATATATTGCAATATTTTTTTTTGCTTAACTCATATGACTACTGAAATATGCCTCCTTGGCACTGAACCCAAAACAATTTGCTGACAGGTTGAGCAAGGATGATTTTGGTCAGATATGTACTCTGAGTTCTGTGCAAATTAGGAGTACCTATGCACCACGATGGAGTTCATTGGAGAATTTAGTTTCACATTGACCAATTAGGGTTGTTCCATCACACTCTAGGCTGGATTCAAATGTTCATTTGTGAACTTTGAAAGGATAGATGTAAAAGTCCAGTTTCGGATTGTGATCCTCATATCAAGAATCATGTCTATTGTCATTTCTACGTAATCCTTTTAGTTTGGTATAATCTTTCATATGTATATATATCTTTTCATCAAGTTTGGATGTTTGTACCCAGTACCATATCTTACGAGTTGAATCTCTTCAAATTCTAAAAAAAATTATTATAAAATTCAACTAAAATACCCGCGGAAACGCTGAATACCCCTAGTTATATATATACTATCGTCCTACTCGGATGATTCCGTGATAGAGATTAACTCTTTATTAGCATAAATAGCTAGCCATTGCCATATTTAGTGGCTTGTAGTAGTTCATTGTGTCTACCAGCGCGCAGCGTCCACTTTCTTTTTTTCTACTCAATCAATGGATCCATCCTCGGGCTACTATATAATCACTAGAACCTGACGCTGATCCATGACCACTTGCAACTAGTGCCACTAATTCCAAGTGTGTCCTTCCATCTTCCAAACGGTCATTGACTTTCTTGTTTTGGTTTTGAAAAAACTGAGTTACAGTTCGAATGGGCCCCTGACTGCCCAGATGAGGCAAAAGTGCATTTTTCAACCTCTAATTTTTATACTCCCTCTGTCCCTAAAAGACCGTCACCGTGGGATGCGTGCCATAAGTTTGACTCAATTTATAGAAAATACGCGGCAACATTTAATTTTTGATAAAAATTTATTAAAAATACTAGACTTGAAGATCTTTTCCGATGATGCTAATTACTTAGCACAAATATTTTTATATTTTAATATATAATTGCCGGCATTTGTGTCTCGGGAAACGCAGTGGCAATCTTTTAGGGACGGAGGGAAAGTAGGTCCGATTTTCATCAACCTTAAACTATAAAATCTGGTAACACACCACATCTACTAAGTGTCAAAACCTGACGCTGATCCATGACCACTTGCATTGGAAGTAGTGCCAGTAATTCCAAGTGTGTCCTTCGATCTTCCAAACGGTCATTTACTTTTTTTTTTGGTTTTCAAAAAACTGACTTACAGTTCGAATGGGGCAGTGACTACCCAGATGAGGCAAAGTACATTTTTCAACCTCTAATTTTTTAGGTCCGATTTTCAACCTTAAACTATGAAATCTGGTAACACACCATCTAAGTGTCAAAACGGGACAAATTTGGTCGTTCCCTAGATGGCTTCACAAGTGTTTTTTTTTAAATAATAATAAAATTCTAGTTTCATCTCTAGAAATTCATGATTAATTTATTTAAATCAGAAAAATATGAAACTAGTTACCACTTTGTCCTAAAAGTTTCATCTATCTCTTGGTGCTACATCTTAAAAGATTTATCTATAGTTGAATATGCTAATATTTTACAAAGTAGAAAAACAACCTTTAAAACCAGAGGATCAAATTTGTTTGGTTTTGATAATTGAATATGATATCTGTTTTCCTAGTTTATTGTTTAAAACAGAGCAAGTTTGAGGGTGAAAAATGTACTTCACCCCCGAAATTGAAGCCTACGATCTTCGAACCCAAAAGATGACATTTCACTGTAGTTGGTAAGTCTTTGTGTAAAAGATCTCCTAAAAAGAAGATTTTCAGTTTACTGGATATGCATGAAAGGTTATTAATTCTATGCATGCTAGAAAAAAGTGCCGTACGTGTGGTTACAATTGAGCATACGCATATGGCGGCGGCGGGCACACGGACGGGTCAACAAAATCAAGTGCTAAAGCCTAAAGCTATGTTCCCACGAATTGCAATAGCGGCCACGACGATTAGTTGATACAGTACTACTTTTTTTTTTTTACAGTAGATACAGTACTACTTAGCTTCCTCCTGTCCTAATAACTGTGAGTTGATGCATATATGTGCATGCTTGTCTTAAGCGAAACATTTAAACTCTCCTCATCTACGTTACCCAACTTTAATAATTTGTATCAGATCGAAACTGTACGTATTGCATTAATTCTATTTCTTGGTTGTTCTGTAGATATAGTTGCATCTTTTCTGATACGGAGGAATTACGTACGTTACGACATGACAAATCACATATGCCTTTTCATTTAATTTAGAATACAAACCTCGATACACTTATATGTGCGACAAAAGGCACCGGATAGTATCCATGCAACGAGTTGGCGTTTATCTTATCCACAGCACAGCCACAAATTAAATACAACAGTACTTGATTCACTTGATCAGCTAGCCGTTGCCTTCACTTGCACTTGATTCTTCTTCTGTGCCACCAGTATATATACAATACAATTTTCTGTGACAATAGAAAGGATCCATTGGGTTACTGGCGGCTAATGACCATACATTTGACCCCCGGCCAGCCTGACACTGTAATCCATGTCCATCATGCATGCATATCTCTCTGCTTTGATTTTCCTCTCCATCTATCTCTCCCTGCATTGTTCATCACAGGCAGCACGTGCATCTGGATATACTCTAACCTCAAGTTGCCACATATCTATATATGCTTTGTTTAGTTTGGCTGCTAGCTTGTCCTAATTGTGCTCCGTGATTTGTGTACATATTATTGTTAATTAATCACCATATTTTTATCATCCGGCGATCCTAACCTCAACTCGATCGGTTTGTATTAAGCTAAGTGTGGTTGGATGGCTGACTGTGGCTGGTACCAAATCAATCGTCTAATTTGTTCGACTTCGAACTACTTTAAACTTTTTTTTTTCAGGGACGAAGTGATAGTAACAAAACCAGATCGAGAAACATGCACACAGAAAACTCGAGCAGGATAAGCGTGAATACGTATGTCCTACGTGCAGGCATGACACACGAGATAGCCTCCAGCTTTTAGGGATCAGATCAGAATTTATGCTTGATGCATGCAGCAAAACCGCAAAAAGGCATCGCCTTTGCCTTTCCAGTCACGAGGAAACTGCTTCTGCTCTGCAGATTCTCTATCTGTATGTACGACAGGGATTATATCGATGATGATCCTATCTATATTGCTCATCCGGGGTATCTGTTCTTTTGTATGTATTGTTGGGTATATTCTGCCAAACGTACGTAGTTCCCTATTCAGGTCAATCGGTCACTATCCAGCAAAAACTTTAAATTACTAACCAGACGATGTGTCTCATGACGTGATCTGTCATGTCCTATTGTGAAAGAAAAACAAGAAGGTCCACAATATGAGGCGCCTTGTTGCATATATGAAGTACAAGGAGTATATATGATCGCCGATTACGCAAGCTAGTGATGTGACAAGGCACTGATTGTCCATCAGCTACTATTCTTAATTGGATATGTCCAATAAGCATGCATATACATTTTCTCGCTTTCACATGTACCCTTATTAAAGTATCCGTTGATACATTCAACAGACTTTTCCTAGTCTGAAGAAACCAAGGTTGAAAATTTGAGCTGGCTTTTTATTAGTAGACTGAGACCATCAATTCATTGGCCCATATATATTATTCTATAAAAATAATCTTTGGGACATACAAAAAAAAAAAAATCAATAGTGTGGTTTTTAATATGAATCTAATAACATAAGCTTTGCATTACAAACAAAATTATGTGTTAGTAAAGAGATCGATGTCATCTTGCGTTCAAATGTTCAGAATATATAATCTGAATGGACTTTAAAAGAAAAATATATTAATTAGTTTTTTCAAATGTAATGTACTAACACAATTCTGGTAATGTGACATCTAAATTTCAACCCTTGATTATCATGAAAATTAAAATTTCAATCGTAAGTTGTAAAATCATTTCCTTGGAGGGTCACTGTAACCGTCAAGGAAACACCTATATACTTTGGCGGTTTGCTTAAACCGTCAAGGAAACACCTATATACCATGGCGGTTAACTTAAACCGCCAATGAATATATATTTCCTTGAGTGCACTCTAGGACAGCCAAGAAAACTATTCTTTCCTTGACGGTTTGATTTTGACACTCAAGAAAATTTCTGGCCGCCAAGGCAATTCCATTTTCTGGTAGTGAACATCTTTGAAAGCTATGTATAAAGTGCCTAAACGTACAGACAAGAGAATGGAAAAACAAAAGGTTAACTAATGCGACAATGAAGATAACACGTACTAACGTGGGGTGGTAATGGATCAGGCCTTTTTTTTTTGTTTCACAATCCAATCTGGTCTTTTCATTATTAGTTTAAAATTATATAATTTTACATCCGATCCTAAGTGGGTCCGATCTTTAAATTTGTTAGGCTAAATTAGAGTGCCCTTTACCACCCATACTAGAACGACGCGCGCATATATTATACCATTTGATTTGATAGGAGGAGAGATCGAGGGGATGATCTTGCGGATTGACTCCTTGCATGTTATGTTCGTTACCTTAATTATGTTGAGATATTAATTATTAAGCAAAATGCAAATGCAACGGTCGGATGACAGATATTTATGCTATATATTAGTGTTAATTAGATATATGTTGATGAGGAAGGCCAGGGCAGCAGCAAGCTAAGTCAACCCTAGGTAGCTCATGCATGCATCATCACCTCATAATCTGATGGCACTGAACGGATTAGATAATTTCTCCAACTCAGCACAGCCGGCAGCCGCATAATACATATGCACGTACATAGAGCTGTAGGTCCTCAATCCGTAACGGTTACTCCAACTAGGCCTTAAACTAGCTTGTTGCCTAATTGCTCTGACCATGTATATATATATTATCTTCAATATATGCAATGCAATCAGCACCGTAGCACATGTGTGTATATGCATCCCAAGATAAGCAAGCGTTGACTTGCCAACCATGCATCTATCTATTTCGATCAGAGACTGCGTGCCAGTGATGGGCCACTAAACCATTGTACATGTACACACACAAGCATCGTCATGCAACTACATGCCGTCAATCATATCATCAGTAATCCTTTACTGAACATGCTCTGCTTGTGTCCATACATGATAGTACATATACAGTATACATGTCCGGCCGGGCCGGGCCTATATAAGGAGCACAGCCCTCCGTCTCCTTGAGCACTCTGTCCTCTCCTCCCTCATCTCATCAGCTCCTTAATTGGTTTATCAGCCAGCCTCTCCGGCCGTCGACGTCTAGCTAGAGGAAGAGGACACGATGGCCGGCGGTGCCATCGTGAACACGGGCGGGGCCAAGGACTACCCCGGCAAGCTCACCCTCTTTGTCCTGCTCACCTGCATCGTCGCCGCCACCGGCGGTCTCATCTTCGGATATGACATCGGTATCTCAGGTGAGTCGTCGTCGTCGTCCTAGCTAGCTACGTGTATTTCTTCTCTTTGATTTCTCCTATCGATCGATGATGACCGTCCCGTCCGTGCTGTGCGTGCAGGCGGCGTGACCTCCATGGACCCGTTCCTGAAGAAGTTCTTCCCGGAGGTGTTCCGGAAGAAGCAGGAGGCCAAGACCAACCAGTACTGCAAGTACGACAACCAGCTGCTGCAGACCTTCACCTCCTCCCTCTACCTCGCCGCGCTCGTCGCCTCCTTCTTCGCCGCCACCGTCACACGCGCCCTCGGCCGCAAGTGGTCCATGCTCGTCGGCGGCCTCACCTTCCTTATCGGCGCCGCCCTCAACGGCGCCGCCCAGAACGTCGCCATGCTCATCGTCGGTCGCATCCTCCTCGGCGTCGGCGTCGGATTCGCCAATCAGGTACCGTCGTCAACGTTCTGCTACTGCTACTACATACTCTGCTAGTGTACATACATACATAGAGGTCGAGATGCACGCGGCTACACTCTGTCCTGCTTGTTTCTTTAATTTTGCACGGCAGGTAACAAAAATAACTATATACCTAATCTAATGAGACAAAAGTATTTTTTTTTTGATCGGTAAAAGTATATATTTTTATACAAGATAATTATAGGCATAGTATATGATAATAATAATGTTACACCCATAAATAATCTCTTGATTAAATTCTACCGTGTCGTGACTAGCAGTAGTGACAGCTAGGTAAGAGAGAGAGGCCGTGGCGATCGATTCCGTCAATGATCTTGCGTATATGATTGCGACATACATAGCTGTCCTAAGGTTGCTTGAGTTTTGAAAATGCGATGGAGATGAGATTCTCTTGATTAGGTCTCAGTTAACCAACGGAAGCTATACGCATACATACATGTATGTATACTAGTAGTTCAACAGATAATAATTAATATTATCAAGTTGTATACATACATACAAGTCGTGCATGTGCAAAGTCCAAGCTGGTACGCTAGTTTATTTGGAAATAGTATCTCCATTGTCCTGATACCCCGCTGGAAGCATATGCATAAGCATGCTTCCCAAAGTCCAAGCTAGCTAGCAACACAATTCAAAGATCCATGTTTACTTTTCTTCTTCTCTCTCTCTTTTTTTCTTGAGAGAGAGAGAGGACAGCGAGTGAGCCAAATTGAAGATATATGTTCACTTATTGTATAGCATGGAAGTTGACTCTTCTGTATGTTTATCTGCCACCTACCTAGCTTGCCGCCGGATTCTTGGCTCTCTTGCCGCCTTTACTTGTTCATTCATTGTCCTTCTCCTCAGCCTCGCTCTCAGTTCAGCTAATTGCTGATCTTGACCCCCTTTCCTATTCTACCTTGCAAAACATTTTTTTAAGATCTGATTATTACCTGGAAATATATTAATAAGAGTTGCAAATCATTTTGTTTATTATATATCTCTCAAGTATATCTACAAGAGCATCAGCTAGCCATCTCATTTGATTTAATATATAATTTGCATTCTTGCTTCTTCATGTCGTTGGCGGCAACGACCGAGCTAGCTAATAGCTAGCTGTAACAGTATGTCATAAGCAAGTCGGTCGACATGGCCAAGGTTCACGTGCAAGACTTAATTTCACTCAAAAAGCAAACTTCTTTTTCCTTGCAAAAGATCATTCAAACCCAAGGGTTTCATGTGACACTATGGATTACAAGATAAGATCAGACCTGATTAGTTAATAAGCCCTGGAGAGGGATATAACAATGGATAATAATCAATTTGCACCCAGCTACTGGCATGGCTTCCTTCAATTAACCTTAGCTTGCTGATCATTTCTTCTCAATAACTGAATGACAAGAGTCCATGCCCTTTTGCTTTAAAAAAAATCAGACAGCACTGTGAGTGTACAAGCAATAATACAAACAAGCCGTGAAAAATATCCTGGTTCTTTGGACATTTTGGACCTGGGGTTCCTGCTTGAAATTCCAACCACGCAAAAAAAAAAAAATCGTGGACTGTCCTGCTTGAGGGAGATTAATTCTGCCTGCTGTCTCCCCATCATAACACAATTAACCATGCATTATTACTAGGAATTTCCTCTCTCTTTTTTGCGGAACCATTAATTGTTACTGCTAGGAGAGTTTCGGTCTAGCTAGCTAGTCAAATCAAACTAAAAGTTTGGTAAAGTGATTTATCGATTAGCGATAATTAATCATGGACATGTACAATGCAAGTTGCAAGGAATTCTTCCACAGGCATGCGTGTTGTTTTCTTTATCTTGGTCCCTATGAAGACTTGACTTGGACTATTGTGTTACAATGTCATTTTCAGTGCAATTAAGTGTATAGGCATACAAAAGAGATAGATATTATTGCATCTAGAAACAAGGACAGAGATGGGCAGACAGTGAGAGACAGTATTAACCAACTGTGTGTTCTATCTGGGGTTATATTATATTTATAAAATTTATAAAACTCAGTTTACCATTTTTTATTTGGTTTCCCTGTCATGTTCGTTTCCTTTTTTTTTCTATTTATTTCTATTTTCATCTGGTCAAACAGTAGCTATCTGGTTGCTGTTGTCATATATTCATATCCTTTGTTTTACTTGTATACCTTACATGGTCAATGAATCAACGGGTCTAGATAGTGACGTTACATGACTTGCTTGCTTGTCCAACATGTCGGCATACTATGCAATATGCATGCAGGACCAACAATAGTGAAACTGCAATGCAATGCAATGACTTATGACCTGTGTTCTTGACTAATCACATTCGCATAAAAAAACAAGTTTTGTCACTAGTAGGAGTAATTTGCATGCTAATGATCGACATTGCCAATTACTAGGAGTAGTACGAATGAATGAAGATTGATTTGTAATAACGTACGTAATGTATGCAGTCTGTGCCGGTGTACCTGTCGGAGATGGCGCCGGCGCGGCTCCGTGGCATGCTCAACATCGGGTTCCAGCTGATGATCACGATCGGCATCCTGGCGGCGGAGCTCATCAACTACGGCACCAACAAGATCAAGGCCGGGTACGGGTGGCGCGTGAGCCTGGCGCTGGCGGCGGTGCCGGCGGCCATCATCACCGTGGGCTCCGTCTTCCTGCCCGACACCCCCAACTCGCTCCTGGAGCGCGGGCACCCCGAGGAGGCCCGGCGCATGCTCCGGCGCATCCGCGGCACGGAGGACATCGGCGAGGAGTACGCGGACCTGGTGGCGGCGAGCGAGGAGGCCCGGCAGGTGGAGCACCCGTGGCGGAACATCGTCAAGCGCCGCTACCGCGCGCAGCTCACCATGGCCGTCATGATCCCCTTCTTCCAGCAGCTCACGGGGATCAACGTCATCATGTTCTACGCGCCCGTGCTGTTCGAGACGCTGGGCTTCAAGAACGACGCCTCCCTCATGTCCTCCGTCATCACGGGGCTCGTCAACGTCTTCGCCACCGTCGTGTCCATCGTCACCGTCGACCGCGTCGGCCGCCGCAAGCTCTTCCTCCAGGGCGGCGCGCAGATGATCGTGTGCCAGCTCGTGGTGGGCACGCTCATCGCCGCCAAGTTCGGGACCAGCGGCACGGGCGACATCGCCAGGGGCTACGCGGCCGTGGTCGTCGTCTTCATCTGCGCCTACGTCGCCGGCTTCGCCTGGTCCTGGGGGCCGCTCGGCTGGCTCGTGCCGTCGGAGATCTTCCCGCTGGAGATCCGGCCGGCGGGGCAGAGCATCAACGTCTCCGTCAACATGTTCTTCACCTTCTGCATCGCGCAGGCCTTCCTCACCATGCTCTGCCACTTCAAGTTCGGCCTCTTCTACTTCTTCGCCGGCTGGGTCGTCATCATGACCGTCTTCATCGCGCTCTTCCTGCCGGAGACCAAGAACGTGCCCATCGAGGAGATGGTGCTCGTCTGGAAGTCACACTGGTTCTGGAAAAAGTTCATCGCCGACGAGGACGTGCACGTCGGAGCCGTGGCCAAAACGGCGCCGACGCCAAGGGGGCCAACGCCTGATCATCATCTATCCTATTTTTATCCACAACTGCCGGATTGATTGTACATGTGTAATGTTTGTTACGCCCATCAAGTCTTTCTCGAGTTTAATTCTCCATCAACTAGTAGCTACATAGCCTCCTAGTACTAGTACTTGTTTGTGTAATGTTTGTTACGCCCATTAAATTCTTGGGGAAAAAACCTGTACCGTACCACTATCAATTATCACCTTAAATCAGATCCATTTCGAAACTATTTTATATGATGAACTACAACGTGATGAATCAATCGTTTCCTCGATGGTGTTCCATTCCATTCAAGAGCAATATGGCGCCATTGTACAATGAAACAACAGCTAGTACGTAAACACATTCCAGATGGAGGCAACGAGATTATTTGCCTTCAGCATGTACTACCAATTAGTCATACATAAACAAAAATGTACCACCAATTGTCGATCCCAAGGGTACTTGTAGTTGTAGCATATTATATCTATCAAAACATACACTGCGAACAACTCACAAAATTCAAATAATGCTCACAACATTTATCACCAACCAGTATTGTGCAGTCTTACAGAAGACTTGAAAAAAAATGCTAATCTTATCGTTTTTCAAGCTTTATTCGTAAGGGGAAAAATCATACAATTCCCAATTGTCATCAATACCACTCAACAATATTAGAAAAATATATGTGTTGTGTGCTGATATGAAAGCACTGCTCTGCTTATTGTTCTGAGCTTTATTCGTGTGGGAAAAAATCGACCAGCAAAACTGGTGCCTCAGCTTATATCACAACATTGACATGGTATATCAACGGTCGTGCTTGACTGATCTTACTGCGCCTTTCCCTCTGTCCAAGTTTGCTTCGCCAGATCTGTGGCACTAGCATGTTCAACAAGTCTTGACCCCAGCAAAGTCGTGGGCGTGTTGCGGGCTCTTGTGTACTTCAGCGATGAGCTTGAGGCATATCCAGAACGTGCATGTCGTGAGCTCTGTGGCTTGTGAGAAGATGATGAGGCACCCACCAACCTGGAAGACTTGCGGTCTGATCTACCACCACGATCAGAACGGTGTGACGAAGATATCTTGCGGGTATGGCGGTCTGAGACATCTTTTGAACCAGTCGCCCTAATAGGCTGCTTGTTGTACACAACAAGGTTCGGCAGGAGACCAAGCAGGTACTTCTTCAGGTGCTCATCACCTACATTCTTCTGTGCAGGGTTGCCATCAAGGTTAATGGCTTCTAGAGAGTTGTAATTCGCAGCTAGCTGCCCAAGGCCCTTTGATGTAGAAATCTTGTTGTGGCGCAAGTCCAGAACCTTAAGTTTCAGAAGCCGGTGAAGACCATCTACCTCACTGATCTTGTTACCAGCCAGATATAACTCCTTCAATGAGGAACAGGAAGCCAGTCCTAAGAAATAATCCAAAAATAAAGTCAATGCAAGCAAAGAAATCTTCTTTCAGTTGAATATAATCATATAATTCAGTTTCAGGAAACATCCATGAATATACAACTCCATATAGCGCGTAGGATCCGCGAGCGGAGAGCACTCGGATTACTGTTTCAATACTGTTCACGAATCGAGTTCAGCCACGTGGGCTCGTGCTTGTGTCGCCGTCCATTTGGGCTCCCAACGTTCATTATGGCCGGTTCCACTCGCTCTATCCGCGAGAGGAATGGGAAATCACACGGCACCGCGCCTCGCCGTCTCCGTCGGTCCGTCCCCACTTCCTCCTCTTCTTCCCTAGATGCAGCGCTTCCTCTGCCCCGTCGGCGGCGGTCTGCCTTGCCTGCGGTTCCCCGCGGGACCAGGATGGAGAGGCGGTGACGGCGACGGCGCTTGGGTCATCGGCAACCACGAGGCATAGGATACCGGAACAGCACACCCTCATCCTCATCTCCACCAGCAAGCATGGGCTCCCCCAACTCTACCTCGCCGTCTTCCTAGCACTAAGGTTCATGCCCCCTCCCCAGTCCCTCTCCTTTCCGTCCTTCATCTCGATCTGGTGTCTGATATGGATATTATTGGACAGTACCTATGCTTGGTTAGGTCTTGGCTACCCGCCTTTACGTGATTTCCATGTCCCACGATGCACGTGCAACATCCCCTTCTCTCCTAGGTGCTAGATCCTTCCTCACTCATTTGCCCTCAAATTTCCCCACACCGATTAGTTATTCTACTAGGGTTCGACCAGCTCATGGTGCGAGCAGAGGATGCACATATAGCCACTTGCACTCGATGCAGCTCAGTTCAGATGTCAACCTGATATGGACAGTCAAGGAACCAATGCCTCAAGCCAAATCTGCAAATGCGCTTACATGATGTCATTTTCTTTTATTTGATGCCATCTCTCCCAGGCAGGTAGGTCTGCAGGTGGAGCATCAGTGGCAGCGTCAAAGCCAATTCCTTTTATTTGATCCATATTTATCCATGTATTTACAGGTCACCTTTCTATACACAAAAATGCAACTTATACCATTTCCTTATTGTTGGTTTATGCTAAAAATCGCTCTATCTTTACAGTTATATGCCAATGGAGATTTGCAGGATCTTGATTCACAATCGAACCTCATGCTGGTTACAGTCTCCACTTCTCCTTACAGTAGTGAGAATGTGACATTAATAGTGATTTTACAATTCAAGGTACTCCTACAATTTTTGTTTGTAATGCAAAATTTTTATGGTTGAATGCCAATGGTTCATAGAATCACCAGTAATTTTGTTTTCGCTGTTACATTACATGAAATTGATCTACGATTTGGATTCATTCTGTATTGTACTACCTTTTTTATCTATTTATAATATATATTTAAGTAGCAGGAGTAAACTCCTACTGATCCCTAAAAAATTACACGAGTCACTGCCCAGATCACCTTATC
This sequence comes from Hyparrhenia diplandra, assembly GCA_015847255.1. NCBI lineage: Eukaryota > Viridiplantae > Streptophyta > Magnoliopsida > Poales > Poaceae > Hyparrhenia > Hyparrhenia diplandra. The sequence goes on along the minus strand of JADLZK010008513.1, from coordinate 275,044 downwards.
AACCTCTCTGTTCTGACTATGATGAGTGTATGATTCTGATTGTCTTTTAGTGTAAATAATTTATGCAAAATTGATCTACATGTACTCCATCAAACATCTATAGGTAATTAGTTCGTTCTACGATTTCTCTGGATTTGTATGGAGTATGGCTCTACTATGACTTATCTTTATTTCATTCTGTGATTCTGTGAAACATCTGAATGAGTCCATTGTATATATTCTAGAGTGCAGTCAGCACTGCAAATTTACACTTACCCATCTCTTTTCCTGTCAGATTGGTTCATGTTCTCCATTTTACCCTCTGTATGTATGGTTCTCATTGTGTTTAGCACAAACAATATCCTGGAGCCAAAATTATTTGGCTCCAGGATTTCTCTATTACATTTACCTTATTTGGTTCCGTCAGACATCTATGAGCGCATATGGTGAACTAAATCAGGACTGAAACTTTTCTTTGGTTATCTATTGGTTGAGCAGAAAACTAAAACTGCTCTTTTGCGAGAAGTGGGCCAACAATCAACAAAAGAAAATTTTGAAAGATTTTTCTCACTGTGTCACGTAGGGACAGTGAAGCAAATTAACTAGCATAAATAACCATGGCAGTACAAGTGTACAACTGAATAATGGTCTGTGGACATGAATCATAGCTTAGATGTTATGTAGGCTACACATGAACTGGACACAGTTATCACGCAAGGTAGACAGACAGCCTTTGCACCTATGCCCTCAACTTAAAATGAATGATTGACCCTTAAACACAAAAATGGCTCTATTTTCTATTTGTGTCTGCTGATTCTTCCAGAGTAGAATGCAACAAGACCAGAATTACATGATATGAGTTCATAAATACAATCTATATCTCAATTTATATCTTATTGTTTCATTTGATAATGATTTTTGTTAAACCACATGTTGGAAATACCACTGTCTAATATGAATGACACAAGACTCTATCAAGTGACTACAACCAAAGAGAAGCACATAAACAATAAAGGAGCAAATTACATGAGATGCTAAAACACATACCATGACCAATTCTAGATATCCTATTATAGCTGATATCCAACAAGCGCAATCGTGTCAATTCCCTGAGGCCTTCAATTGTTGATATGTTATTCTTGGACAGGCTTAACATGTGAAGGCCTTTTGGAAGAGCTCCTGCAGTTACTCGCACTGTGAAGAAATACCCAAACATTAGAAATGTGATTGTGTGATCTTCTTGAAACAGAAGAGCAATAAAGCCACACACACACACACACACACACACACAAAAAAGAAAAAGGAAAAAGTAGGAAAGGAAGACAGCATACTGCTGCTAATAACTGATGTTTTGAACTAATAATGAGAAAGAAAAAGTGGCTTACCAATTGAGTTCCCTGATAAGTTCAATACGCGCAAACCTGAGAATGCGCTCAGTCTTGGGATCGCAACCAAACCAAGGTTTGCTAACTGTGCCGATGATGAAGCAGGAGTTAACTTTGAAATATAAGTGTAAGCTATCTCCATGCCAAGTGGGCTTTTAGCATCAGGGCGCACAGCAGGAACACCAGCCATTGGTTCACTAGATTTGGCCAAAGCAGAATTTGAACTTTCTCCTTGCTCATCCAAAGTGAAATCATTCATATCAATTTGGTTGATCCAATCCTCGATTCTTTTAATATTGTAGGTTCTTGGAGTAAGTTCACTTGGGTCCTCATCAATATCAGTTTTACTATGTTCAGGCTCCCCGCTAATGTCATTTGTATCAGAAATGTTCACCGACTCAGGCACTTCAACTACAAGGGACTCGTGGAGTGTGCTATCTCTGTTCCACGGCCTCTCTCTCTCTTGATCTGTAGCTTCAATGAGGTCACCGTCATTCCCAGAATGGTGATAAACATCCCCTGGATCTGCACAGAAAGGGGCAACTGGATCCAGGGAGTGATCACCACAAATGTATTTGCCATCCCAGTATTCATGACCTACTAGGATCCCATCCCTGACAAAATCTTCTTCTGTGCTTCCAGTGGACCGTTGACCCTCAGCAGCATCAGAGCCACCTACTGAACCACTGTCGCCAATGTTTGATGCCCGGTACACATTTGGAGAAGATTTTGTCAGGTAGTCATCCAAATTCGATGTACTGCGATGCATTTCACCACCGCTCAGGTAGTCAAACTTCTCATCAATCAGTGAACATAAACCATCAACAGATCTGCAACGAGACCCTAGTATCTCAGAATCAACAGAACCTTCTGGATCACTGGAGCAATCATTCTGAAATATTGCAGATTGTGATCTTGGGAATTTGCAATGGGAATAAGACATGCGAGGATGGCTATCGGAACCAACAGTGTGATCACCCAAAGGTTCACAAAAGTCAAGGCCGATTAGGTCAGATGAGGCATCAAAATCATCCTCATTTTTCAGACTGCATGCTTTAGTAGACTCTCCAACAACTTCACCTCTCTTGAAACTAGAAGGGCCGCATTTGTGTTCATGGTTTGTAACATCAAACTCAGAGCCTTCGCTAGAATTATGACCTTGATCCGTTTGAAGCATGTTTCCAAGAGACTGGCTCTTCTTTAGGTGCCCAGCCTCCTTGCCCTCATCAGAGCATACATATCTATTCAAGTCTTCTGATCTGCAGCATTCTTGATGAGATGATGAGCTAGTGCCACAATGCCCGCTAACAGCTGAACGGCTATTTCCATCTGCCATCTGGTATGGACTGGCTGAGCTAGTCATGGTCTCCAACTGAGAATCCTTATTTGTCACTGCACGCATGGTTTCATCTGCTGGGGAAAACCCCTCCTAACAAGAGAACAAAAGAAGATTTGAGTAGTAGTAAAGTATGATCTAAACTAGTTGCTTCTTCATGGGAATGCAACGGTAAAAATACAAGTGGTATTTGTCTGTACCTTGGATCTGTGCTGTGCAGTAGAGGATAAAAAGCAAAAGAACCTAACCATAAGAAATAAACTCTGATGCCAACTGTGCAAGCTTACAACAGATTGCTCTGATCACCAACACACCAAAAAAGCCTATGAAACCAATCACATTGCGGAACCGATGGACCTATTTCTGGAGAAAGAACTGAGCTAGCAAATTTGTTACATCTCAGCCGCTACTGGGAATTAGCCGTAATCAACAAAAAGGCCCTCCAAGGCTCGGCGCAGCCTCCAGATGTAAGTCGGGCTTACTCCCAAAGGCAAGGATAGGGTGGTTGCAGAATTGTTGCAGGCCCACACCCACTTAGAGGTGCGAGATGTGTAAGACCTCTTGATACCTGCCAGTCTGAAAGAAGGGTTTAGGAACTAGACAAACCCAAAAGGATGCATGTGTGTGGTGGAAAATCCTGCAAAAAGAACAGGCATACTTGAGCGAGCAAGCATTACTTGAAAGGGGAAAAATCTTGATAGACAAAGCAGATAAGAAATTTGTGATTGGAGCAAAAAATAAAATGGTTATGGTTGCCACATTATACAGTTTTTCATGAAGGTAAGTTGTACTCTGCAAATCATTGGGAGCGGTGCAGCCAGTGAGGTATGAATAAATTCAGTTAGTAGCAAGCATTCGGTACTGATTCCAATACACATGGATCAATTAGCATCCAACTGAAACAAAGCACATCCAAAACAATTCAGTTTAATGTAAAAATAATAAAGAGATAGCAAAAAAGACTGAATAATCACTAGAGCATACGGCTGAGGCAATTCAGTAACTATCCAATTCCAACTGCCATTTAGGATGACATTGCAACGAGGACAACGCTAGCTTACACCATCTTGAATTGCTTGTTTCAGATGGAAGGCTGTTGCTCTTACTAGATGGCAAGATCCCAGGATTAGAAAAAGGAAAACCCCATCAAGCATCACAGTTTGCCAGCACCGAAAAGGTGTGGGCAGTAGTAGTACTAGGGGGTGGATGCTATTGCTAATAATTGTTGGCAACCGAGAGGTAGGTCCAGCGCCTCCACTAGAGCAGCAGCAGCAGCATACGTAACACTGACATAGTACAAGACAGAGAGGTCTCGTTTTCTCCCGGGCCCGTGACGCGAGTCTGCACTTTTGGGTGTGGTGTGCGGGGAGCGAAAGGCATCAGGGTGGGACAGCGCATTGTACTGGGAAAAGGACAGCGCAATTACTGAATGATTCCTGTGGCCAGGAGCATGAGCTAACTCAATGGAATTGGAATGGAAGGATGCGGTTGGCAGATTTGGCTGAATCGAAACTGCTCCTAGACGGACAAGGCAAATAAATCTCGTCTCTCTCTCGCGGATGAATGAACATCAACAGCTAGCAGCACGTATATAGTATAAGAAAGGAGGAGATCCATCCGAGTGGAGGCATGAATTGGTCGGCGCTTGGATTGGATGGATGCATACCTGAGAGTAGTGGGACGGAAGGAAGGAAGCATCCATGGCGTCCATGAGTCTAGGTTAGAGAGGAGACGGGGAGGGAATCTTACCACCAGGAGATTCGGAAGCAATCCAAGTCGGGCTGGTTGGATGGATGGATCTCCAGAGGCTCCGTCCGTGGACCGGTGATGAGAAGATGGGGGTGGTGGGATTGGAGGACGAGGAGGAGGAGCTTCCTTCCTCGAGTTGGGCGGCGGGGCGGCAGTGACAAGAGGAACGTGGGGAGCGGCGGGGACGAAGAGGGAAGAGGATGCTGCGTCTTTAGCTTTCTTCGTTTCTTTTCGTGTTGATGTTGATTCGCAGCTAAATCATCCTGGATTTCTTTATTTATTTTATTATTAGTTAGTTAAATCTACGATAAGTACGGGCCAACCATGTCCCTATTTGCAATTTAGTCCACAATTTCCAAATATCCATCCATGGGCCATGGCTTGTCGTTTTTATACGCAAAAAAAATATCTATCGTGCACGTGTGATGCACATTACTCAGTCCCCCGTACATCACCTCATGTCCACGCAGATCAGCTCGCATAGCACCACCATCATAATGGAGCTTCACTTGTATTATTTTTTGACAAATAATGGAGCTTCAATTATAATAACTTCAACTCTTGCCGTATATCGAGCTACCCAATTTTTAAGTGACTTGATGTCAAAAAAAGTCAAATGTCTTGTATACAAAAAGTACATGTAAATTTGGTTAACAAATTGGTCCAACTTTTTTTGAAATATTCGGAAGGTAGCATATACTAACTTGTTCATGCGTGAAAAGGGCTTCCTAGTGCAGCCTAGGTTGCAAAAGGTTTTGTTTACAAAAGCTAATTACTCACGGAAGGTTTGACAATTGTCTCTCCTAAAAACTAGGTTGAAAGGACGACATCCATCTTTGTTGCATCAAAACCATTTGCCAAGGTTGCAAGGCCTCCGCGAGCTACTTGTTGTTCAAGCCCATAGCAGCTTTGATGGCATTGACTGCCTCCATAGTAAGATCACCATCAACATACCTATCCACATTTGTTGTCATTGTTGCATTCGGCTCTACAGCCTGCGGGTTGATGACGTCGAGCTTGCACCTCAACTTCAGCTGTGCACACAGGGCCACTGGTAGTAACGACGGTTTGGCTGCCAGGCGCATGTTGCATCGCGTCGGTTTCAGGATCTTTCTCGACTTCGTGGTCCTAGAGGCCACACAAGCTGGGGTGGGTGTCGGTAAAATTGGAGTCGACATATCTTTGAACATCTTCCCGGGGAATGAGATGCATCCACCATCATCTTCTGCCCCTGCAAACCAGCTTCCACGTTGTTGCCAGGACACGCAACCGAACATATGGGCCCTAGCTATTCCTGGACTGGCATCGCAGGAGTAGCAGCATTGGCAGCAACAAGGACCCATGTGGCTGAGCCGTTAACAACAATTCACTCGGTCCATGGACCTCAAGTTCCTCAACGTCGAAGTTGGTAGCGGTTGCAGTATACTCCCGATTTTACCTCACGGCCCTGTTTAGTTCACGACCCGTCACATCTCATCGAATCTCTTGACGCATACATGGAGTATTAAATCTAGGTAAACAAAAAAACTAATTACACAGTTTGGTTGCAAAGTGTGAGAGGAATCTTTTAAGCCTTTACCTAGTTCATGGTAGGACAATAAATACCAAATACGCACAAAAAAGTCTTCTGATAATTAAACCCAGAATATTTCACCGACTAAACACCCCTAGTCACCTTTGAAATTGATTATGTAGGCTAATTAAATTTGTCTTTTACCATAAAGAGACTAGGGTTGACCAAAAGAAAATCATTTTTAGCTGATGTTCTTCCCGCGCATTGGTTGGGGTTGCTGATGTAGGAGTATGTGAAAAAAATCATAAAGAGAGTAGGGTTGACCAAAGTTACAGATGCATGTGAAAACTATGAATACAAAAACAAGAAATTGATGATAAATCTATTACAACCGGACAAATATTGTATGGTATGTATATGGGTATTATATAAATAAATTGAGATGGAGAGAGAGAGAGGAAAGATAATTAATTTTGATTATTTGTTAAGGCGCCAAATTAAACACAAAATTCTAATATATTTCCTAACATTCTATCTCGTGCAGATCGAAACGCGGGTTGGTTAACTTATTAAAGTGCAGTATTTGTACCATTATAGAGGTGTTTAAAGCTGAGGTTACCCACATACTCCCTCCGTACTGGTAAAGGAAGTCCTTTTGGATAAGGTTTGGGTCAAACATTGGGAATGTAAATCATCAATAACTTTTAAGTTATTGAGTTTGTAAATGCCAAACTTATATGAATAGATTTGTCTTAAAAAATACATTTATAAAAGTATACATATACCACATTTTCATAAATATTTTTAGAATAACAAGAGGTCAAAGTTGTGTTTTGGAGGCCGTGTCGCATTTGTCCTAGGACTTCTTTTACCAAGATGGAGGGAGTAGTCCTTATTTTGTCCACAACACCGGGAACACAACACTTGTGAGTGAAAACAGTGATATGCTATTAAGCTTCATCTAAAGGCCATATGAAACTGAACTTAAAAATGATTCATTTCAAAGTTCTGTTTTAATTGTAAAAGGCACTGAACTTAAATTCATTTCAATATGTACATATTTGGTTTCATTCACCGAGGCTTGAACTTATATACAGTAATTCATCTTATATATAATTAACAATCAAAACTTGCTACTCAACTGAGTAGATATTATTATACTCTAATTCAACTGTGTGTACGTAAGGGCAAGCCATAGATGTCGCTGTGGCCGCCGTCCGAATCGGCTACGACCACGTGTGTATGTAGACTGACAGGTTAGTTGGTCGATTTGACACACTAATGTAAGCCAGTGGCCATGGCCAATGAGCCAAAACGGCTTGGCACTAGTATAGTTCCAATGAGTTAAACTTTCTGTTAAATATATGGGATGAGAGTTAACTGGATATAGGAATGAAACAAGGTGCAGACTGCATGACTAAGACATAACTATTTTAGAGTAAATCTTCTTTGACAGATCTGTATTTTAAGGGGAAAAACAATGGAGAATTTAGACATGTTTGTTCCCTCCCTCCCTTTGGCTTGTCCGGGCTCTGTGGAGCGGATGGAGGTACACCAAACACTTTTATGCAGATGAACGTTTTTGGTGGTGTCGGCAACAAAGCATGGAGAGATGAAGCTGTTTTTGACATATATGGAGCCATGAAAACTGGATTTCCCTTTTAAGGGCTCCGACTCTTTTTTTAGATTACACTGTACAACGTAGACGCTCAACACGTATGCATACTTACCCCTATGAACACACGCACGCAAACCCTACCCCTATGAGCACATTTGAAGGACTGAGCCGGCAAATTAATCTTAAAGTTTACGAAGTCACCATAGGCGCCTTTGCTTTCGACGGGACGTCGCCTACCACTTAATGCATAGCGCCAGAAAATCTTAAAATAAATTTAGAATAAAGTGTACCCAGAATTTGAACCCTGACTTGTGCATGTGGAGGAGCTGTCATACTAGGGGTTCTTAAACGCGTAGTGAGGGACATACAGAGAGTCCTTAGCCAAATTGTTTTGGAGTATGAACCTTTAGCTTAGATCTCAGCGTGACTAATCGATCTAGGGTCAGAGACACCAGCTACGGTAGGTAGGCTGAATCCCTTGAAGTGATATGAACACCATTTCCAACTTCTACGATTGTAACAAAGGAATAATAATCCCCGAGACGTCAGGATGACACCATGACAACGTCTGGTACCTTAATTACTTTATTAGCTTTTGTTGTGGAAAATCAAATGAAAGGACTATCAAAGTTCTAGAAAAAATGAAACTATCAAAGACGCTGACGCTTAAATAATAATAACAAAGTCAGAGAGTAGAGAGATGACACGGCAGGCATAGCCATGGACTGTCAAAATCATGGCCCAAGTCAAACCCCTCCCTCGTGCCAAAAAAAACAAAAAACAAAAACAAAAAAACGACGAATCAGCCGGACTCCCCGAGTCGTACGTCAGGATGACACCATGATAGCGTCTGCTGCTACCTATTACTAGCTTGCTTTTGTTGTGGAGAATGAAATGAAACAATCAAAGCCGGCAAGGCAATGCTTAATAACAAACTCAGAGGAGAGGAGAGGAGAGGAGAGCAGAGATGAGACGGCAGGCAGGTATCATGGTCCAGGTCAAACCAATCCCGTCCCTCGTGCCCTCGTCATGGGGCTGCCGCTGCCTCCCCTCCCCTCCTCTATAAAATGACCATCACCACCATGAGAAGAGAGCAGAGCACAACAACAACCAAAAGAGCAGAGCTCAACTCAAAGTCAAACAGAACACAGAAGCCCTTGTTCCTGTGTGCAGAACATCACAAGTGAAGCAAAGTAATGGCCACCAAGATCTACATCGTGTAAGCTACCTGCAACTCCATGTCCTATATTCCTATTCATTCAGATATGATACGATCATCGACCACTTCTTCCATTTCATCTTTTCCTTGTACAATTCGAACTCAGTATACACATCTACTTGACCGCGACGCCTATGCATGACCACCACCACCAGGTACTACTCGACATGGGGCCACGTAGCGACGCTAGCAGAGGAGATCAAGAAAGGCGCAGAGGCCATCGCCGACGTCGAGGCCAAGGTGTGGCGCGTGGCGGAGACGCTGCCAGAGGAGGTGCTAGGGAAGATGTACGCGGCGCCAGCACGCGAGGACCACCCGGTGATCTCCCCAAGCGACCTCACAGACGCTGACGGCTTACTATTCGGCTTTCCCACACGGTTCGGCATGATGGCGGCGCAGATGAAGGCGTTCTTGGACGCCACGGGCGGGCTGTGGCAGAGCCAGGCGCTGGCCGGGAAGCCCGCGGGCGTGTTCCTCTCGACGGGCACGCAGGGCGGCGGACAGGAGACCACCGCGCTCACCGCCGTCACGCAGCTCACGCACCATGGCATGATCTTCGTGCCTCTGGGTTACCCTCCTTTGGTGCCGGCATGTTTGGCGTCGATGAGGTCAGGGTGGCAGCCCCTATGGTGCTGGGACCTTCGCTGGTGCCGATGGCAGCAGGACGCCATCCGAGACGGAGCTCGCCGTGGCGAGACATCAGGGAACCTACTTCGCTGGCATCGCTAAGAAGCTCAAGGCCGGAGCCACGGCCCTTGCTGCCGAAACGTCAGCATCAACTTGATGATCGATATTATTCTGTCTTTGTATACTTCATATATAAATAATTCCCTACTTTATTGATTAATGTTTCGTTTGTAATGTTTGCTACTAAATAATATAGTACTATGTAATTATGCATATGCTTGCTTGCTCCTAAACATGATGTCATTAGTGGAGAGGTTACAAAAACTCGAAGGGAGCTTGTGTTATCTCTACACCTAGCAAACTATGACGTCATTGTTTACGCGATGATATATCAAGTCTCGATTCCTGCTCATGTGTCCGCGTCCCATTCAAATTGTCTTCGACTCGGAACACAAGTGTTCGCGTCCTACTCGATTTCGATACGAAGTCCGGATTCATGTGTCTGCGTCCGATACAAAATCCTTTGAACTCATGTATCCGATTACTTAGATTTAATCCCTAAAAATTATGGTCCTATGCAACACACCGGAATATATCTAATCCATTAATAAAAGAAAAAAGATTATAGACACATCTCATACCAAGGGCTACTCTACATTGTACTTTTTTATATTAGTTTTATATGAGACCTAATAGCTAAGATTAAGGCTTTAACTAAGCACTCAATTCACTTCATTTTAGACTAGATAAAAGGTTTGGTAAATCAACTACCCTCTCAGCCGCCCCACATCGTTTGTATAGGCGACTCTGGGTGTCACGACCCAAAGTTGTTCCAACAAAAACGTTTTATAGAACCTCCTTAATAACCTTGCATAATTCTCAAACACCTAAGAACCACCTTATCAATCTTGTGAAGGATTCCTAGTGATCTCTACTAGGACATGGAATTCAAATTTGCAACTCAATCTCACTAACTCTCTCAAGATAACCAAAGTCAACCCAAAGTCAACGGTAGTCGGTGGGCGGAGCCGAAAATTATACTTAGGTGGGCCGGCCAAAACCAACATGTAAAAACTAAGTGCAACTCAACTCGTTAGGTTCCTTATGGTGACTGTCCGGGTTAGTTTATTGACATCAACGGATGCTAGCAATTTCTTACATGTATCCTAGGTATTTTTTTCAGTGATAAGTGACTCGCCCGTTGATAGAAGACGTCTAGGGTGACTTTGTAAGTCTTGAGTACCAACTCGGTATTTTAGTGACGATAATTTATATAACCTAGTTGTGTTTTATATTATTATATTATCTAGAATATATTAATAGGTATATTATAAGACAAGAATTAGTATAATGTCACTCTTAATATAGAAAGAAAGTATCACATTATGTGAGTTGGAAAGTCTATCCGATAAACTTGCTCACGGCTGCTCAAGAACAAACGAGAACAAGAGCAACGTTTTTTTTTTTCTCAATATATATTAGTAGCTATTTATCTCGACGCTATAAAAGAAAAGCTAAAAATAGGAAAAGAAACAAGCAACTTGCCATCACGAACAAAGGACTTGCTCAGGAAAAATTTTCCAAGCCAAGCTCAATGCTATTAGAAAGGAACAATTATAGATTTTGTTGTGCAATGTTAGGTGGGGGGGCATGGCCCCTGCTAGCCCCTGTCAACTCCGCCACTGATGATAGTCAAACAACGGTAATGTACCCCCAGAAGATGCCCCCAGAAGATGCCAACCAACATCTCTGAACCCCATGAAGAATGGCTTCAATGCCAAAACCCTATGTAGATCAATTGGTGAACATCAGAGATTTCACAGAGATAGATGGGTTGTCCATCAAATCTCCCATTCAACAAACTAAGTGGAGAACGAGCTGCCCTCAACTCAACCCAGTGACCTCACATGTCAGCATGAAATGGAGGTGTCTATAGTAGATTCAGCTCGGCTACCTCCTCACTCCCACATTTCTCACCCTCTCTAGAAAGCAAGAATAGGGATGAACTAGAGAGAGAAGATGAAGGAAAAAAGAGAAGAAAAGATGAGAGACCAAGAAAGAAAGGAAGTTGGAGCAACACAATGTCAAGTTAGCATCTCCATGGTTAGCTCAAGAACAATCTCTCTTCTCATATTGAAATTAATTCCCAAACCCTAACTCGTACCTCTCTCTATGCATCGATGAGTCAAGATGGTTGAAATTTGCTCCATCATCTGAAGAGTAAGCTCCCAAGTTCATCTCCAACTCAACCCTTCTCATACATTCCTCTAATATAATTTTATGGATTTTTGCAGGAAAATCTCATGAATGGCCAATCCATCTCTTTTGCTTGGAAACATGGTTGCTCAAAACTCCATCTCTCATCTTGGTGGCTTAGGAATCAGCAAATCTCAAAGATAAGTGGTCATGCTCAATCTCATAAGTCATAAATTTACCTCTCAATTTCACATGATTTAATCAATCATCAAAGCACTAGTTACACTCGGTAACTAGATCCCATACCCTAGTTATCTCTAGCCCAACATGTCACCTAACACCCATAGAAACATCACTCACAAACTAGGTTTTGAATCAATCATGGAAAATATGAACCATGAAGAACACATGTTCTGTCAACATCACGACATATGCAAAACTCACATCCGCACTCTTGATCTTTACTGATAATGAGTTCACTGATCATACATAACTATCCATAGACAATCCGCCAAGCCTTACAATTAGTTTTTTTTTCCAGAGAACCCGAGAGCACCCGTTCAGTGTGTAGTGACCGTCAATTGGTAGTGAGTGTCCATGAGGCACAATTCATTATAATTCACTAAGTCACAGTGCCATGGATCGTTCTGTGGAACATTCCGTCAAAAACGCTAGGGGTCCTTAAATTGTTTTTAGTATTACTAATATTCATAGCCAAATATATTATCTAAATCGTACATATTGTAAATTTGCACCTTAGATCTCTTAGCTAAGGCTAACACTGTGTGGGTAGGATGAGTATAATGTCTAAACTTAAGTCAGAGCCGCAACTGCAGTAAGAGTAACCATTTCTAAGTCCTATGGCAGCCGGACTCCAGGAGATACGTGAGGATGACACCATGATAACGGACTCCCTGAGACGTCAGGATGACACCATGATAGCGTGAGGTACCTTACGTTGGAATTCACGTGGCATGACAAATCAAATGAAACTGATCAAAGCCACCGACCGCAGCCATCGACCATCGTAATCATGGTCCAAGTCAAACCATCCCGGAGCCTTCCCTGCCTCCAGGCTCCTGCCCTCTTCTATAAATAAATCATCGCCACATGAGAGCCGAGTAGAGCACAAGAATAAACAGAGCACAAAACAGAGCATCAAGCTTCTGCAAGCAAATCATCACAAGTCAAGCAAAGCAATGGCCACCAAGATCTACATCGTGTAAGCAGCCTGCAACTCGCATCGATATGATGATGATTATACTATGATCCAACACTTCTTCCATCACATCTCCATCCATGCTCAGTGTATCACAATATGCTTAGGAAACGCTATGCACCATCCGCCTGCAGGTACTACTCGACGTGGGGCCACGTGGCGGCGCTGGCAGAGGAGATCAAGAAGGGCGCCGACGCCATCCCCTCGGCGGGAGGCCACGGTGTGGCGCGTGTGGGCGGAGACGCTGCCGGAGGAGGTGCTCGGAAAGATGGGCGCGGGCGCCGACACGCGATGACCACCCGATCATCTCCCCACGTGACCTCGCGGGCGCCGACGGCGTGCTGGCTGCTTTCCGACACGGTTCGGCATGATGGCGGCGCGAGATGAAGGCGTTCCTGGACGCCACGGCGGGCTGTGGCGAGCCAGGCGCTGGCCGGAAAGCCCGCGGGCGTGTTCCCTGTCCACGGGCACGCAGGGCGGCGGACGAGAGACCACCGCTCACCGCCGTCACGCAGCTCACGCACCATGGCATGATCTTCGTGCCCTTGGGATACACCTTCGGCGCCGGCATGTTCGGGCGTCGATGAGGTCGAGGTGGAAGCCCCCTACGGCGCTGGGACATTCGGCCGCGCCGATGGCGCAGGACGCCCTCGGGAGGTCGAGCTTGCCGTGGGCCGCACACCAGGGCACCTACTTCGCTGGCATCGCCAAGAAGCTCAAGGCTGGAGCCACGGCCCTCGCCGCCGAAGCGTCGGCGTCAGCTTGATGATGTTCATTTCGTCGACGCGGCTACTCAGCCTGTCTTTATATATACTAGAACATTAGGCGCCCTTTGGGCGCCCTACAATGATTTGAGGCTAAATACCAATTTAACTGATAAATATGACTAAGATACATAATGGATATCACATCAATAGATACATAGCACAAATTATGAGCCATCGTACTTCTGTTTATCTATATATTATGCACGATAAATGGTTACAGTTAGAGTTATGATCCTTCTTATGCCATCAGCCTTAGATAAAGATCTACGGAAAACCAGGATATATCTGCATAAAAAGGCAATAGTGAGGAATCTAAACCTAAAGTAGGGCTCAAACTCTAACTGAACTTCATCCTTCATCCCATGCTCCTCTGACGTTATTGCCGACTGTTAATGTGCCAGAATCCTGAATAAACCCAGTCAGAATGCTTGGTTCCAGGAAATATGAAAAATTACAAGACATATACTCCTAGTACCTTCAACTAAACTATTTTATTTATTTAGCCACCTTGAGTGGTTCTCAGAAGAAAATTACAGGTCATAGTACATACAGAACATCAGGTGTGCTATCATGAATAAAGGAACACAAATAAGGTAGTGTTTCAGTACAGACATAGCAAAAGAAAAAGGTGCAGATCATCATAATTCAGGCACTCGGAAAACCAATAGACAAACAATTGCACCATGTTTGGATCAGAAACAGGGGTTCCCTTTTATTTTCATTGCTCTTACACATGTATATAGATTTAAACTGTATCTAACTAAGACCAGCACATGCCGTACCAAGCATTCTAGAACATTGTTTTTTCTATCAATACTCCAATTATCCAACTATCATCCTGAGCCAAAGAGGAGGGAAGTAAGTCAGACTTAACTTCTTAGTACACAGTAGTAAAGTACAGAAAATGCTTACTTTTATACATTCTGGTTTAAAAAAACGAAGGGACTACAAAGTAGAAACAGTTAAAAAACAATTCCTCCATGGCCTGCCCTCAAGTTATCACGTTATGCAAATATTCCATAAAGACTAATGGGATAGGATTTACATGTATATAGCTTGAGTGCTTGACAACTTCAAAGTACAGACCTGCAAATGTTGTGGTTGTGAAATCCAAGGATTATTTTAGCTGCAATAAAGGAGAAGAAACCTCAATTAAATAAAATACACAGACAACACGACATAGTTACTCTAGGAGCAATCAGTAGCCATGTATTCATGGCGATAGCAGTATCCCCTCAATGCATGAATATGTTGAAGAGCTTTCAAAAGCCTAGGATAAACAGGAGCTCAACTTCTGGCCATGCAACAATCCTGATAAAATGCATCATATTACAGCTGCCAAATTACTGACAGGACATAAATGCACTTATTTTGTCCTCTCTGAACTAAAGACATTTAAATAACATTGCAGTGGACTATGCTCACCTTGCGAAGCTGCATTGTATCAGAGTTTTGACAATTTGGACATGGATTGTCAGCCTCAACACTCCCTAGAATCTGAACAGATTGATGGCATAACATTACAACACAAACCATGGAATTCAAGCAAATGGTAAAGGCAATACAATAGGAACAGTTATAACTGAAATAAGCATCATAGTGCACATACGTATGCTAAGACTCCTAAGGTAAAAAAGAGGTTATTCCTAAATAAAAGATCATCAATAGCCTCGCCTCGAATCAAATACTACCCCAAAAACGTTTCCTAACAAATTTACGGAACTGAAGGCAGTGTGACTGCTCGCTAAGAGGAATTAAACAGAATAAGCAGTAAATATCCTTTTACCCTGTTCTGTATCTAGCAACTGACAGTTTCAAGTTTCAACACAGATGCTCTGTCCGGAAATATATTCACACTGATGTTTTCAAAGTTACTTTTGTAGAATCTGTAAGCATTTCATGACTTTTGTGCAGAAGCTATGCTATGTTCTAATAAGTAAGAAAGTCACTGCAATACAGAGCAAATAGTGCTTAGAAAACTCTATTTCTTGCCAACTTACCGTTAGCTCCAATGATAGCAATGCAAAGGTATGGGTCACTGTTGGAATGGCCGTTGGACGCAACAAACTCCTCATTTCTCAAAAGCCATTGGACACAAAAGACCCTTCATTTCGCAAAAGCGAATAGGTTTCAGGGAATCATAAGGCACCAAGACAAATAATAAAATTATGACTCATCCTTCAGCTAATGAAAAATTGTCATCCCCTCAAGCAATTTATTTGAAGTTTGTGTTCTGAAGCGTAGCATGCCCTGCAATACATCAACAAGATCAGCAGATAAATGTGGCATCATGTAAACACTCAATTATGTAAGACAAGAAACTGCACTGTCCATCCATCACCATATGTACTAAACGGGATGTGATGTTTTTTTTAATCAGGTGCCAACTAAGAAGGAATTTCAATGTCGAGTACATTTTCATGATACAATTAGAACCACCCGATGTACTAAGCAGTCCTGTAGTAAAAGAACCTACAGATCTAGGTCGAATTTATGGCAAAAATGCATTGGATATTTGGGAGCATGCATGACACCCAGAAAACCTCCTTAGATCAAGCGCAAGGCAAATACAGGCAACGGGGAACTCACCATATCGAGCACGACGAGTGAAGAAGTAACAACGCGTGGTCGTGCAACGACCAGCTGGAGCAGCAGCATGCCCCATCTCCCTGATTTTAGATCCAATGGCGTCTGACGAAGAACGCACATCCATACGCCGACGAGCTCGCGCAGATCCGGTGGAAGCGAAGGCAGCTGGTCCTCAAGGTATGCTCGTGCCGGCATGGACGCGACGTGAGGAGGAGATGGAAAGGTGGGCGAGAGGCATGGAGGCAGCGCGCCGAGGGGAGGGCAGGGAGACGGCGGCGACAGCAGCGGTAAGGACGGAGAGAGGGAAGAGAGACCGAGAAACAGACGGGGAATGAGGGGTCGCGGTAGGGTTTGGCTGCGGGGCTCTCCGCAATGCTTTCAGGGGGTGATATGCAAAACGGTGAAGCTATCGAATTTGTTCTTCTTCGAGTTAAAAAAATTTATATCAGGGTCTTAGATATAAAAGATTGAACGTGAACACTGTATATATATGACATGTTGGATGGAAGGTTAATTTACAGAGAAAAAGAGGGCCTTTTTGTAAAAGTAACGAAAACACGTGTCAGCCCGTGAATGAGCCACCAAGGCCTCGAATGCTATGGTGCGAGGAGGAGGCAGGGACTTTTAATAACCCCGATATTTGATTTGATAAACAGTTGCCTACTTTATTGATTAATGTATATTTTATTGTATTTGCCACTGAATAATATAGTACAACGTACGTACTACGTGCTTGCTTGTTTTCTAAACATGATGTCATAGAGACCATAGGACACAAAATTCAAGGGAGTCGTTTATGTTAAGTTCTTCTCTACGCCCAATACAAAACTACAACATTTATGTCATCCTTTAAAAGTGTCGCTCGGAAAACGTATTTATGAAGGGGCACATTTTTCAAACAACACTTTTAAAGGGACGGATGAAGTAAGGGTGTGTTTAGTTGGTGAAATATTTTAGGTTGGGCCAATGTAGCACTTTTCGTTTGTATTTGATTATTATTGTTCTATTGTGGACTAACTAGGCTTAAAAGATTCATCTCGTACTTTTCGGTCAAACTGTGTAATTTTTTTTTTATTTACCTAAATTTAATATCCCATACATGCGACAAAAGATTTGATGTAAATGTATTTTAGCACTTTTTGGGTTTACTTTTCGAAAACCCGAACATGCCCTAAGTGGCTCACGTGTACGTATCCTTTGCTCAGAGCACACAAGTCCACATCCTACTAGGTTCCGATACAAAGCCAGGTTCCGATATGAAGCCTGAATCCATGTGCTGATATGAAAGCTCCCGCTTCCCATTACTAAGATATAATCTCAAAAAGATTTGTGGCCAGGTGCAATGCAGCACGGGTATGCATCTAGTTCATTAAGAGCAACTGTAGTGCACACCCCAAACAGACCTCCATCCCAAATTTTAGGAGCCCAAGTAAAAAAAATTAACTTCAATGGACCTTCTATTTGAGCTTCCATTTTAGGAGATCTCCTAAATTTTAGTTCCAAGCTCCTACTCCCGGGAGGCTCCTATCCTTTGGAAAAAGAAAAAAGATCGTCGATGCTTCCGACGCGCCTGCGGCGCGCGCCTCCGCCAACACCGCCTGCCGGCGGGGTTTTTTATACCGGTCGGTTTCCGCGGTAAACCGCGGTTACCGGACTTACCGGTCTGCCGGTATCCGGACCGGCCGGTATAAAAGATTTGAAATTCAAAATCAAAAAATTGAAAAAAATCATGGAAAAAATATTGTAAAAAATAGTTTGCGATTTATAGAAGCCAACGGTGCAATACTTTTTCAAATTTGAGTTCGTTTGGTATAAAAAAATTTCAAATCTAAGTTTGAAAAAAAAAAAAAAAAAATACAAACCGCCCCATTAAGGCCCATTAAATCATGAAGGTCGAAAAACATACTAAACACACTCAAATTTGAGTAATTTTGACATCATTGGATTCTACAAATCATGAAGTATTTTTAGGAATTTTTTTAGCATTTTATAAAAAAAAATTAAATTTTGAATTTTGAAAAAACCGTTCAAACCTCTCAAACCGCTCGGTAAACCGTTTATACCGCCGGGTAAACCGCTCAAAACCGACCGGGTAAAAAGATTTTTACCGAACGCACGAAAATTTGAATTCATTTGAATTCAAAACCCAAACCGTCCGATAACCGGCGGGTTTACGATAAATCGGACCGGTAAACCGTTCTACCGGACCGGCGGTTTTAGGGTTCCTGGTCGGTAAAAAAAAAAACCGCCCTGCCGCTACTCCGCATCCATCCCGCCATCCTCTTCCTATTCTCCCGCCGGATCTCCCCGGTATGGATGGCGGCACGCCCCGAGGCTTCTCGGAGGCACGGACGGACGCAGTAGCGGGCACCGGCGATCCTCGATGGCCTCGCCGCAACATTAGTGTAGCCAGCACTAAATCTCTCACGGCGGCCGACGGCTAGGCCCTCCCTATGCATCGTGACGTGCGTCGGCGACCTTCTTCCCTGGGCCGATCTCTCACGGCGGCCGAGCGGATTGGAGCGGGAGCCGGTGAAAAAAAAAAATAGCGACCCAATTTTCAGGCCTTCACTGGATCTAGTGTCAATTTTGGGCCCCTATTTTATACATGCTAGCATGCAAATGGAAAAAAAGAGTGACCCGATTTGCATGCCGGGCTAGAGTTGGTCTATAAAAAAAAAAAAGATGTTAGACACACGTCATGCCAAGAACTACCCCTATATTGTAGTTTTTTTATATGTTATTATTTTCATATGAGACCTAATAACTAGGATTAAGGTATTTTAGTATTAGTTCTTTTAGTCGGTGGAAATAAAAAAACAAGTGATTAATTTATTATTTTGTACGATATAAATATCGTTTTATGTCTTTTGTACTGGTCTTTCCTCGATACATGTCATATCTGAGAGCACTCTTCTGAGTGTGACGACTAATTTATTATTTATTTTTTTTCTTAAAATCAAATAAATTGATTCTTCAAAAAAAGTTTGCTGTGCTCTGGGATATGTTGCTGGGTTTGCAGCTCAGCGAGGGCGTCTAGAAGACTATAACCAGTTTGTGTGGAGATGGTCTTCGGGAGGGAGTACTCTAGCTCCTGCGCGTACAACAACTTTTTTCTGGGGCGTCGTCTCCTTGATCGGCGCTAAGGAGGTTTGGGGGCTTCCGCGCCTCTGAAGGTGAAGCTTTTCTTCTGGCTGACGCTCCATGGGAAACTCTGGACCGCGGATCAAAAAAACGGAGGCACGGTCTTGAGGCGGATGCGTCCTGCGCACTTTGTGCGAAGGGTGATGAGACACACAAGACCATCTCCTCTGCGTTTTTGTCTTCTCTAGGGATGTCTGGGCTTGCTCGGCCTTGTCGGCTTACAACAAATCGCCTTGGATGGGACCACCTTAGCTGTGGATTGGTGGATGTGCGCAAGGCACCGGGTGCTGTCGGTCTTCCGCTTTGGGTTCGACTCTCTCGTTTGTGTCTTGGGTGATTTGGAAAGAGCGTAACCGCAAGACCTTCGACGACACTGGCTTCATGACTTACCAGGTTCTAGAGGCTGTCAAGGTGGAGTGGATTGCGGCAGGTTTCAGCAAGCTTGCGCTGATGTTCACTTTTTGTACCGTAGTCTGGTGTTCAACGTCTAATCACTCTTTGGTTTACTTTTAGTTAGTACAATATTTAGCAGCACTCGGTGATCTGTGTTGTGTGTTTGCTTATTACGCTCTATGGCAGCTCGTCGTTTAATGTGCTATGCCGTGTAACGACTTTTTCGCTTAAAGCAATACACACACACGTAGAGGTGGAAGGCGACATTTAAATTGACCTCCATAAATTCTAGTAAATGAACTAGGAATTCATTTTTTTTTGAAAATTTGTGGCTTCCTATATTATTTTTTTTAAAAATAGAGTGTATCCATTGGACGTCAAACTTTAACTATACACGCTTGTGATTTTGCAAAAAAATATTCAGAAAAGTTGATGACTAAATTAAGTAGGCCTTGTTCCTATTCTTTCTATTCTATTGTATGGGTGGGTCATTATTTTTTGGGCCGACCTGGGCTGCAGTACCCCCGGGAGGGATATTCTCATCTTGCCCATCGATGCGGATGCGGATGCGCTACCGGCTCTCTCTTTTTTCTCCTTCCTCCCCCAGCTGATGCTGATCCCTCTTCCGTCCGCCCGGACCCAGCAACCACACAGCCAGCCGCTCTCCCTCCCCGCGCATCCTCTCTCCTCCCCTGCCCGGCTGCCCCGCCACGCCAGCATTTGGATTGATTGGATTGCCGGCCGGCCGTCCAGCGGAGGTGGAGATCCATCGTGCTTTTTGGTAACGCACCCCTAACTGTCATTCATTCCGTTCCATTCCATTGCTGCTCCGTCCGTTCTTGTTTCCGTTTTCCAGTAAGTACAAACATAACATACAGTGATGAGCAATCGAATCCGAAACCCCCACCTCACTCTTTATTGCTTACTTACAGTAGAGACACGACAGGACATGACTGCTCAGGATTTTCTTTCTTTCTGCATTGCGGTTGCGGCACTAAAATTTACTCCTTTGTCATCCACACATGGGGGGTGATTAGATGGGCAAGCTAGAGAGAGAAGGCCTCGCATCCATCTCACTCCATTCATTCATTCATCGATTCACGTCCTAGGACTTCGGAACCATCCAATGTACAGTACCTTGCCTGTTTTTTCGGAAAAAAAAAAAAGAGATTTTTTCCATGGTGCTAGTGTCTATAAAAGTGCAATGGAAAAGTTGACTTGCACTATTATTAATAAGTAAAAAATAAAACAATGGTACTAGTTATTACTAGTTGTTGAGTAAACTCATGATGCCTTGCTTGGGCACAGGTGACTTTTGATACCTTGCTTCGGCACATGCTACCACTGCCTCGCCCTACACTTCTGGATCCTTGCTTATGAATGCTACTAGCTTACCACTTCTTCTTCTTGCCTTCTACTCTAGGTTTTAAGGATTGCATCTTCTTTAATTTGTGGTCAAACTCTGAAATAAGTATCCCAATCCTGATACCGCTACCTTGTGGGCTTCATCAGAAATATGCAATAAGCCTAGGTATTAATGAAGTTCAGAAATATGCAATGAAAGAAGCATAGGCATAATCATTTCCTCTGATACTTACAATTTCGTATAGTTTTACTTTAGCACAGATCTGACATTATGATATGTAATCATTCAGGCAAGCATCACATGACATCACTTCAGCTTGATGCCTGAAGGAGAAGTTCAGTAGCACACCACTACACACAACAGCTGGTCTGCTTGTGCAAAAATATCCAGGTCCAGATGGGTTCAGACAAGCAGATTGGTAGCCCACGCCCACTCTTGGGAACCCTCAAGATGGGTAGAGTTAGGACTATCCTGACGCATACATACCCGTACCCGCATGAACACTCCAGGCATATTATGACTGCAGTGATTATCGCCTGTCTCTTTTTATATCGTCTGACAACATGCATACACTCATACATAAACTGGACAGCAATATCAAGTGGTGGTCCATGTATGTTTGCCTCATTGGCTTCTTCTATTTCTTCTCATCTCCTTTTCTTGGAAGAACTATTCAGCCAAGCTACTCAAATTTTAACCGCTGGTACGTAGTATCCGCTTCCAGGCTTCAATATTCAATCCATTGGCCAGAGAAGCTCTATGAATGTTGATTGTTATGTGCACCATTCATATAGTAGTACTGTATAATTGCAGGTATGTGGCTTGGATTTGCTTTGCATCTCTGTACCATCTTCCTAGCTTCCAATCAATGGGGGTTGATATGCGCATGAACCTCTCGCTTTTTTGACAATATATTTCTCCTCAGTCCTTTTCATCATTGCCTTTCATATCATATTTATTGGTCTCTGGTACATTGGGTTGGTTGCACGAATGGCAGGAACAAGGCCAGGAATATGGACAATTCTCCAGAACTGTACAGTAAGTTCTCTAGAATGCCCATCATATCATATTCTTTTCCTTCGTATTGATCCTAGTCCTAGCAAGATTCAATTTTTTTTTTTTTTATTTCAGGTAATCAGTATTGCATGTTGTGTATTCTACAGTCATTGTGGGAATCGTGCTGTGCACAAGAGCAAATCTTTTGGTAGTAGTTCTGATCCCAGTTTGCTTGCTTTCCTTAAAAATGAAAATGGAAGTACCTGGATATCAAATTTTCTCCGTATGAGTCAGTTGAAAGATGAGATATGTTCATCTTGGTTTGCTCCTGTTGGATCTGCAAGTGACTATCCTATTCTGGCAAAATGGGTTATCTACGGGGAGGTACTGCTTGTTGCTTCTCCTTTATTCATCTAATATTTCTAGTCGCACTTTCTTATGGTGACATCCATGTTGCACTTCTTTGATCATGTTTTTCTCCAGTTAGTTTGCAGTGGATCCTGTGCTGGCCCATCGGATGAAATATCTCCTTTGTACTCATTGTGGGCTACATTTGTTGGCCTCTATATCGCTAACTTTGTTGTGGAGAGATCAACTGGGTATGCCTTTAGTTTTTCACACTGCGCGTACTAATATTGCTGAAATAGTTGTTGCCACATGGAGGATACTAATGTTTCTTTCTGATACCTTAAGTTCTCTCTCTGAATGGTTTAGTGATTGTGTAATTCTAATTCTTGGTTATGTTCTGTAAATACTTCAGATGGGCTCTTACCCACCCTTCAACAGATTTGGAGGATGAGAAGCTGAAGAGGCATATGAAACCAGATTTCCTGGACATGGTACCTTGGTATTCAGGGTAGGCCCTTCAACAACTTTAACTACATCAAGTTAGATGAAACAACAACAACAACAACAACATAGCCTTTAATCCCAAGCTAGTTGGGGTAGGCTAGAGATGAAACCCATATGAAATCAAGTTAGATGAAACCAACAAAAAAATATCTGACATGTTGAATTTATATTTACACAGGACATCAGCTGATTTATTCAAGACAGCATTTGATCTTATGGTCTCTGTGACTCTTTTTGTTGGGCGATTTGACATGCGCATGATGCAGGTGAATTTCAATTTCCAGCTTTATTATCTGCGTCTTTGCACATTCCTCTGTCCAAATATTCTTTTCTCAAACTACTTTCTACATCCTTCTGTAGGCTGCAATGAAAGGACCAACAGACAGCACTCCAAATGATGACTTACTATATGATTACTTCAATGAAAGGGAAGACCTTTGGTTTGACTTTGTTGCAGACACCGGTGATGGAGGGAATTCATCATATACAGTTGCCCGACTGTTAGCCCAACCATCTATTAGGACTGTTATCGGTGGCTCTATGCATACTCTTCCACGTGGGAACTTACTTATTATTGGCGGAGATCTTGCGTAAGACTCTACCATTAACCAAACCTGGGTTCTTCTCCGCAGTCAATCTACTTGTCAACTTGTGCATATTTGGAAACAATTTCTTGTCTGCTTTTGCTTGGCTAGGAAGAACACATTGATTCACTTCTTCCTAATACCTTGGGAATTATATGTGACTATGTTCTAACTGAGTGTTGGAATATCTAGTTATCTGGCTTGAGTTTTTGCCCTACTTTTTGAAACGCTTTATTGATCTCTGTGCACCATAATATTTTGCATATTGTTCTCTGACTGAAAAAGTTATTCTGGTTGCCTCTGTATGATTCAAGCAATAGTAATTGTGGATAAGATGACATGCTTCTTTCTCAGGAGTAAAATCTGATATTATTTTAGATATGGGATTCTTTGTGCCTTCAGCATTCTTCGCTGGCTCCATACAGCTTAACTATTTCTTGTTTATAATTCCTAATACTTGTATGGCCTTTAGTCACTAGATACCATCTCATATCACTTGCATGCTGAGATCTGTATCTTTATTGAATATTTCCCATACATATGGCATAATCTATAAACTAGACATGACTTAGTCTACTGCATTAGTGCATCATAGTCATAGATCTGCCGTTTTCGAATTTGCAGGTACCCAAACCCTTCATCATTTACATACGAGAGGCGCTTTTTAAGCCTTTTGAGTATGCTCTACAGCCTCCACCTTGGTACAGGGATGAACATATAGCTTTGGATAAGCCTGAGCTTCCTCCTGGTGTATCAAAGATGACTGAATATGATGGACCACAGTGTTTCATAATTCCTGGAAACCATGGTTTGTTAACATTCTTGACTAATCTATAATATCTCATATTATTTTCTTTCTTGTGTACTTGGTCAATGATGTAAGGAATACCATGCATGTTTGTGTTTTGTTCCTTCCCAATTTCTGATACTTTTTTTTTTTATAACAGACTGGTTTGATGGGCTTCATACTTTTATGAGATATATATGTCATAAAAGCTGGTTAGGCGGATGGTTTCTGCCTCAGAAGAAGAGTTATTTTGCATTGCATCTTCCCAAGGGTTGGTGGATATTTGGTCTTGATTTATCTCTCCATGGCGATGTTGATGTGTACCAGTTCAAGTTCTTCGCAGATGTTTGTCGTAATAAGGTGCATTTTTGTTCACTTGATCATCATTTTCTTTTAAACGTGTTTCAGTTCCTTATTTTTGGGTTCACATGGGACAACAAGAGCTAGTAATTGCTTCAAGTCTTCAACCATGTATACTGGCTAATATTGATAAGCTCTTAGCCCCTTTTGCTCTCTAGTTGGAAGGAATCCCTCTTACCTTTCCAGAATATCTCTTGGAACCTGGAACTTCCAGATTTAATTGATTGACTTCATACTAAAGCTGTGCAGGTTGGTGAACATGATTCTGTGATTGTAGTTACACATGAGCCAAACTGGCTTCTTGATTGGTATTGGAACGAGACTACAGGCAAGAATGTATCACATTTAATTCAGGAATACCTAAAAGGAAGATGTAAACTTCGCATGGCTGGGGATTTACACCATTTTATGAGGCACTCTGCCACTCGATCAGAGAAACCTAATTTTGTGCAACACTTGCTTGTCAATGGATGTGGCGGTGCCTTTTTGCACCCAACACATGTTTTCAGAAACTTTGAGAGGTTCGCTGGAACCACCTATGAATGCAAAGCAGCTTATCCATCTTATGATGAGTCTAGTGGGGTATGTTTTTCCCCCTATGTTGATGTAGTAATTCTTTCTTATTTAGTTCAGTGATCAGCTTAAGAAGCTTTTGTATAATATACCATCAGGCATCAATTGTGAGATGAGCATGATCTAATTTACTAAATTCACAGATTGCATTGGGTAACATATTGAAGTTCCGCAAAAAGAATTGGCAGTTTGATATCATTGGTGGTTTTATATACTTCATATTGGTGTTTTCAATGTTCCCGCAGGTTAGTTACAGATTCTCAAAATGGCCATTTTATTTTAATGACTATCCTTTGTTGCACATTTGAATTAGTAGTAACTGTGGAGATTAGTTGCTAATAGTAATCATGAGCCTCAGTTTCCCCCTCTGATTTTTCTGAAATCAAAACCCAGAAGCATTGGAAGTCTCTGACTCTCTGCGCATATCCATTTTTTTTATAGTAAAATTGTTCTCACTTTCATCTTCAAAAACTGAGCTCCACTTCATTAAATGTCTCTCTAATAAATTATCTAATCATCTCTTGAAGAATTTAGAACTTTGCCGAAACATCTGTAAAATTCATGTAACAAGATGAACAACCGACAATATCAAAGGATTTCAACTCATCCAAGAAGGGCTAAATAACTGAGAATAAGCAATTAGTCATCATCAGCTGGACTGTACCAGTCAGCCACCATTAGCAAATTTATTCCCAGATTTGTAAACTGGAGTAGCACTTGCACCTTTCTTGCTTCTGTGGGCTGACGTCTGTTATGGATTTGTTTTTATTTGCTTATTTCTGCCTTTTCTTTTCGAAGAATGTTACTAATTTCCTGTAAATCTTGAATTATGTTCGTTTACCAAAAGTTAGCTGGTAACTGGACATGTCATATTCTTTGTACCAGCCTCGGATGAATACTTTGCATCACATAAATCATCAGTTACCCTTTATGGTCTCTTGATTTGTATTCATATTGCTACTTTCACTTGGAAGGTCAAATTGACCAACATGTCGATTTGTATTCATATTCTTGTTTTTGTTTCTATTTGTTCCAGTGTAATCTTGTTCATATCTTAAATGAAGAAACTTGGTCTGGGCGTCTGAAAAGCTTCTTAGGCACAATATGGAGTGCTTTGCTTTATATTTTTGAGCACTCTTATGTCTCTTCAGTAGGAAGTCTTACATTACTGATGGCGTCATATTCATTCGTACCATCCAAACTATCAAGGAGGAGAAGAGCTATTATAGGTGGCCTTCATGTTTTGGCCCATTTAACTGCAGCGCTACTTTTAATGTTGCTGCTGGAGTTGGGCATTGAAATTTGTATTCGTAATCATTTACTGGCAACTTCAGGTATGCCATGCCATAGTGTGCTTCCTGAATTCTTTTCATAGGCGATGGGTCAAAATCCAAGCGAAATCTTTATTACAATTTTTTTTTGTAAGGTTATCACACTCTATATGAATGGTATCGATCCATGGAAAGTGAGCACTTTCCAGATCCTACTGGTCTTCGTGCTCGTTTGGAGCAATGGACTCTGGGAGTGTACCCAGCATGTATAAAATACCTTATGTCAGCCTTTGACGTCCCTGAGGTAATGTTACAGTGTGCTTGTCTGGATATCACTTGAGGAATGGATCTGCAGTTGTAGAATTAACTATGATCTTTTAGCAAGTATATCTAACAGCTTATACCTTTGCTCAGGTCATGGCGGTGACAAGAATAAATATATGCAAGAACGGAATGATGTCTCTTTCACGGAGTGTTCTGATCATGTACTACACTTCTGTGTTTATCTATTTCTGGATTTTCTCGACTCCAGTTGTTTCCCTCATATTTGGTAGCTACCTGTACATCTGCATCAACTGGTTCCACATACACTTTGATGAAGCCTTCTCATCACTGCGCATCGCAAACTACAAATCATTCACAAGGTTTCATATTAAGAAGGATGGTGATTTGGAAATATTTACTCTTGCAGTTGACAAGGTAACAGTCCAGCCTGATTTCCTTTGCTCCCATCTGCTCAACTCTGTCGCCTTATGTAACTGCACACCGGTAACAAAATGTTTCTTTGCTCTGCTGTGAATAAACAGGTCCCAAAGGGCTGGAAGTTGGATCCGAGGTGGGAATCAGAGGGAAGAGGGCCTCATCAGCTCAGCCATGACCGGAAGCATCCAAGCAAGTGGAGGTCAGCCTCATCACCAGACCCTGTGAGATCTGTACGGGTTGTTGACCATTTCACCATTGAAAGAACAAGAACCCCAGATATGGAGCCCTGTTCCTGATTCTGCAGCCCTTGCTGTTCCAAGGAGTCTCTACTGCTAGCTTAGCTAGAAAAATTAACAATAACTAGCTTCATCACACACTGTTGTTTTTGTTTCCGATGATCTGATGCCACATCCAGCCAACTTAGGCGAACCTAGGTTATCTGCCCTTGTCGGCATCCCTGCTTTACTGACCTCACACGCAGCATTGTAATCTGTCTGTATAGAAAGAAAATTCACCTGCTGCCTACAGCTTGTATCGAATCAATGGAATGTAACATAAAAAAAAAAAAAGAACTAGAGTGTTACAGAAGAATGTTTTGAGAAAGCAAATGGATGAATCGATGCATCGAATTACTAAAGATTGGTTCTGTTCTGCTTTCTCCTTTTTGGCTTGCTGGTCAGGAACCATGTGATGATCCAGCCTGGTACATTTAGCCTGTCATGATTGGTGGGACCTGTTTTAATAAGGGATCGCTTGTTGAGAGATCCATCAAGGTGAGATCAAATGTTGGTTCCTTACTTGGGTGCCACTCTTTGGTTGGTAGTACACTCATTTGTTCAAAGTTGCTGGGTGAGCAGAAGAAGCGGCTTCAGTTCTTCTGAAGTCGCCTTGTCTGCAGAAACAAGCAGGTGTGCAATGCGAAGGTCTTTTTGTATCTTGCCCAAGGTTAAAGCTAAAGCCCTGGTGAGAGGAAGCATATCATACTGAGCAAGCATACCATCGCATCTTTGCTTTGCTCATCAAGTGAGCAAGCATCTGATGATGTGTATGGCTATCTATAAATGAAGCATGGACAATCAATCAGTGACATCCATCTCCGTCTATATCTATACAAACACAAAACCAACAAGCAGTATCGATCGACGACGACCATGGGGAAGCAGAGTGAGAATGGAGAAGAGAGCTACGACCTGCAGGAGCTGCGGCGGAAAGTGCATGAGTTGGTCGAGGAATTCGAAGCCCTGTCTGACAAACCTCTGAAGGATGAGAGGGAGAGGAAGGTCCTAGCTGAAATCTCCAAGTTCCTCCGACAGATCTGGATCAAGATCGCACTGCCAGCCGATGGACAGGGAGTGAAGGACGACGACCTCCTTCCCCGGAGCAAGAGGGAGGAGCTGCACAACCTGGTGCACCTCCTCAAGGCTGCATTGGTGGAACGCGGGGCTGCGTCGTCGTCGGACTACTGCGAGTGGCCGCGTCGGCAGGAGGACACCGCCGAGAGCTCTGCCGGCGACAGCAAGCCGGCGGCAACCGGCTGCATCCCCTGCACGCCCAGGGCGTCGAAGCAGCAGCAAAGCAAGAAGAAGCAGCAGCAAGAGAAAGAAAGCGTGTCACTGACGCTGCTGCTCCAGCTGACCAAGAACGTGCTGGAGCCGGAGCAGTACTACGAGTGGACGACCAGCTACGTGGACGAGGAGAGGATCTACGGGTGGGACAAGGAGGCCGGCGAGGTGATCGACGCCCTCGTGGCCCCCGACGGCTCGGAGCGGATGTTCCGGGCGGCGGGCATCGCGGGCATCCACGGCAGCGGCAAGACGGCGCTGGCGCAGAAGGTGTTCGTGCACGACAAGGCCAAGGACAACTTCGCGCTCCGCCTCTGGGTGTGCGTCGGCCCGCCGGACTCGGAGGACCGCTTCAACCTCCTGTACCGGATGCTCGACAACCTCGGCCTCGACACTGCCAAGGTCGAGAAGATCGTCGACGAGTCCAAGGTCGTCACAGAGGCGACCAAGAAGGAGAAGGACAGGATGGAGGAGGGGCTCCGGAAGCAGGCTGCCGAGATTGTGGCCAAACGCCGTGCCGGCGCCGTGGGCACACCTGCCGGCGGGCAGAACCAGGCGGTGGAGACCGCCGCCAAGAAGGAGACGCCCGGCGATGCCCCGAAGAAGGAGGAGGCGAGCGTCGTCTCCGAGGCCAAGCAGAAAGAGGACGAGGAGAAGGAGAGCGTCTTCCAGGAGCTGCTCAAGAAGGAGCTCGACAAGAGCCGTGTCATCGAGACATCCAAAATCGGTAGGCGTCGTGAATGACGAATATATATGTAGATTGCAATTTGCAATGTACTTACCCCAATGTACATGACTGCCATTATTGCAATGTACATGCAGGGGTGCTGCTCTACATCCTCAACATGACGCTGTCCAAGACGTCCTACATGATCGTGTTCGATGACATCCGTGCGTACCGCCGCGACGACGACGACGTGCACACACACGGGTGCTGGTACAGCAACCTAACGCTTGAGCCGCCGGCGGAGGGCGAGTGGGGGGACCGCCTCGCCTACGGCCTTCCCAAGGGGCAGCACCGGGGCGCCGTGCTCGTCACCTGCCGCAAGGAGGACGACGCCAAGACCATGGCGCGCACGGGCCTCGTGGTCCGCCCGCCCAAGCTGGAAGGTGAAGACGCCTGGAAGCTCTTCAAGAGGGAGTACGACCAGGCCAAGGAAGACAAGCGCAACAAGGATGGCGGCAAGGTGTGGAGGAGGACCTGCTCTTCAAGCAGCTGGAGGAGATAAAGAAGGAGATCGTGGACAAGTGTCTCGGTCTGCCGGTGGCCATCATCGAGGCCGCCAAGGGCTTCGCCGTCATGGAGCCCTTGCCGGATTTGCCGGATGATACTAGTAGTAGTCTAACGGAAGAAGCAGCTAAACCTGCAGCAGCAGCAGCAGCAGCAGAGAGCAGCAAGGACATGGAGAAGAAGCTGCCTGAACCAACAGCAGGAGAAGAGGCTGCTGATGGGGAGCGTGATGAAGATAAAAAATAATTGAACTGGTGATGCGTAATGCATTGCGTTTGCCGTGTGTATTGCTGTGATGTACTACTATCATCTTCCTGCAGGTTGTGATCTCCAAGCCTACTACAACATCTAACTGTGTTAGCTATCTCTATGCTTTTTGTGCAAATATGACACATTATATTGGCTGTGTATTTTTGTAAACTCAATATATTCTTTCATCAATCAATTTTAGAACAATGAATGTGCGATGCTAGAACCTGCAGATGATCAGACCATGAGCATTGAATAACAGTACGAATATGTGAATGTGTTTCACCCGACATCACGGCCCTAATAAACTAACATTTCCCGCGAGGGAATCCTACTGCAATGCAACACTGATTGCAACTAACGTCCCAATAAACTTGCTAGTGAGCTAACACAATAATCAGTACTCCCTCCGTTCATAAATCTTCATCACCTAAGAAAAAAAAATAGCAATTTCTAAAAATCTTCATCGTATTAGGATGGGATCATGGGTTAAACAAGCCCCCAAACACTAGGAACCACTCATACTCGCTTAGCATTTATTGCTCCTTGCGGACTGTCATGAACCGAATTGGGCCAGACCTGGATGGGCTAAAGGGCTCTAAAACGGCCGCGGCCGCCGCGGCCGGCCCACGCCAGGGGGCAGCGGGGCCGCCGCCCCCCGCCGCCGCCACCTCCCCTTCCCCGCTTCCGACTCTACTTCGTCATCAAGTTAGGATTATCTTAGGCTTTTTGGTGTGTAAAAGGGAATATTCCAATCTATAAAGGAAGACCCTTATTAGGAAATAAATAAATATTACTTGTAAAAGGTATTCCAATCGTATAAGGAAACATTATAGGAGATTGCTTAGATTACAAGTCCCACTAGCCGGGCTATATAAGCAAGGGTATGTAATCTCTTTGGGGGAAAAACAAGCAATAAAAATAGTCCTTATCTCTACCTCTCTCTCTCTCTCTTCCGCCACGCCACCGCTGGCCGCCGCATCGCCCGCCACAGCTGCGCCGCCCGCCCCAACCGCCACTCGCCGCAGCCGCCGCTCTACCGTCCGGGAGGCGCTGTCGCCGGGACACCGCCGCTCCCTACGCCACCTTCTCCGCTTCGCCGACCGTTGGAGAAGTGTCACAACCGCCCAATCGAACCGGTGCAGTGATACCGGTATCCGGAGACCAGGGCGATTCCCACCACCGATGGCTTCCGAGATGCAAGAGTTCACCATGGCGCCGAAGGAGCTCCTCGGCGACAATCGCGCCAAGATCGATCGACGCCCGGCGTGATCGAGACGCGCCTTCGGCGCATGGAGTTCGCCTACACCACCACGATGATTCCCCTACCTCCGTTTCGCTCAACGACCACGACGATTGTCTTTGGAGGACAGCCCAAACGCTGCCGCCGCACGGAGTCGCCCCGTGCATAGCCACGCCACCGCCTCGCCCGCGACATCGCTGACGGCGGCGCCACCTTTGTTTCCTCTCTAGCCGGAAGAAGATGACGACGTTGCCCGTGACGCGCCGCACCGCCGCCACCGACATCGTCATCGGCGACACCGCAACACCGGCTGCCCTCTCCTCTCCGCCGACACCGCGATCGCAGACTTCCCCGGCGAGACGGCGTCACCGCGCGCCCTCGCCGGGGCGCCACCCGTGGCGCCCGTCCCGCGCCGCCACCCGCGGCACCACTCCCAGTCACCGGACCTAGCCCCTCTCTACCGCCACGCCGGAAGTCCCGGAGGCGCGACAACGACGACAACCCCCGACCTCTGGATTCACAAGATGGAGCTGCTGTTTCGAGCTCAAGGAGGACATCGACCCCGACTTCTACGCTCGGTATGTTGCCTTCCATCCGACAGTCCCGCTGCGCCTGCGTTCAACAGCCGTCCCGGGAGAGGCCCTTGGTCGAGTGGGACGTCTTCACCCACTACCGCGGCGTGACTTGACCCCCATCATCACCGACACTACGGAGAGTACGCGCCTCCTTCCCAGGAGGGCAAGCTGGACGACTACATCTCCGCTCGAGAGCTATGCGATTCGCAAGGATCTTGAGGGCCAGCGCCACCGTGTCAGCGTCTTTGTCGGTGGCCTACGCGACACACTCCTTACGACGCTCATGGTTCGAGCCTCGTTCGATGGAGGAGGCCATCGACCACCCGCCGCTATTACGACGAGCCGCCAGTGCCGGCAGCTACGCCACGCATCGTTCTCCCGCCGTGCCGGCTACTTCCACGACACCACCGCCGACATCGGCGGCGACATCAACGGCCTTGGCCGACCGGGTGCCAGGCCGGCAGCGTCTTGCTGCCGCCATGGACGCCATCGACGAGCTAACGTCACACGACCTCATCGCCGAGCTACACTTGGGCACCACGACCAACAAGGAGCTCGGGATCATCGCCAACGCCATCGAGCTACAGGCGACCGCACCAGAGTGGAGCCTCCACTACGGCGGCGTTGTGAGGTACTTCCACCGCTACTACATCCCCGCCGCTTCGGACCTCCTGCACAACTTCCTGCTCGAGGAGGGCGCCCCAATGCATGGCGTAGCAGTGGGCTTCCACCTCCCCAACCGGCCACGTGAAGATCAGGCGTTCCCAGAGCGTGCTTCTCCCTACAGGCATGCCCAGACATCAGGCTCGAGGACGTCACGGTCCTCCTCTTCGACAACGCCGGCGACATCTTCCTCCGCGCCGACAATGTCGTCGTCGATGCACTATCGCCTGGCGCCCCAGGTTGGGTCGCCCGTATAGACGCCCAGCAACCTCCTCTACGGCCGTCTCCTGCACTTCTCCTCGTCGCCCCCTTTGTCGCTTCAACATGTGTTTTGCAGGCACATTAATGTGAGGGTATTTATGCCGACGATGTATACGTTCCCCCCGCTCCACCGTAGACGCGCCATATGATCGAAGCGAGTTCGCCAGATCGTTGACGTTGTTAAGTGCTATAAGAATAAGAAGATTCTGCAAGCGCACAAAAACATCAATGTAGCTTTTCCCTAGGGAGTATTCTAGGGGTATCGTATCCACAGGAAGCTAATGGTAAAGAATTCTAATAACTCACAATCATGTATCTGCTAACTTAGCAAACCAACTAGACTAAAGAGGGGTAAGTGATAAATGATAAATATAAATAATACTATGAATACTAAAGCATAGAAGTAATCTACTAATAATGTCTAAAAGAATACTATGATAAATGAATAGCTTAGCTAATCAAGAGGACAACGGGAGAGACAAAGGTTCCTAATTACTTCTCTACTACTTTGGTTCTAAGGTAACTAAGTATGGATAGATATAGCAATCATACACAAACACTTTGGAGCAACAAAGTACCTTTCCAACTCTCGAGGAAGACTGGGAAGAAGTAGTTGGGGAAGGTCGCCAAAAGCTCTACAAACATCAACCCTAACGTGGTGGATTACAAAGGCCTTACAGAGTCACACCCCCGGGCTACCACAACTAACCGCAGGATTGAGCACAACCTCGGGTAACCTATAGTCTAAATACCATGTCTAAACTATTGATTACTACTCTAGCTACAGCTAATAACTAGAGCACTCAATACGAGCAAAGATCCCAAGCAAATGAATAAAGACTACACTAAACATATATATGAAAGACATAGAAGTAAATAGAGAAGATAAATATATTAAAGCAAAGGTCTTGTAGAGAATAGATACAAAGACATACCAAACTCTGAAGACTCTCCAGAACCGGAGCATAGCTCTACTCTCCCTAACTCTCAACTAGATCTAATCTATTACATTCATAAGTCTAAACCTAGATCTATATTGAATAGAGAGAGTTCCTCACATTGGGATCCCTCTCTAATCAATGAGATGAGATAGCTAATGAATTAGGGTTTCAGGGGGGAGCCCTGCCTTTCTTTTATAGCCCCCTTGGATGAATCTCAGCCCTTGGATCAAACCGACTTGATTGGACGGACTAGATCAACTCTATAGGTCGGTTGTAGGAACATTCAAGAAGCTGGCCACGTGGTTCCCCTGTGGGGTGCCGCTGCGGCACGAGGGGCGTGCCGCCCGACCCCCCGCCTATGGGGTCTGCCCTCCGGCCTTCTTCTAGCTTCATTCTTTCGTCATTTGTACCCAAGGAATTTATACCAATGCCCCGGATTTAGTCCTTTTCTTCCGTTTCTCAATTTCCTCTCTTTTCAGCTCTTTTCCGGGGTTTTCTGGATTCTTCCTGCAAAACAATGTATGCACCAAAACTCGTGGAATTCATTAGTAATAATAATATTTGTCTAGCATTAATCCTTAGTTGATGGTTTAAAACATATATAAAAGTGGTCAATAACTACCGCCAACAAGTTCCCCAAGCTTACCCTTTGCTTGTCCCTTAGCAAAGCTATTTATTAAAAACAAACTTGGATCAGAGTTGCTTCAATGCTTTCGTGCCTTAAAAAGTATACAAGATCTTCAACCATGGAGTTTTCACTTTCACTTGGGTTTTGAGCAATTGAAAGATAGAACAATCAAGTCAAGCACGTTGTATCAAGTCTTTGATCAACCAATATTCCGAGTTTTTTTTAATTTGCAAAATAAAACTCAAAATTTTCAATTGTACTTACTAAACATATATTGGTCCCCGCTGATGGAGCGAGCGACCGCCCCGGCCAATGGGCAGCGGCCACGGGCGGCGCTGCTCGCGAGACGCACGCCGTCCCGTCTGCGGATCGCGTGAACGCTGTACCGCGGGGCCCGTGGGTCCCACGTGCGGCCGGCCGGTCTCCCCACGCCACGACACGCCCAACGGTGATTTGGACGGAGCAACCGGGCGCCGCCACGTGGCCCGCGACGCGTCCCCACGCTGCTGGAGCGCGGCGCCCGCTCAAGCACGGTCCGCCGGGTCCCCGGACACGTGGCGCACCCTCGGATGGCTCCCCAAAGGCGGTTCCCCGGTTCCTCGCCGCGGGTTCGACGCGCTTGGGCCGCGGTTCATGCCCGGTTTAGGCCGGTTCGGCCGGCCGCGCCTTGTTTCGCCCCCGAACCCGCAAAGATAGTGAATCGACACGGTTTTACTTCCGGTTCACGGCCCTAGGCTCCGGTTCTTCTCCGGTTTTCGCCACAGGTCGGTAGAGCAATTATGTTACCGCCATTTGGAGGTGGAGGATGAACCTGACGCATGGAAATATGCAATCAACCCCTCCACCTCTCCTATAAGTAGGAGCCTCCTCTCCTCTCATGGACACACACCATTTCCAAGGAAGAGCTCTCCCTCTACTCTTCCCTCTACTCCACCTCTTCACTCCAATGGGCTTAGGCCCTCATTAGTAGTAGAGAGATCGGCGTAGGAGAGATGTGAGGGCCGGGAGCGGGGAATACCGGACTTGTCGGTGACTCCCGGACTTGTACCTCGGTGGATTCGTGCTTAGCTCCTTCACGGGATCTTGGCTATGTAAGTCTCCACGATTCTCGATAACCTTTAGTGTCTTTTTGTTTATCCAAGATTTATCTACTGCTTATGGGATTGATAGCTAGTCATCTTTGGCGGTGCTCTAGTAGAAGGACCCCGGGGACGGTAAGCCTTGATATCACACTAGAGTAGCAATCAACACCGCAAACGTGGTGTTTGGACTAGAGGTTGCCTATCTTTTGTGGCGCATCCCACCTGTTGAGGGGGTAGACGGCTGGGTCGTGACAGCGTTGTCCGTCCTTTGTAATCCCCCCACGTTCGGGTGTGGCGCAGTGCAATTGCCGGACACTGTCCTTTGGGCGTGGGCCGGTGCTCGAAGTAAACAAGTAGCTCGAGACCGGCTAACCATAGACCCTAAAGGTGTAAGGATCCTTCTCGATAATCTTCCCCATCTTTGGCCTTGTGTGTCCTTGGGCGAACTAGTTAGAGAGAGTACCTCCGTTCCCTGTGGAAAATACGATACCCTGAATATTTTTGGGTGAAAGCTACAACGACAATTCTGTACGC
Source organism: Hyparrhenia diplandra (assembly GCA_015847255.1). Taxonomy (NCBI): domain Eukaryota; kingdom Viridiplantae; phylum Streptophyta; class Magnoliopsida; order Poales; family Poaceae; genus Hyparrhenia; species Hyparrhenia diplandra. Next base: position 238,850 of record JADLZK010008513.1, on the reverse strand, counting down.
TTGCGGATTCTTCTGCGACGTTAACAAACGTCAACACACTTCCCCACTCTCTTCCTCACATCTCACCGCTACTCAACTCTATAGCTAGGCCTAAGCCCATTTGGAATGTGCACAAGTGTGTATTGTGGTAGCTTTTGATCCTTTGTGTGTTGTTCTAAATGAAGGGGAGAGTATCTCCTTTTATAAGTAGAGGAAAGGGGGCTCTTTGGAAGCGGTACATTGAACCTGGCGTGCACCCGTGAAACCGCCTTGGCAATGTCGGTTGGAGGTGGCACACGAAAGATGGGCCCGAAAGGAGCCAGTTGGGCTCCGGGCGGAGCCCGCATGGGCCCTTTCGCCACCGCCTTTCTTTGGTGGTCTGTTGAGTGGGCGTGGACCGTGGAAATGATAGCGCACTAGTTCAATTGCCTCCGGTGTGTGGGCTTTGTTCATGTCTTGCTTGTTTGCGCTTTCTGATGACGCCTTTTGGTGTTTTTAGGTTTTCTCCTGCAGAACATGTATTCTAATAAAACTTGTGGAACTGTTAGTTCAATAATCCCTATTCTAAAGTTTAGTGGTTATTTTTATTATTTTATTTATATAAATTTGGCGGTAAAATGATAGTTAAGAATCACCAACACCAGCCATGCCAGGGGGCACCATGAGGAGGACCCGTCGCTAAAGGCCAAGTAGCAGGCACACACTCACAAGCGGAAGAGCGCCGGGGGGGGGGAGGGGGATGGCACCGACCGTGGTTTTGCCCGGCAGTTCCCTATAACCTGAGTTTAGAAGTCCAAAATAGTGACTCCAATTTTGTTATTCTTGTGATGACCTGATATATAGCTAATGTTGCTCAAAGAAAAAGGTATATAGCTAATTAAAATATTAAACATGAGTTTTTTTTCCGTCGCAACTCATCTAGTATAGATGATGTAGGCAAGCACAAGCAGCAGCTTCACCATGGCTCCAGCGGGAGGAATGCTTTGGCTAAAAATTCGGCTTGTGACCGGTTTGAATTTACTCGACCACTGACCAAGCAGCGTACCTGACTTTGGTTTTCAAAGGAACTTGAATCCAATATTTCTGTCCATATAAATAAAATCTAAAATTTGCTTAGTACTTGAGATGCACAGATGTAGTACACATAAATTATTTATATATTCGTCGCTCACATAACATTTAGTCATGAGTGTCTCCCAAAATAATTCTATAATTTAAAAACAACGTAGCTAGCACATGCCCAACATAATTATGTAGGATCTTGTTCTTTAGATAAAATGATAAGAGATATTATGGTGAAAACAAATTAGGCTCCAGCGACGGCGGCCGCGGCGACCTCGGACTGAGCTTTGTTGTCCTTTAACACGTTGATAAGTAGTACTCCCTCTGTTCGAAATTGTAGTTCACTTTAGTTTTTTAGGTATAATTGTTTTTTATATGCACTTATTTATACACTATGTTTAGATATATAATAAAAGTAATGTATAAAAAAAATTTAAAGTGAACTACAAATTAAAACAGAGGAAGAACTAAACTAATTTTAGTACCGGTCCTCGTCCGGTGCTGGCTCATACGGTGTGCGTTGGGGACTCGGCTGAGCAGTGTCCACGGGCCTATGATGATAATCTGGGGCGGTCCTCGCGGCGGCCACGGGCCCATGATGATATTCCGGGGCGGTCTCTTGCCGACGACGCGGATACGTCGGCGACGTCGCGCGCGCGTGCACGGGCCCATGATGAAGATGATACCCCGGGGCGGTCTCTTGCCGACGACGCGGATACGTCGGCGGCGACGGGCCCATCATGATACTCCGGGGCGGCCTCTTGCCAACGACGCGGATAGATCGGCGACCTTGCGGCGACCACGTACGGGCGGTCTCTTTCTGCCATGGGAGGATGATACTCCGGGGCGGTCTCTTCCCGACGACGCGGATACGTCGGCGATGTCGGGGCGGCCACGGGCCCAGGATCATACTCCGGGGCGGGCTTTTGCTGACGAAGCGGATACGCGGGCGACTCAGGCAGCGGCGGCGGCGGCGGCGGTATCTGTAGGATAGGGTCGTCTTGTTGTATCTCATACATGTCGCTTAGGCCCATGTGCTGCATAAGCAACCACACGATTGTGACGAGCTCACCGCCACGGTTGAGGCTCCGCACATGGGTGCTGCCCCGGCTGCTGATTGCCGAAAACATGAGCATCTCCCTCCACAACCCCGACAGCAATCTCCACATGAGCCCCTCGTCCAGCTCCGAGAGCACCTTGGCCAGGATGACCCCGTCAAACAGCACTGACTTGCTCCGATCTCCCTTCACCTTCAGTGGCTTCTCCGACGTGTTCACCCGCAGCAGTGCTTGCCGCGCGTCCTTGTTGCTGTCATCCATGGACGTGGAGGTGGCGGAGCCAGCAGCAGCAAAGAAGCGCTGCACCTCCGCACACGTGTCTCGATATGGCCGTAACCCAATGCCGGTTGTCGCAGACAGCATGTCCGGCTGCTTGATCAGAAGGTACAACATGTTCAGTTCAAAAACACCTCTTTTCTTATAATTACAAAAAAAACACATCTCTTGTGCATTCATGAAAATTTTTGTATCTTGTAGCTTACATGGAACAGACCTAAATCTATCTATACCTAGTAATAAAACACGAAAATTTCTGTCAATCTGCCAAATTTTTATCCACCCTGGAGCCAAGCGGCACGGCACGTCCGGCCTGCAACTGTGAGGCCCAATAGCAGTTCTAATCCAATACGGTTGTTCCTTATCAGTATGGATGCGGGGGCCGCCGTTCTGGTTGTCATACGGGTTCGGCTCAGACTTCCCTCCCTCAATGTCCGACGCAGCGCCGCCGTACCCACACGACAAGCGTCGCTCCGAGTCCATAGCTTTTGATTCCCACCATTGGTGTCCGACGTAGCGCCGCCAAGATTCCCCGTTATGCGTTATCCATGGCAAGTTTGAATCGAAAACGAAAACAACTCGGAACAGAGAATTCCTTTGCCATACCGTATCTATATCTCTATATAATTAAAGATCCTTGTCTTCTTTGATTTCACAGAACGCCTCGCAGACAGCAATCTCCTCCGGCAGAGTCGAGTCGTATTGGCCAACATCGTTGTGTGCTTCCGTGGAGTCCGAACGGCAAGAAACTCGTCGATGTCGACGCCAGTGTGCACTCATCGGTTTGGTACGTACCTGTGTACCCCCACAAACGTACCCTCGATTGCTAAAAGATCCTTGTGACTCAAAAACACAGTCCATCTATTTTAAGAGATTTTTCTTGCTTGTTTGATTCATGGCGTTGAGAGAGTATTACTGATTTCAACTTATTCTTTTCCAAGCCTTTGCAAGTTTGTTTCTACTGAATTTTCTTAACCAACAAGACTAAAAACACTAGGCATCGACATCATATTTTATCACTACCCATCAAAAAGGCTACCACGGGCCCGACAGTTTGATCATTGGTTAAGTCTCTCATGCACATATGAGTTAATATAATGCACATCTAGAAAATCCGAAAGTCCAGTCTCGATATCTAAGTACAAGAGAAATTGAAACGGATGTCGTGATCCATGGATAAATGTCCAAGCCATCATTTCCCGTACGAGTTTACATTCTGATAATCTTAAATGCAATTGGAACACATGACTAATCTAAGTCTCGAATCATTCATTTAGCCACATAAGTTAAACGTCTTGTTACAACGTATTCCCGTTGGAAGACGGTCACAACTTCTACATCTTAGATGGCGCGGCCTCACATGACTTTTTGCTCACATAAGTTAGCAACTTGTGTTCTAATATGTATTGGCTTCCCCGTTGCAACGCACGGGCACTTTTACTAGTATAACAGATTTGAGATGTTTGAAACCGAACTATCATAGGATTGACCACTGTCATTGAAAATAACATATACAATATATATACAAAATGAGCATCATTAATTATATAATTAGTCTATTGACATGTGCCACCCCACAGGTTAACTCTAAAAGATATACAAGTATTACAGATTTATGTATAAATTTATGTCCCATGACTAATCAAAAATTCCTTTCTCACATTCCGCTCATATTCTAACACAATATACTCATGTCAATACTTTCTTATCTATATCCAATTTTGATAATCATTAGCTATCAATTGGACTTCATATTTTTTTTCATAGCAATTCATAATTAACCACATTGCACTACACCTTCATTTTCCATCCTAGTTCATAATTTCCCACACACTTTGTGTTGAACCTTCGACATATATTTTGTTGAAACTCCCATGTGTTCATAATGTCACATTTACTTTATCGGTTCCTCCACTCTCATTTGTATTTTTCCCCATTCGCGTCAAACACGTCCATGTGTGTTTGACGTGTATTTAGTGGATACTCTCATGAATGTATTCTAATATAGTACTTATATAGATATTTTTTTTCTACTTATCCACTTGTATATATTTTAATCATCAACTATTTATGTACTTTTGCATCCTATGAACATTTTCTACCTTTTGCATCTGACATTCATCTGTACTCCTTACGTATTCAACTGAAACCTTAGCTTCAATGTTATACATTTCGTATGAAAAATAGATCATCGCTTCATGCATATGGTTATATGGTTTCCATAGTGCCGCAAATTATGCATGTGTACCTTGAGGTAATTATTTTGCATTGATAGTAGCAATGATAGAAATGAGTAACTTACGACCATTCTAGTATTTTAAGATTTTATGGACAACAACAGAAGTACAAATTAGTTAGGTCACTTCTGATACTAGTGGAGGTGGGTAATTTAGATGCAAATTTATTCACTTTATATAATTTCTTCATCATGACATGTAACATAGATGATGATTAGGGTGTCACTTTATGTTATTTTAGATAATACCAATGGTGGATGGTTTTAGGACTACTTTAAACTATCTTTATAATAGTAAAGGGGAGTATATTTATTTTTTGAAAAAAAATGCCTATTATTGCTAAGGATTTTACCAAATACATATCTAGATGTGTCTTTTTTTGTGAAATTTATTAAAATTAATTTGTTCTTAACATTGCTCCTGAGAATTGATGTTGAGCTTCCATCGAGACCTCCAATTAGCAGTAATAAGATAAGATTATAAATAAATTAGGGAAAAAGTATTAAAATTCTAATTCTTCTCGAAATATTTCACTAAACACCCACTTCTTTGTGTCTTTTTATCCCGATTCTCTCCTACGTCTCTGCCCTATTCTCTCTCGCCCCCAGATATGGCTCCACCACGAAGCCCCCTACCCTCGCGGCGACTGCCCTCCTCATGACCGTCTCGATGAGAGGCCATTCAATGTAGCTGATCTCCTAGCTCCGAGGTACTCGACCCCACCACAACTCCCCTTTACATGCCCCAGTGCCATGCAATATCTCTAAGGGCGTCCGTAATGGTAATAGCTAGTGCTAGCTACGTAGTCGGTTGATGTGGAGATGAGAGACAATAGACTCACAAGACTATTTTATATTATTGGGCTCACATGCTCTTCTCACATATTCTTGATTTACGTGATATAGTCTAGTTATTTGCATGTAGCTAGTGACTACTCTCTCTCCTACTTTTTCAATGCCACGTCACATCTAGATAGCCAAATAGCTGACCATTGAGGACGGCCTAATGCTCCTCCTCCTCCTCTCCCGTGCAATGTGCTGAATGGTGAGTGGGTATGGCTCAGTCGATTAGAACATCGGTGGATATGGCTGAATGGTGAGTGGGTTCCATGTGCTAGTGTCTATTGGAATGGATTTGAGTGTCCTCATTTCAGGGCTCATGCTAGAGTAGACAGAAAGAACATAGACTCACAAGAGTAGGGGAGCCCTCAATTCAAAAGTAGGAGCCCTGATTTGAGGGCTCTTGCTGGAGTTGCTCTTAAATGCACACGCTACATACTTCTTTTGCTTGACATATATAGGAGACTCCATACTTCTTTGACATAGGAGACTGTCACCCTGCACGGTCATATCGCCATAACCCCCTCCTCAACCCTCCTCCTCCCTCCACACTGACTTGAGTTAATTAGCGTCCTCGCCAACTTGTAGCTCTACGCGTCACCACGGTAAGACTACATATTTTCCTCTCCTACTATACACTCCCTCTAAGTCCAATGGTCTCTGAAGAACCTTAGTGTGGCTCGGCCCAACTGCGAAACTGAACCTTTTTACACCTCTAGATCTCTAGCTAGAGCCAGAGAAGAAATATATTGGAGTAGAAGATCATCACCCATCACATCTTGTTCGAACAACATAGGTGGCCCAGCACTCATTTTTCAAACATGACCATTGTTCTGTAATTTTGAAAACACTATATGTTGAGTTCTTGAAAATTATGTATCCCTTGCATTGTTGACTTAAAATTGCATTCCCTATTGGTTAGTATATATATTACAAAGATGTGCAATTTTATTGCTAGAAATTTATTGTAATAATAGGATATCCATGAAGGTGCCTACAAATTAAATAAAGGACCAAGGGGCACGCCGTAATTTATAACCTTTTCAAAGATGCATGGCAAAGAACATTAGATATATATTCTCAGCACAATGTGAGTTGATTTCGGAAAAATGGAAAAAAAAAAAGAAAACATGCTGCAAGTTGTATATATAAATTACACTGTGGATCAATGTTTGTCAGATGCAAAAAAAAAAAAAAAAAAAAAAATAATAAGGTAACAAACTTTGGTTGGACTGAAAACACACGCACCTGCTGCAGTCGTTCTTACACGACTCCCGCCGGCCGGCCCCTTATTTTATTTGCTAATAATTTATTTGGTGCCTAATATCACAGTCGTTGTCGCTGCTGCGGCTGTCCGACCTCGATCTGTATATATAGAGACAGAAAAATCTCGGTGGCGTTTGCATTGGTGTGTAGCATGCAGAGCTGGCGGTAAGATGGAAATGGAATATAATACGTTCCGTGACCTTTGCATATCGATCGGAAGCTTTAATTAGCTTGTTGTCCCCTATAGAATAAGTCCTTTTCTGCCTCTGCAAGAGAGAAATAAAGGAAGGCGGCACTAACAAACTAAATGTAAAATGCAAGGTATATGCATGTGTCCAAGTATTACCCCGCTTTGCAATTTACAGATCATCATATATAATAAAGTGGACGCTAATAACTAGCTTGCTGTCGACACTGCTATCCTAGTCCTAGACGTACTGCCTCGATCTGCAAGAGACGGATCGGATGTTGGTCGAATTTTGGTAACGGTGTTGCCAGTTGATCTTGTTTGCAAAACTCTTTTACGCTTAATGAAATACGCGCCTAAAGGCGTGCTCTTGATCGGATCGGAGAAAGGCAGAGCACTAAAGTGCGTCATCAAGCATCTTTGCTAGTAATTTCTCCTTCACGCACATATATACGTCGGGCCGAGAAACGGTCTGTGCGCGGGAGCCTCCTATCAACTATCTAGAGATGCTCCAGGATGGGTAAATTGACCAGACCCATAAAAAGTAGGGCTAATGGGTTACTGCGGCGGCTGGCCTTGAAGTTTAAAATACCGATCGATGGAGAAACGGGTGTACGGACAAAGGAATTCTAATTTTTCTCTCGTTTTTTATCTTCTGCCAGAGTTTTCCACTCGATACATTGACAAAAAAATTGATATTCTAGTTTCTACGTCAGTATTTTTATTCCTGTTGGTTTCACACCGACAGGAAACTTCTGTTTTCAGTGGTGCACTCGGCGGTAGATAGGGTCCTGGAGAGAGACTCACTCAGCAACGGGCAATCAGGGAGCCAACGAGGAAATCAGCGGTGACTATGGTGAGTGTTTGTGGAAGAGGTAGAGCGGCTGCATGAGCGAACCGTATGTGATACCATATTAATTACCATGAAGGCGTAAATGGATTTGGGGAATCCACAATACACAGAGACCAATGGTGTGTACATATAGGCACGGTGACGCACGGTGTGAGGAACCGGGAAGGCAGGCCACGGGGGCATGACTGTCTCGTTAAACGTTTATTACAGTACAACGTACAACTTGGCAAATGAGCAAACGTTGGGAAGGGGAAGGAATGCACACGCATAGACGATGAGCGAGCTGCTTCCTACTACTGGTCTTTGACGATGAGCTTGGCCTTGGCGTCCCCTTCCTGGATCTGGTACATGTCGCCAAGCCCCATGTGCGCCATGAGAAACCAAACGAGCGTGATGAGCTCGCCGCCACGGCTGAGCTGCCGCACGTGCTTCCTCCCACGGCACTTGGCTGCCGCATACATCAGCATCTCACCCCACACCCCTGGCTGCCGCATACATCAGCATCTCACCCCACACCCCTGTGATGACCTCCCACATGAGCTCCTCGTCCAGCTCCCGGAGCACCTTGGCCAGGATGACCCCGTCGAACAGCGCCGACTTGCTCCGGTCACCCTTCACCATGGACGGCTTCTCCGACGTGTTCACGCTCAGCAGCATCCTGCGCGCGCGTCGTGGCCATCGATCCACGCCTCCAGGGAGCCAAAGAACCGCCGCGCCTCCTCGCACGTGTCCCGGTAACGGAGCAGGCCGATGCTTGCCGTCGCCGCCAGCATCTCCGGCTGCTTGACGAGCAGGTAGAGCATGTACTCCGACAGGGTCTCGGCGATGGCCTGCATCTCCATGGTCTTTTGGCTTAGAGTTCCCACATGCCGCACGGACACGGTTTCATCGCCAGCGTCTCCCGCCGCCGTTGGCACGATGACGTCGTTGCCACGATAGCGGCACAGGTCCGTGGCGATGTGCCACAGCAGCAGGGACTCGTTGAAGTCACTCTGCACCACGCTGTCCAGGACCACCTTGAACTTGTCCTCCACGACGACCTCGGACTTGATCTTGTTGATACCGTCGTTCTTCCCAATGGCTTTCTTGATCTCCGTGGCATGCCGCTGGATGACACCCCCGACAGTTGCAAATCTCCATGATGTCCTGCTTCCCTTTCAGCTTGTCGGTCGCTGACTTGAGGCCGTTGAAGATGAACTTGAGGACAGGGGCTGAGTCCTCACCATCCTGCTTGCGTAGTGGCACGTCTCGGATGAAGACCAAGTCGTCGACGATGTCCTCGACGTGCATCATCTCGGCGATCATATGGAGCCACCACCGTCGTCCGCCTCTGTTACTAACGGAGTAACTGCTCGGCTTGCCGAGGCAGTAGTTGATGAGGTTCAGCTGCGTTGTCTTCCATGACCAGCGCCGCGTCTGCCACCGCTTGGAGACCGGCGCAGCCACGCCAGCCATCTGAGCCACCGGGATGACTCCCCAGGTAGACCATGGCACGGTCGGAGAAGAAGATCATGAGCAGCGCCGCCGCGTCGAAGCGTCGAGCGCCAGCGCGCTATCAGCAGCGCGTACGTGACGCCGACGTCGACGCTGGATCCGGTGGCCAGGCTTGTCGAGGAAGAAGAAGATGAGCAGCGCGGAGACGAGGCAGACAGAGGCGCAGCGGAGCACCCAGCCGGTCCTGGTGTAGGCGACGGGTGCCTTGGTGTACACCATGTCGTATATGAAGTTGAGCTCCACCTCGATCACCTCGAACACCTCGCTCGCCTTCAAGTCATGGCGCTTGAGGAAGAAGGCCTGGCTCAGCCGCCGCTCCTGAAGCTCAGGATGACGTCGGCGAAGAGCCGCCCGAAGATGAGGAAGAACTCGTGCGCCCGCGCCTCCACGCTTTTGACGTTGCTAGTCTCCATGTCGCCGTCCTTGTGCGCCTCCTCCTCGGCCTCGCCATCGGCGGCAATGGCGATCTGGGCGGCGAGGCCGGCCTTCTCTCTGGAGTCGTACTCGGTCATGAGCTTGGCATAGTTGGGCCCAGGTTCCGGGGGACCAAGGATCTTCTTGCGGAAGCCGTAGATGCTGCCGGAGTAGAGGGAGTAGATGCGCTCCACATACTTGATGACGCCGACGACGAACATGAGGACGGTGGCGTGGATCATGGGGTTGCCCCTGCTGCAGGGAGTAGAAGAAGATGACGGCGACGCGAAGAGCTCGAAGAGGAGGCCGACGAGGTGGCGGAGCCACAGCTCGTTGTCCTCCAGGGAGTATTGCGAACACATGGTTGATTTAGGTCACATGTGTTTAGTTTTGTGATTGAGTGATTGTCAACGTTCAATATTTTACCTCTAATTTCTTTTATCTTTTATGCTTCGGCTATGTTCACCGGCACACGTGGAGTGTGTCGAAGACGTATCTCTTGGTTCGTGTTGTGCGGTGTGGAGCTCGAGATGGTAGCCGACAGCGAGGTGAAGGTGCCAAGGAGGACGTGCGGGCCGCGGACCGCGGAGGTGAAGGGACGGACGTGAGGGCTTGGACCGATGGACCAGATCGCCGGGTGGCTAGCCATGGTGGCTGACATCTGGGACATCGACGAATGCAAGAGGACATGGCGGGACTGTGTCAATCGGGTCAAGGCGGCGGCGTGCGAGCGGAGCGGGGGAGCTCGGATGACTTGGCGACTCGGGCGGTCAAGACGGCGATGACACGTGTCGAGGAGGTTTGGTGGTTTGTCCTCAAAACCATCGGTGCGGGTTTAAGTGGTTTGGGCCTCAAAACCATGGGAGCGGGTTTCACGGGTTTGGACCTCAAAACCCGGGCGGGCGCTCCGGTGGACGGAAGGACGGCGCGTGGCGGCATCTGGGAGATTGCGTGGAGCAAGGCTACAGATGAGGAGGCGCGGTGGTCGTCGGATCAAAAATATCCAGAGTCGACCAAAATAGCCCTAGGGTTAGTGGTTTGGCTCATATGTATCGGAGGACAAAATAGGGATGAAAAATAAGGACCCACATATAGAGGATGGCAGCCATCCTCCCTTCTTGCCTCTCTTATTTTCATTTTTTTATTTTTCCCCATTTTAGGGTTCTTGTTTAGAGGTCCAAGAACCAAAATTTGTTTGGATTTATGCTGTGATTTTCGTTCGTAGGAAGAGTGGCCCTAAGTCCACTCATGCCCTCTCGTGGTTTTGGATCGAATCAATTGAGTCTTTGTGATTTTCGATTCCCTGTGTTCTTCTTTTTCGTTCTTGGCCGTGATCTAAAATTGCCAGAGTTTGGATGGATTCCAGGCGATGAATTTTTGGGGATAGATTCGTGGTATGCTGTAGATCATCTGTGCAAATTTTGGGCTCAAGAGCTTTTGATTTGGTCCGTTTTCCGTCGGATTTTAGAGCTCGTGCTTTCTCTGTTCGTCAGTCGCCAGGCATGCTGTTGCGCTCGTGCTGTCTTGGGCGTCCGTGATTTTAGCAGGGGGTCAAGCCATGTGTGGGATTGCTGAGCTAGGGCGAGAATGCCCAGCTCCTTCCGTGCGCTTCCAGCAGTCAAGCTGCTCGCTTTCCTAAGCGCCGAGAGCTTCCTGTCCCTATCTGCAGTTCTTGTGTTCGTCAGAATTTTTGCTCGGTAGATTTGGTGTTTTCAAGTTCGACCAGACCTGTTTTCTCTCCGTTGTTTTTCAGGTTTGTGCAGATCAGCGGCCAGGGCTCTCAATCCTCGAGCAGACACACGTCCGTGAGAATCCTGTCATCAGGATTGCTGTTCCCCAGCACTGAGTACCTCTGCATCTTTCTCAAGGCAAACAGCAGGTAACAAGTTCGTTAATTGGCAAGGTAAAGCAAGTCAATTTCAGCACGTAACTCCACTTTCATGCATCCGTGAATTATTTCTAACAATCATGAGCTAATGATTAGCTAGAGCATTAATTTATCTCACCTTTGTTAGAGTAGCATTCACCTATGCAAATATTGTTGCTTACTTTCTTTCGTGTTTCTTCTACAGGCTTAGCACGCGTGGTGCGGTGCTTGTCTTTGGCGTGGCGACCCATGAAGCTTTTCTTCCTGTGAAGTGCATTTTTCTCTCTATTGCGGTCGATTTCAGCAAGCTGTGTTTAGCACCAAGTCCAAGCTTGAGCATGATTTTATTTGCTTATTCTGAGTAGTTTCGTTCAGCAGGATGTTCCTCGAAGCTTGAGCCTTGATGTGATTTATTTTGGTTGGAGTACTACTCGGCTTGCACCTTGCAATTGCTTGTTTCTGAATTGGTGAACTTGTGTGCGGTGCTAAGCTTCAAGAGATTTTCTTTTTACTGAACAACAGCAGCTAGCAAATCTCATGGCTTAGTTTTTATTTGGCGCAAATTTACGGCTTGATCTTTTGTCCATCATTCGTGCATTCGAGCTCCGATTTGAGAACCGATTTTTACGTTCGATTCTTTGAGCCCAACACTTCATGTTTGATATCTTGCTACCGGTTAGCACGCCGTATCACTCGTATCTTTGTGGATTCGCTTTTGAGGTTGGGTGTTGAGCCGATGATCCGAAATTGAAAAGGAAAATTGAGGCTCCCATTCACCCCCTCCGGTCGCCGTTTGGTCTTTCAATTGGTATCGGGCCGGTTAAGGATCATATCCACCTTAATCGGTCCGTGATCCGCAAGGCGACATGGAGAGGTTTGGTCACTATGGTGGCAAGCCTCCCGGAGTTCGATGGCACCAATTATCCCTATTGGAAGATTAAAATGCAAGCACATCTTATGGGGATGGATTGGAGAGTGTGGGAGATTGTCGAGGATGAGAACTACCAAGTGTTAGCCGCTCGAGTGGGTGAGGAACAAATAGCCCAACACAATGCCAACAACCGAAGCGAGGAGTGTTTTGTTCTCTAGCCTCAAAGACACAGAGTTCGAGAGAGTTGCCACTTGTGAGACTGCTCGTGAGGTGTGGAAAACGCTTGAGAGCTACCACGGGGAACCCCACAAGTCAAGGCCCGCCTATATGAGACCTACAAGAGAGAGTATAACAACCTAATCCAACTTGATGGCGAGTCCATCGATTCTCTTTTGCTAGGTTTCGGGCGATGCTGCAAGCTTCGGGCGAACAAGCCGTCGGAGAGGCTTGATGAGCACGAGAAGGCGATGAGGCTCTTATGCGCTCTCTGATCGGAAGGTGTGGGACGTGAAGGTGTCTGCGATCATGGAGTCTGCCAACTCGACACCCTCACACCCGGCGAGCTCTGACAAGCTCAAGTCCTCGAGATCGAGGCCCGGATCCAGGCGAAGCTTCGATCAAGAACCCATCTGCGCCAAGCGTTGCACTGCGTCTCGGGTAAAGGGCAGTTCAAGTTCTTACGCTAACCCTTCACGATTTCGTTCGCCTTGTCTTCTTTGGTGTATGCGACGGAGGGAGCGAGATGGAGTGTCTTAGGGGCGGCGAGTTGGCTCTCGTCATCGGCCGATTCTCGCGGTTCCACAACAACCCGCTTGAACCGTCGGGCGTGGCGGTGCTCCCGGCGGGATGCTTTGAGTGCGGCGATCCGGACCACTTCATCGCCCGCGTGCCCCAAGAAGAACAAGGACAAGTACTCGGCGAAAGCACTACGACTCCGGCAAGCGCAAGGACAAGCGCGAGTATGCGGCCGGCAAGTACAAGTCCAAGAAGGGCTTCGACAACAAGAGGCGATCAAGAAGAAATACCTCAAGCGTGCCAAGGAGCGAGAAGCATGCCTTCCTCGCCTCCCTCGGCGATCTCGGCGGCGACTCCGACGGCGGGCAAACCTCTTCGAGAGCGGCGAGGAGTCGGCGCAAGATTGAAGACAAGCTGAACGGACTTTGCTTCTTCGCCGACTCTCAAGCCCGGGGGCTCTTGCACCATGGCCCTCGACGGAGCCGTGGCCAAAGCGTGTCGAGCCCGCAGGGCGGCGACTCTTCCTCGGGAGGTACCTCCTACAATCGAATCTCTCAGCGATGAGGTTGACTCTTTGGGCGATGCGCTTGTGTGTCGGGAGAAGTTGCTCAAGCGAGCAGCTAGAGAGAGGAAGGAGTTTAAGGAGAAGTGGGAAATGGCTATGGTTGAGATAGAGTTGCTTAGGAAGCCTGTGGATGTGTCGATGAGGCCGATGTGGCGCTTGTGCTATGCATATGTCTAACATCATGTCTTTGCAATCCAAGTACTACTCTGCTTTTACTAGATGAGCACGTTGAGCTGAAGGCTAGGCCTATGTTGTTGAGTGCGTGCAAGTCTTGTCCCGGCTTGCAACTGAAGTTGGCGAGAGAAGGTTGCCAAGCTTGCTATGCTTGAGAAGGCCAGCTCGGAGATAGCACTGTCTTGAAGTGTGCTAAGTGTGAAGCTTTGGAGATGGAGGTCATGTCTTGTAGGCATGACAAGGACAGAGTCGAAGAGGAGAACAAGTACCTTCGCTCTGTCCTGAGTTGGGTGTCTAGTGGAGAGCCACAGCTTGGTATGATGATGAGTCAGTTCAAGAGGGGGACTGACACATCGGGATTAGGCTTTGCTATAGGTGGGAAGGATAAAGTTATTTATGGCAAGGTTGGTCAAGGTAGTGGTTTGAGCTCGAGTGAGAAACCCACAAACACTTCCAAGTTGACCAAGATCACCCCACCTGAGCCTACCAAGCCCATTGTGCAAGATGGCATTCTCCAAGAGACCCTAAAGACTCCACCTCCCAAACAAGTGTGGCTTCCTAAACCAAACCACCTCAGGAACCCACTTGACACTTTGCCCAAGATCTCTGAGGAAACCCTTCCTAAAGCCAAAGCCACAACAAGAGTGAACCATCCACCCAAGAGAGTGAACCAACAACCACCTAAGAGAGAGGTGAGGTATCACTGTGAGTACTGTCAGAGAGATGGTCACTTGTTTGAGTTTTGCTTTAGGAGGAAGAGGGATGCTAGGCGTCAAGTTGAGTTTGAGAACCGTGACTTGTATCACCCACCACTTGATATGTATGAAAGGGGTGTGCGGTCGGTTCGGAGGCGGTTTGCTAGGCCGGGAGGTAGGAGGCCTCAAAGGGCTAGGCCGCGAGTTGTGAGACCCCGTGGTGGTGTGGTGCTCCGCGTGTGGATGTTGATCCCCACTTTGGGAGCTTTGAGTTTGACACGAGGAGAGCACCATGTTTTGTTGCGCGTGGTGAGCACTTTGGTAAGATGGGTCATGGGATGTTTGCTTTGCCTAACGCCTATCTTGCGCAAAATGGTCAACACCGGTATTCTCCCTAAGTATACTAACCCCAATGTTGTGCCATTTGCTCATCCCATGTTTTCCAATGATGCGGGTTACCAAGTCTTGGGTTCCCAAGTTTATTTCTATTAACCCTTTGGGATCCAAGACTTGGGTTTCTTTTGTCCTCTCATGTGTAGGTATGAGGGGCGTGGGGTGGAGAACATGTGCTTGGTGGAACTTGATCCTTTGTATGGCGTGATCAAGACTTGATGGTTCTCTACACTCACTTTGATGGCCTCGAAGAGGCATGTGCCTAATTGTGACACCTACACACCGACGCGTGAGCTATCATATACACTCATGCCTTGTACATTCATGATTTCTTTACTTGTGGTATGAGGTAGCTGTTCATTTGCTCACTTGTATATTGCTTGCATGTATCATACTTGTATCATGCTTTTATATCCCCTTTAGCATGTATTATCGTGTGTATTATATGCCATGCTAGTCTTTGTGCCCTTTTGTTTCCTAGTTTTTTTTTTGCTAGGTGTCTTTGGTCGAGGGGAGTTGGGAGTTTGCTATCCTTTTGAGGGGTAGCTTTGTAGTTGATGTACAGTTGTAGCTTTAGGTTTATTTTGCTTTGTGCATCATCTTGTATCATATTGCATTCATCATATACACTATTGCACCTTGAGCTTCTTGTTTATATTGATCACAATGAGACTATGCTCTGTTTAGTGTAACAATTACATGTTGGTGCTTACAGCTTGTGCTCTTTCTGCTTAATTGATATATGTTATGAGCAAAGCTGTTTTTCATGTGAACTTGCTTAACAACGATGAATCTTGCAAAATGTTCACCATTGAGATAGTTCCTAGCATGTTTAAGTTGTTGAGATCCTTTGTGCTTATCATGTATGCTAGGTGACTATGTCTCATTCAACGAGTTATACACTTGCTTAGATGACCACATGCTTTTTATCTTGCTAAAATCTGAAATCTAAGCTAAGTGTATGGAAAAAAGATCGAGATGGGGTCCATACCGTCCCACATCCAAGTCTTGGGACTGCTGCTCATTGCACTTGAGTTGAACCTGAGCTTGGTAGTGTTTGACCCAGACCATTGTCTTAAGCTTCTGATTGCTCACATGCATAGGCTTGACATGGTTGATTAGTAAGGCTGACGGTTGTGGATAACCACTCGCACTCATGCTTTGTCCAATGCTTGTGACCGCTGCAACTCCGATAACTTGAAAATTTGACAAGTGTTGGCTCTGTCTTTGCATGATGTATAAACTTTGCTTGTGGCAGTTCACTTGATATACATGTGTAGCACTTGGTAGATTTCCAGCTTACTTGTGCTATGAGCTATTCTTTGTGGTGGACACCTTTTCTAAATAGCTTAAAACTGAATCAAAGTGCTTTCAAGCCATATTTCATATCTCTTGATCAGTTTGAGCACCGTGTTAAGCACTTGATTTTGTTGCCATGACACTACCTAGAGCATCTTCTCATTTGGATTGCTATAAACTTGAAGCTCTCTCTCATTGCATTTTCATGCATTTCATAGCTTGATTAGTGCATTTGCCAACAAGGGGGAGAAAGATACAAAGACAATGACTGCATTTTTCCAGGGGGAGTAGCACTTTGAGCTAGATGTGTTGAGCCTTTGTCTCTGTCTTGAGGGTCTAGCTAGATGGAACAGCTATTTTTGTTTGCCACAATGAGAAGTAACGATGGCACCGATTTGAGAGCAGGACATGAGAATGAAAAAGAACGAATTGAATAAGGTGCAAGCTAATAAATTGCTTATTAAGAGCTGAACCGTATACGAGCTAGCTAACCGTGTCAAACTGGACGGGTCGGTCATCTTCATCTCATGTTTTTAGCGCAGGATGTATGTGTGTGTGTGTGTGTGTGTATATAAAGGTTACAACTCCACGTAGATTAATTAATAAAATAATGTTACATGTCACGTTGGGAATCATCCAAATATGTTACCTCAAATTTGATTACTTCTTAGGAGGTAAAATCTGATTATGACCACCAAGATCGACGTTCCACAGTTATTTGGGAGTACTGTAGTAAAACCCAACTTTTATGGTCTTCTTAGTTGATGACTAGACCACAGTGTCCACAGACAACCAAAGCGATAGTACATTCATGAGAAACGATGCTTGGGAAGGCAAGGCAGGAATGGAAAGCACGCATGCATAGACGACGATGAGCAGAGCTTCCTGCTTTCCTACTACTGGTCGTGTACGATGAGCTTGGCCTTGGCGTCCCCTCCTGGATCTGGTACATGTCGCCTAAGCCCAAGTTGGACATAAGGAACCAGACGTGGGTAATAAGCTCGCCGCCACGGCTGAGTAGCCGCACATGCATGGTGCCCCGGCACTTGGCCGCCGTGTACGTCAGCATCTCTCCCCACACCCCCGCGACGACCTCCCACATGAGCTCCTCGTCCAGCTGCCGGAGCGCCTTGGCCAGGATGACCGCGTCGAACAGCACCGACTTGCTCCGGTCGCCCTTCACCTCCGCAGGCTTCCGTGTGGTGTTGACGCTGAGCAGCATCCTGCACGCGTCGTCCTGGTCGCCGATCCACGCCTCCATGGATCCGAAGAAGCGGCGCGCCTCGGCGCACGAGTCCTGGTATCGCATCAGCCAGATGCCCGTCCTCGCTGACTCCATCTCAGGCTGCTTCACCAGAAGGTACAGCATGTACTCCGACAGGGTCTCGGCGATGGCCTGCATCTGAGTGGCTTCTTGAAGCATCGGCCCCGGTTTGTCCATGAGCAAGCACAGGTCGGTGGCGATGTGCCACAGCAGCAGGGATTCGTCGAAGTCGCTACGCTCCACGCTGTCCAGGATGAGATCGAACTTCTCCTTAACGATGTCGGCCTTGATCTTGTCGAGGTTGTCCATGCTAAGGCGCTTCGTCTCGTCCTTCTCCTCGAGGAGGGACCTGTTGATTTTATCCATGGCAAGGAGCTCCGCCTCCTCGTCGTTCCCGATGGCTTTCTTGATCTCCAGATGATGCCGCTCGATCACATTCTTACCACGACTATTGGACATCTCTATGATCTGCAGCTTTCCGCTCCCTTTTCAGACACTCGGCCTGTGGCTTGAGGCCGGCGAAGATAAACTTGAGGACACTGGTTTCTGTCTCTTCCTCGCGGTCGGTAAGCTCGCTGAGTGGCACGTGCCGGATGAAGATGAGGTCTTCCAGGATGCCCTCGACGTGCAGCATCTTGGCGAGCCTGTGCCATAATCGGCGACTGTAATGATCTGGCTTGCCCAGGCAATAGCTAATGAGGTTGAACTGCGAGGTCGTTCGTGACCACCGCCGTGGCTGCGGCCAGCATCGCTTGGCCGCCGCCTGGAATTAACCACGCGAGCCAACGGAGCTGCCAGCGGCGGTAGGTCTGGAACGCGACTGCCGCACGGTCGGAGAACAAGAGCATGATCAGCGCGACAACGTCGAGCGCCACAACTCCCAGCAGCAGCGCGTACGTGATGCCCACGTCGACGCGTGCGATGCCTCCCTTGTCGTGGTGGAAGAAGATGACGAGCGCGGACACGATGCAGCCGGAGCACACGCAGCGGAGGGCGCAGCCGGCCGGCCCGGCCCTGGTGTGCGCGACGGGGGACTTGGTGTACATCGCGTCGTACACAAAGTTGAGCTCCATCTCGATCATGCCCAAGGCCTCACTAGACCTCAGGTCAGCGCGTTCAAGGAAGAAGGCCTGGCTCAGCCGCCCCTCCTTGAAGCTCAGGAGGACGTTGACGAAGAGCCGCCGGAAGAAGAGGAAGAACTCGTAGGCCCGCAACTCGAGGCTCTTGCCACCGGCCATAACCTGGAGCGCTGTCTCCATTGTCTCCATCTCCTTTTGCGCCTGCTCGGCCTCACCATTGGCTATGTAGATCTCGACCGGCAGGCCGGCCTTCTTATTGAGTCGTACACCGTCATGAGCTTGGCATAGTTGGGTCCGGGGTCCTGGGGACCTACGGCGTCGCTGCGGAAGCGTTCGATGCTGCCGCGGTAGAGCGAGTAGGTGCGCTCTCCGTACTTGATTACGCCCACAACCATCATGAGGGTGGTGGCCAGGATCAGGCGGTTGCCCCGGACTGAGCACAGGATAACGACGACGGCGGAGAAGATCTCAAATAGGAGGCCGACGAGGTGGCGGAGCCACAACTCGTTATCCTCCAGGGAGTAGGCGGTGATGGTGTCCGGCCCGCCAAGGTGGAGCAGCAGGAACGGCGTCCAGAAGGCGAAGATGATGGGGCTGCTGCTGTCAGTGGAGTTCCCTCCACCGCCCCCGCCGATGTTGCCCATGTTGTTGAGGATGAGGCCGAGGCCGAGGTCGGCAACCCAGTCGGCGAGGAGGTAGCAGGACCAGATGACGAAGCGGGATATCGGAGAGGCCGAGCGCTTGCGCATGGGGCCGAGGAAGATGAGGAGGACCTGGAGGAGGCTCAGCAGCAGCGCCACCCGGATCTCCCAGTTGCTGTCCTGCTGCGGCACCGGAGGGTTGAAACCCATCACTGACGCTGGCTGCTACAGTTGTACGTAGATCGAGGCGTCGGCCGGGCTAGCCATCCATCCGGTTATACATGCACACATAATTAGCTACTAGATTAGTACGCTATGTTCATTGTCCATCATTGAATAAATACTATGCATGCAGCAGCTTATACATGGCACACCGTTATTGATCGCTAGACGTACAACTGTCCAATAAAACGCTTCCGGCATCTTTTTTGATGGGCTTTGCGCCTCAATTCTGGTGGGTGAGAAAAAAAAAAGGGACCGGCGTACGTGGCGCCACTCATATATAGTCACATTTATTTCACAAAACTTTCTTTCACGTGTCTGTGATGTGTTACCACCGTGCAAAGATGGGCTTGAAAAGAGGCGCGTCTCTGAAATATTCAGAGATGGTTACTCAATAGAGGAGTACTATGATATCCACTCACCAGAGACGGGTAATGATTCCCTGGGAAAACTATACGGAGACACGTACGTGGTGGATAGTGGATAGTGGATAGACGCATGTCTAATCCTAGATCCATGACGTTTCTTTGTTTTAGGTCACTAATATATGCGTCTTCGTTCTGCGTTAACGGTGAGAAAAAAAATAACAGTGGTCCTTCATCCAAAACAAGTGAAAATATGGGACAAGTACCAAATTCCAGCTATAGTTTTGGTGCCTATCCAAAGATGATGAGAAAAGAATAATTTCGAGCTACACACCTAGACATATTGGCATAATGCAAGTTGATCGGAAAAGGGAAAGATGAGTTGTATAGTGGTACAGTGTGGATCGATGTTCTACATGCAAACGAAAAAGAAAAGGAAAACAAAATACGCACCAGCAGTTGCTTCTTGCGGCCACGGCCCTTTTGTTAATTTATTTTGGCGCCTCAAGTTCGCTGCAAAATTTGAGATATATATGTGGTACGGTAGCGTGTCGGCAGTCCTTATATATCTGCATACATGCATATAACATACATATGCATATATGCATATATGCAACTGCAATGCACGCTGGGCTTGTCTGTGGTGATATATATACACTACCGGAAACGGCACCTTGGCCATGTGCCCGGGCCTAAGCCGAGTGCCATATATCGGGCACTCGGCTTAGAGCCTCTAAGCCGAGTGCCTAGGCAACGGGCACACGGCCAAAATCAACACTCGGCTTAGACCGCGATAAGCCGAGTGCTAAAACCGGGGCACTCGGCTTAGGCACAACACTTCGGGCAGAATTTAGATAAGCCGAAAGTGCCAAAACCGGAAACACTTTCGGCTTAGGCAAAACACTTGGCTTAGAGGCTAGATAAGTCGAGTGCCTAACGTCGCCACTCGCCAACGGAAGTTTCAACCGTGCGCCCGCGAACGCCGTCGGCCCCTCCGTCACTTCTAAGCCGAGTGCAAAAATATGGCACTTTCGGCTAAGAGTGCGACACCCGCTTATTTTTATTCTGCGAGTCCGAAAAAAACACACTCGTCTTAGAGGGTCTAAGCCGAGTGCCCCCAATGGCACTCGGCTTAGAATTTTTTCTTTTTTTTCTAAATGCCTTCAAACTTTTTCTCCTCAACACATATTACATTTGGTGTGCTGTAGGCTGTAGCAGGAAATAGAATAATACGTTACGTGAGTGCATGCTGTCCTCGCATTGCAATTTGGAATAAGTCCTAACTAGCTTGTTGTCGACACTACTACTACAGTCCTACTCCTAGCTTTGGATGGATGGAATAAGTCCTTTTCCGTCTGCAAGAGTCGGACAGGAGAAAGGGCCAGCACTAATAAAGTGCATCCACAAGCTTATTTCACTACAGCATGGCCCTTTATACAAGGCATTTAAAAATGCCTTCAAAAGTGGTAAAAAATGCCTTCATAGACTTTTTTAGGCATTATTTGAAATGCCGGCTATAAGTTAGACTCAAAAGGTATTTTAAGGCATTTTTTTCAAAATGCCTTTCAATGTTAACATTTAAAGGCATTTTCTAGATGCCTATAATGCATTTTAAAGGCATTTTGTACAAGCCTTAAAACATTAATGAATGCATTATTAAAAATGCCTCCAAACCCAAGGTAAATGAGCACAATCCATAGAATGAACCAATGTGAGCACAAATTAGTAATATAACCATCCAAATATTAAAACCATTCATAGAGACCAGTTCTATCTCCAAATATTCATCAAACAGAGATGTAAACATGATCCTCAGTACTGTAAAACTGAGGTCATTCATGAATGATGAATTCTTACTTAGTCCTATTGTTTATTTAGGTTCTCATTTATCAATGACAAGTTTCCAGCTCCCTTTTAAAAGAAAAAGCATGACATGCTCACATCAAAACTATATACATATGCTAGTATATATCCAACTGAATAGATATCGTCCCATTGTCGGCCTTCTTACTGTCTTCACTTGGGAATTGCTCCTGTTAAGAGAATAGAAAAACCTCAGTGAACACTACTAGTTGAATAGCACTTCCATCAGAATGAGTTGCATCATCCAGAACACAAAGGAGTTTATTATAGAAGCTTGATTCTAATTGCTGTGCTGTTAGGCAACACAAGAACACTGACTGCTATGCTAGATTCTAACTTCTCAATAGCTGAATGTTATGTACACACTGGACAGAAATTTGACCACTAGCTGATTCAAAAAACTTATCCCAGCATCAGTTAAGTGACTGCTAGCTGATTATGAAATGAATCCAGTAGAACTACATTATCTACTGAAATAACAACCAACTATTCCAACCTGATAGTAATAAGAATTTTGTTGACAAAAGAGCATACATCATTAAGTTCAGGTAGGAATCCCTTTTGTTTTGAATAAAGTATAGGTAGAAACTTCGAATTCGCACTAAATTTCAATCAGGCAGTCAAGGAACAACTTAACTCTTGTACACATTCAACTAGCATATGCAGCACGAAAATTGTTTTGTGGACCAAATAAGACTTTAACAAAACAGTAGTAATAATTTAGCAGAAGGGCAAGATGTCAGTAGGATTCAAAGCAAAATTAAATCTCCTTTCCGCGGAAAACAATATCATCTCATTAACTGCACTTTTGATCTGTTGCACAAAACCAACAAATCCATTTTTTCTTAAACCATCTGCGGGGCTTAGAAAAAAATTAAATCTCCTTAATTTAGAGATGAAGCTCATCAGTCTAGCAGTAGAGGTTCATACTTATTTTTTCAGAGTTGCAGCACATGTGCTGAGTTGCTGTAGCTGAGTTGCAGTACAGGTTCATACTAATAAGAAGCAATTAATTTTTTTCTATGGAATCATAATTTCTGAAATGAAATTTATTTTTATCCTACAAATATGTCTTTGCATTTACCACAAATGGATTCCCATAAGAGTACTTCAAAAAATAGAAAACTGGAAGCAAGAGATGCTTACTTTTAAGCAACTTGTAGCATCAGGTTTTAATGTCGACCTTTTGGTCCTGCAGTCCCTCTTGCGTTCAGGGTGACTTTGTCCATGAAACTACAAAACTACAAGAGAAAGTTTCAGATTTCAAGCTAAACTTTAGTAAGTCTCGATACATTGCCAAAAAAAAATGATATCCTAATTCTTACGTCACTATTTTTTATTCCTGTCGGTTTCACACCAACTGAAAAATTCTGTTTCTAGTGGTGCACTCGTCGGTATACGTAGGTAGGGTCCTGGAGAGAGACTAAGCGACGGGCAATCAGGAGCCGACGAGGAAATCAGCGGTGACTATGGTTAGTGTTTGTGGAAGCGGTAGAGCAGCTGCAGGAGCGAACCGTATGTGATACCATAGTACCATGAAGTCGTAAATGGTTTAGGAGAATGCATAATACATTTCTCAGAGACCATTGGTGTGTACATATAGGCACGGTGACGCACGGTGTGAGGAACCGGAACGGCAGGCCACGGGCCATGACGGTCTCGTCAGAAAAGCGTTTATTACAGTACAACGTACAACTTGGCAAATGAGCAAACGATTGGAAGGGAAGGGAAGGGAAAGGAATGCACACGCATAGACGATGAGCGAGCTGCTTCCTACTACTGGTCTTTGACGATGAGCTTGGCCTTGGCGTCCCCTTCCTGGATCTGGTACATGTCGCCAAGCCCCATGTGCGCCATGAGGAACCAGACGAGCGTGATGAGCTCGCCGCCACGGCTGAGCTGCCGCACGTGCATGCTCCCACGGCACTTGGCTGCCGCATACATCAACATCTCACCCCACACCCCCGTGATGACCTCCCACATGAGCTGCTCGTCCAGTTCTCGGAGCGCCTTGGCCAGGATGACCCCGTCGAACAGCGCCGACTTGCTCCGGTCGCCCTTCACCACCGATGGCTTCTCCGACGTGTTCACACTTAGCAGCATCCTGCACGCGTCGTCGTGACCATCGATCCACGCCTCCAGGGAGCCGAAGAACCGCCGTGCCTCCTCGCACGTGTCCCGGTAGCGGAGCAGGCCGATGGTCGCCGTCGCCGTCAGCATCTCCGGCCGCTTGACGAGCAGGTAGAACATGTACTCCGACAGGGTCTCGGCGATGGGCCGCAGCCGCGCTCCGTCCGCCGTCCCTGCCCTTTCTTTGTCCTCGAGGCCGCACAGGTCAGTGGCGATGTGCCACATCAGCAGGGACTCGTCCAAGTCACTGTGCACCACACTGTCCAGGATCACCTTGAACTTGTCCTCAACGACCACCTCGGTCTTCATCTCGTTGATATCGTCATTCATCTTGTTGATACCGTCGTTCTTCCCAATGGCCTTTTTGATCTCCGTGGCATGCCGCTGGATGACACGCTTGCCACGACAGTTGCAAATCTCCATGATGTCCTGCTTCCTTTCAGCTTGTCGGCCGCTAACTTGAGGCCGTCGAAGATGAACTTGAGGACAGGGGCTGAGTCCTCACCATCCTGCTTGCGTAGTGGCACGTCTCGGATGAACACCAAGTCGTCCACAATGTCCTCGACGTGCATCATCTCGGCGATCCTATGGAGCCACCACCGTCGTCCGCCTCTGTTACTAACACTGTAACTGCTCGGCTTGCCGAGGCAGTAGCCGATGAGGTTCAGCTGCGACGTCGTCCCGGACCAGCGCCGCGTCCGCCAGCGCTTGGAGACGCGGCGCAGCCACGCCAGCCATCTGAGCCACCGGGACGACTTCTCCAGGTAGACCATGGCGCGGTCGGAGAAGAAGATCATGAGCAGCGCCGCCGCGTCGAGCGCCAGCGCGCCTATCAGCAGCGCGTACGTGACGCCGACGTCGACGCACTGGATCCGGTGGCCAGGCTTGTCGAGGAAGAAGAAGATGAGCAGCGCAGAGACGAGGCAGGCAGAGCACACGCAGCGGAGCACCCAGCCGGTCCTGGTGTAGGAGACGGGCGCCTTGGTGTACACCATGTCGTACATGAAGTTGAGCTCCACCTCGATCACCTCGAACGCCTCGCTCGCCTTCAAGTCATGGCGCTTGAGGAAGAAGGCCTGGCTGAGCCAACGCTCCTTGAAGCTGAGGATGACGTCGACGAAGAGCCGCCGGAAGATGAGGAAGAAATCGTACGCGCGAGCCTCGACGCTCTTGTTGGTGTCGTGCACCAGCCGCTGGGTCTCTTCCCTCTCCATCTCCTTGTGCGCCTGCTCGGCCTCGCCATTGGCGATCTCGATCTCGACCACCAGGCCACCCTTCTTCTTGGAGTCGAACTCCGTCATGAGCTTGGCATAGTTTGGCCCAGGGTCCGGGCCATCGAGGACTTTGTTGCGGAAGCCGTTGACGCTGCCGGAGTAGAGGGAGTAGATGCGCTCCGCGTACTTGATGATGCCGACGACGAACATGAGCACGGTGGCGTGGATCATGGGGTTGCCCTGTTGCAGGGAGCAGAAGAAGATGACGGCGGCGGCGAAGAGCTGGAAGAGGAGGCCGATGAGGTGACGGAGCCACAGCTCGTTGTCCTCAAGGGGAGTAGGCGGTTATGGTGTCCGGGCCACCTAGGTGGAGCAGCAGGAACGGCATCCAGAACGCCAAGATCATGCCGTCGGCATCGCGCTTAAGGCCGAAGCTCGATATGTTGTAGAGGATGAGGCCTAGGGCGAGGACGGCGACGGAATCGGCAAGGAGGTAGCAAGACCATAGTGTAAAGCGGGACCATATGGCAGAGGACCGCCGCCGCCGCCGCGTGGGGCCGAGGAAGACGAGGAGGACCTGGAGGAGGAAGCTGAACAGCACGGCCACCTGGATCTCCCAGTTGCCGTCGTGCCGTCCCATCACCACCAGAGGCACAATGCTGCACGCTGTGCTTAATTGCTTGGTGGTGCTGTGCTGCTGCTGTGTCTCACTCTGTGTAGTGTCTCCATCGATCGTTAATTAGTTAGGCACTTAAGTGCGTGGCCGTGGGTTAACAAGAAATGGAATGATACGTTACGTATGTGTGCATGCAGGCATTGCAATTCATTCGCAAGCTAGACAAGATGTGGGTGATATATGCTAACTAGCCTTTTCTTTTCTTTTCTTTTTCTTTTTTTTTTTTTTTTTTGGTTGGCGACACCGCGACTCCGAGTTTCGACAGAATAAGTCCTTTTCTGCCCCTTGCAAGAGACGGATCGGACAAAGCGCACTAAAGTGCATCAACAACCTTGCACTGCAAGCAATTTATCATTCTCCCACACGCCGCAGGATGAAGGCCGCATGGAGCTCATTAGTCATCAAAATATCTCCAACATTTGGATTTAGCTATTGAAGAATGGGAAAATATCCAAAAAAAAAAAAAAAGAAAACTAGAAAATTCATAAAACATCCTAATATAAACATCTAAACACATACTCTCTCGGTTTCAAATTATAATTCGTTTATGAAAACATAGTCAAATTTAAGTCATTCTTATGGACATTTTGTTAATAAAGCATGACAACAAAAAGAAGTGATATTTTGTAAAAAAAAAAAAAATTGAACAAAACCCCGCCAATTGCCATCACCGAACTCCTCTTACTCTAAATCCTTCGAGAGGGGATGCAACATCATCTTGAGTGTAATCGCCTCCACTCAGAGCAAGGCAAACCGCGAGCTCGTCTTTCGCATAATCGGCCTTGCACAACCATACCCCCGCATCGTCGAGCCCCCGCACCTTAGGCCACCATGCCATTTTCGATCAGAGAAGAGGAGAGCGCCAAGAAGAGAATATGTGAGAGAGGAATTTGAGTACTTAACAGGTTTGAGGGGGCGGACCTGAGGTTAGGATTAGCTAGATTTCATTTTATTTTTTGGGTCTAAAAACTACATCACTATCGGTTTATATGTTAAAGTCTGGCGGCGGTACTAATATTGTTGGTTGATTGAGAATGTCAGTGATATCTTTTTTTTTTTTTTTATAAAAACAGTATCAAGACCGTAATGATGTAGTTTTTGTTGCAGTGGTAGGGCAAATATTGCTTATGGTGGAACAAGTATTTTTGGCCAGAATAAACACTAACGCAAGCAACGATTTCAGAGAAGGACATGAGAGTGAATAGAATGAATGAACATGGTGCAAGACAAACTTGAATAAGAGCTGAATATACAAGCCGTCCAGGATATATTATCATAATACGTATATATATATAATAGGATAATGTATATAAAAACAAACTTGTTATTAGCTGATGGATGACTAGCGACAAACACCCAAGTAATCAGTACTGAACGTGTGGTAAAATACTCAACACACTAGATAAATCAGCAGCGTTGGGAACGCGCATGCATGCATAGACCCAAATGCATATACTACTGATCTTTGACGATGAGCTTGGCCTTGGCATCTCCCTCCTGGATCTGGTACATGTCGCCGAGCCCCATGTGCGCCATGAGGAACCAGACGAGCGTGATGAGCTCGCCGCCGCGGCTGAGCTGCCGGACGTGCATGCTCCCCCCGGCACTTGCCCGCTGCGTACGTCAGGATCTCCCCCACACCCCCGTGATCACCTTCCACATGAGCCAGTCGTCCAGCTTCCTGAGCTCCTTGGCCAGGATGACGGCGTCGAACAGCACCGACTTGCTCCGGTCGCCCTTCACCTCCGACGGCTTCTTGGACGTGTTCACGCTGAGCAGCATCCTGCGCGCGTCGTCCTGCTCGTCGATCCACTCCTCCATGGATCCGAAGAAGCGGCGCGCCTCCTCGCACGTGTCCTGGTAGCGGATCAGGCCGATGCCGGCCGTCGCCGCCAGCATATCCGGCTGCTTGATGAGCAGGTACAGCATGTACTCCGACAGGGTCTTTGAGATGTCCTGCTGCCGTGAAATATCTTCAGGCATCGGTCCTTGTGTGTCCATGAGCAAGCACAGGTCGGTGGCAATGTGCCACAGCAGCAGGGATTCGTCGAAGTCACTATGCACCACGCTGTTCAGGATGAGGTTGAACTTCTGTTCAACGATCTTGGCCTTGATCTTGCTGATATCCGTGGGATTATTAATGTTGATATCGTCCATGGCAAGGCCATGGCGCTCCGCCTCCGCCTTCATCTCCGCCTCGTCCTTCTTCTCGAGGACCTTCTTGATGATATCCGTGGCAACGAGCTCCACCTCTTCTTTGTAATTATTCCCGATGGCTTTCTTGATATCCTGATGATGCCGCTCGATCTCCTTCTTGCCACGACAGTTGCACATCTCCATGATCTTCACCTTTCCTTCAGCTTTGAGTTCCTCGGCCGCTGGCTTGAGGCCGTCGAAGATGAAATCCAGTAGAGGAGGGGGGAGGAGTCCTGCTCCTGCTTGTCGTCGTCCTTCTGCTGCTTGCCACGCAGTGGCATGCGATGGATGAAGACAAAGTCGTCCACGATCTCGTCGACGTGCATCTTCTCGGCCATCTTGTAGAGCCACCGCCGTCCACCTTTGCTACTGTAGTTGCCCGGCTTGCCGAGGCAGTATTCGATGAGGTTCAGCTGCGACGTCTTCCCCGACCAGCGCCGCGTCCGCCACCGCTTGGTGACCTGCCTCAGCCACCTGAGCCAAGCGAGCCGCCGGGACTGCTCCAGGTACACCTGGGCGCGGTTGGAGAAGAAGATCATGAGCAGCGCCGCCACATCGAGCGCCAGCCCGCCCAGCAGCAGCGCGTACGTGATGGCGACGTCCACGGGCAGGATCCGGTGGCCAGGCTTGTCGAGGAAGAAGAAGATGAGCAGCGCGGAGACGAGGCAGCAGGAGCAGATGCAGCGGAGCACCCAGCCGAGCTTCTTGTGGGCCAGGGGCGCCTTGGTGTACACCATGTCGTAGATGAAGTTGAGCTCAACCTCGATCACCTCGAACGCCTCCTTGG
Source organism: Hyparrhenia diplandra (assembly GCA_015847255.1). Classification (NCBI taxonomy): domain Eukaryota; kingdom Viridiplantae; phylum Streptophyta; class Magnoliopsida; order Poales; family Poaceae; genus Hyparrhenia; species Hyparrhenia diplandra. Next base: position 210,149 of record JADLZK010008513.1, on the reverse strand, counting down.
CCGTCGTGTCTGGCCGCTCCAGGAAGAAGGCCTGGCTCAGCCGCCGCTCCTTGAAGCTCAGGATGACATTGAGGAAGAGCCGCCGGAAGATGAGGAAGAACTCGTACGCCCGGGCCTCCACGCTCTTGCTGCTGTCCAGCTCCAGCCATTGGGTCTCTAGCTTCTCCATCTCCTCTTGCGCCTGCTCGGCCTCACCATTGGCGATTTCGATGTCGACCACCAGGCCGCCCTTCTTCTTGGAGTCGAACTCCGTCATGAGCTTGGCGTAGTTTGGCCCCGGGTCCGGGTCATCGAGGATCTTGTTGCGGAAGCCGTTGACGCTGCCGGAGTAGAGGGAGTAGATGCGCTCCGCGTACTTGATGATGCCGACGATGAACATGAGCACGGTGGCGGGGATCATGGGGTTGCCGTGTAGGAGCAGACGAAGATGACGCAGGCGGAGAAGAGCTCGAAGAGGAGGCCGATGAGGTGGTGGCGGAACCACAGCTCATTGTCCTCCAGCGAGTAGGCGGTGATGGTGTCCGGCCCGCCCCGGTGGAGCAGCAGGAACGGCGTCCAAAACGCGAAGATGATGGGGCTACTGCTTCCGCTACTAGCGTTGCTGTTGCTAGCAGTGCCGCCACCGCCGCCGCGCTTGAGGCCAAAGCTGGATGATGAGTTGCCGCCGCCGCCGCCGCTGTTGTCGAGGAGGAGGCCGAGGGCGAGGTCGACGACCCAATCGGCGAGGATGTAGCAGGACCATACGGTGAAGCGGGGTATCGGAGACGAGGAGCGCTTGCGCATGGGACCCACGAAGATGAGGAACACCTGGAGGAGGAGGCTCACCCGCACCGCCACCCGGATCACCCAGTCACTGTCCTCCGGAGGGATGAAACCCATCGTGTCGCCGCCGCTACGAGCTGGACATGCATGCATGCCACGCACACACCCCTTAATTATTTTAGTATGCTTGACTGGTACACATTTTAGTTTTTGCTATATAATATTCTACTTCGTTGACTGAGATTCTTTTCACGTCAGGAACGACTCAGTTGACTGAGATTTTGTCACGTCAACGATGCAATTTTAATACCACTAGTTAATAGTTTGTCTCTTGAAACAAATTAAATACATGATCGATATACATGATAAAGAACAAAACAAAGAGCAAGTTGAGCGTAGGTCAGATTAGATTACTTATTGTGAAAACTATCCATTCAAGTTTAAATTCGTGCATTTTATACATATGAGTGTGCGTACAAATATATGAATGTCTATGTTTATGTTGTTGTTTTTAGAAAATACGTATCAAGGACCGAGTTTATGTGTACTCAACTCATTTGTGTGTTTGCACGCACTTTATACTTAGAAGAAGAACACACTCAAAAGGTTATGATGATGAAAAACTCATTCGCGTTTTATTAACGAAAAAACCTTGGTTTCCAAACACTTGTTTAATTTGTCAATGGAGAGTAAATAAAATAAGAAAACTGTACCTGTCAGTTTCTTTCTTGCTGGTTGCCGGTGAATTTGGCGCCTCCTCTCCAAATAAATTGATGTTTACTAGCTAGGAAACTGAAACTCCAACACATGCATGTGTATGCCTGCTTGTATTAGCATGCGATGCAATGCAATGTGACGGCCATTCCGGCGGCCCTGGTCTATCTAGCCTGCTGGTCCATCGATCTCGGCTACTCTCCAACACATGGAATAAGTGTCCTTCGATTCTTTTATCTCTGTCTGCAAAAGTAAAAGAAGAAAGTTAAAGTAATTAGTATTAGTATGTAGGACCACTCACATGATCAGACAAAAAGAATATCACATCGGTGTGCGTCGCAAGGAACGCATGCACCAGCCTTATATATTATGGTAGAACCACCCAAATTATTTGGCCCGTGCACTGTCGTTATCCTAAAAGCGCTCTCACTACTGCACACCGAGAGCCACAAAATTCTGGTAGTCTGTTGGGTGTCCTCAAACCCCAAATCATCCACATTTTACAACTCATACAGTATCAACCATGTAGTTACCACAACATTACAACATTTGTTACAAAAAATAACTTACATCGAGTACGAAAGACATATAACATTAGTTTATAAAACATGTTTAAGTAAAACTTAACTTAAGTTCCAAAAGGTGAATAGAACAGCGCAAATAGACATTCGATCATGTCGAAGCGCACTGACTTGACCTCAAATACACTAGTACCTAAAACGTTTTCCGCGGGCGTCGTTTTTGGTTTTATGCGTGGCGCGGGGTACGTCGCCACCAACCAAAGGTCACGGCAATCGCGATGATTAACCGTGACGGGCTACGCGTGCGCCACGCTTAAAATATTTTGCGTGGCGGGCGATTAGATGCCCGCCACGGCCAAAAAAATAAAAAAAATAAAACCCTAGACAGGCCCGCTGAGGCCATCACGGGCCCGCCGAGCCCCATCTAGGGTTGCGAAGCCTTCTCGCCCGCCGCGGAGACCCTATTCGAGCCCGCTAGCCGCCGCCGCCGTGGAGGCCACCGTCGACGCCGGCCAGGGGAGGCCGCCGGCGCCGCCTCCTGGTACCTCCCCCGCGTGGATCGGCGACGCAGGAAGCCGCGTGATCCGCCGCCGACGATAAACGGGCTCCGACATCCGGCACGGGGCGGATCTGCTCCGTGGCCGTCGCCACCTCGTCGGATCTGCTCGTCGCCGCCCGCAATCTCGCCGTGGATCAGCTCGTCGCCGCCGCCACCTCGCCGGATCCGCTCGTGGGGCGACCCCGCCGGATCCGCTCGTGGGTCGCCCCCTCGCCGGATCCGCTGTCGCGCTGCCGCCCCTCCAGCCGGATCCAGCGCTCGTCGCGGCGCCACCGACGCCCTGCTGCTCCTCCCGAGGTGGAGGTACGGGTGGGCCGCCGGTGCTCTTCAATCTTTGCCGTGGCCTGTCCCCGCCGAAAGCCGCGTGGCCGCATGGGAGGAAGAGAGAGGGGCGGGACAGCCGGAGTGGGAGGAAGAGTGAGGCGGAGTGGGAGGAAGAGAGCCGGGTGGAGGGAGGAGGGTGCCGCGCGGCCGGTGTCGCGGAGTGCCGCGCGGCGCCTGAGGCGGCTCGGGGTGATGGAGTGGTGGAGAAAAACCCTAAGACCGGCTTATATACTTGAACACGAAATCGGGCCTTGATGGGCGGGCATGGCATGGGTACGCTTCGGTTTATTGGGCTTTTGATTTTCGTGGCGGGCCTTTTAAGATGCCCGCCATGGGAAAGATATTTTGCGTGGCGGCACCTTAACACGCCCGCCACGCAAAATACGCTATTTTGCGTGGCGGCGTGTTAAGGTGCCCGCCACGCAAAATATCTTTCCCGTGGCGGGCAAAAACACGCCCCACGTCACGTAAAAAAAAGCTGGGCGTGGCGAGTATTTTCCGTGACGGGCAAAAAATGCACCGCCACGTAAAAGATTTTGCCGTTTCGCAAAAATCATTTCGTTACTAGTGATAGCAGCACAAGTTTGAACCTTAAGTGCCTAGACCTCGGCGTGAGTTGAGCCATGCCGAGGTTTGTGGCTCGGCATTAAGTGGTCCACAGGGCCCACAGCCACACTGGATCTTGCATGGTAACCGTGCCAGGCGTCCTTGTTGACGTAGCAGGGGTTAGTTGTTTGACTGAGCGCTGAGCCTCGTGTCTCGATGTGGGTCTATTGTTACAAAAGGTTTCTGATGTGTCTATTTGTAAAACAAGAGGTTCTGAAAAAAGATCAAAAAGCAAAATTTTCACAGGGCCTCACGACTCTAAAGTCAACGCCAAACAGGGGCATGGGGGCTGGGGGGTCCTGGCATCCCCAATGCTGAAGTGATATCTGTGTTATACATAGTTAATATGTGTACTAAAAGAGCTGTTTAGCCTCTGCTAATGCAGCCTAAACTTTATGTGTATTTAATTTGAGCCCATGGTTGAGGGGGCACTGCCCAAGTAATTTGAGCCCATGGTTGAGGGGCACTGCCCAAGTACCAAATTCCGGCTATAGTTTTTTTAGAAAGGCAGCAAGAGCTTTGTCGTATTTTGATTAGATGAGGAATTCCGGCTATAGTTTTTGGTGCCTTTTTAAGGATAATAATGGAAAAAGACTTCCATTAGCGCCCTCGCTCCCCACCGACTTGTTCCAGTGGTCTCCGAAGAAGCCCGGTCTGGCTCGGCCCAACTGCGAAACTGAACCTTCACACCTCTAGACCTCTAGCTAGAGCCAGAGAAGAAATAAATAGTGGAGTAGAAGATCATCACCCATCACAACTTGTTCGGAACAAAATAGGTGGCCCAACACTCATTTTTCAAACATGACCCTTGTTCTGTAATTTTGCAAACACTATTTGTTGAGTCCTTGAAAATTATGTATCCCTTGCATTGATGACTTCAAACTGCATTCCATATTGGTTATTATATTACAAAGATGTGAAATTTTATTGCTAGAAATTTATTGTAATAATAAGATATCCATGAAGGTGCCTACAAATTAAATAAAAAGGAGCAAGGGACACGCCGTATTTTATAACCTTTTCAAAGATGGCAAAGAAGATTTAGATCTATATACATTAGATATATATTCTCAGCACAATGTGAGTTGATTTCGGAAAAAGGAAAAAAAAAAACATGCTGCAAGTTGTATATATATGGTAATGTTTCAGATGCAAAAAAATAAGCAGTTAAAAAGAAGAAGAAAAGATAATAAGATAACAACTTAGGTTGAACTGAAAACACACGCACCTGCTGCAGTCGTTCTTGCGACCCCCGGCCCCTTTATTTGCTAATAATTTATTTGGTGCCTAATATCACAGTCGTCGTCGCTGCTGCAGCTGGCCGGCCTTTTGTATATATATATATAGAAAAATCTCGGTGGTGTTTGCATTGGTGTAGCATGCATGCAGCTGGCCGGTAAGCTGGAAATGGAATAATACGTTACGTGAGTGCATGCACCACCTTGCATCGGAAGCTTTAGCTTGTTGTCCCCCCGTATACCCCCACACCCCGGTCCTGCACAATATATAATGCAAGGTATACGTATCCACGTACCTCGCTCTCGCTTTTCAATTTTCAGATCATATAAAGCGGTGACGCTAATAACTAGCTTGTTGTCGACAAGATCACACGACACTACTACTACTAACGCTCGATCGATGGAACAAATCTTTTTCTGCCTCTGCAAGAGACGCGGATCGGATCGGAGAAAGGGCCGGCAGCACTAAAGTGGATCATCAAGCATCTTTGCTAGTAATATTTGTCCTTCGTCACGCACATACGTCGCGGACGCTGGAGCTCCCGTGACAGAGGCTGTGGGGCGGGGGATGCTCTTAAACGTAGGGAAAGAAACCGTCTGCGGGAGTACTCCTTCGTTCCATATTATAAGATATGTTTTGGTCTTTCTAAATTTATAACTTTTACTACGCATCTATAGATGTATATGTTATGGGGTGAGGTTTTTCTACTCCCGGGAGTAACTACTCCCACCTCTACACCACGAAGCCAGTCCCGCACGCACATTGTTAACGGGCCGGCGCTGGTGCTAGCGGGTTCGATAGGAGCGTGGAGCGTGCGTTAATCTAGGGAATTTAAAAATGATGATGTGGCGCCGTTCACGGGATTTGTTGGCGGGGTGCATGGCCGTAATTGCTTTGTTTTTTAATAGAGTATGTGCGTATGTCTATATACCTACCTTCTTAAAGTATGTATGTATAGATACTTCATGTGGCGTTTGGTATGTATTCATACTACTTTTTTAAAAAAGAGTATATATGCATACCTTTTTTATAAGAAAGTATTTGTTCATACTTTTTTTTTAAAAACTAACGAGTATGTACGCACGCACGCATACTTTTTATATGAGTATTTATTCATTCTTTTTGGAACCAGTATGCATACTTTTTTTTTTTAAAAAAAAAAGAGTATGTACGCACGCATACTCTTAATACTAGTATAAGATATTTTAGTAGTATGTGCTAATAATATTGGCCCCAAAAAAAAGTATGAACAGATACAAGAAAAAACTGTCGAACAAATAATACTACTAGAGACAAAAGTAGAACAATATTCATGAGTAGTACTTTTTGGAATCGAGTATCTCTGCATACGTTTTCGATTGGAGTATTTACACATACTTTTTTGATTTGAGTATGAAGACATACTTTTTTGAGAAGAAGGGAGTATATGCATATACTAATCTCGGAATATGACATGAAACAAGCGACAGGTTGTCTTCCTTCGTGTAGATTTGCTCAGAGAACTGCATGTGCTCTATCTTGGCCCCATCGCTAGGCACGTAGCCTAGTTCTTGCATGGCATGGACCGACGGGCCACCGTCGTCTCCAGCAAGGGCCACCGACGCCGTCGCCCCGGACCACCATGAGATGTGAGCACCACAACTGGAACGTCTTGCCATTGAGCCCGCCGCCGCTGCCGCCGCCGAGAAGCACCTGTCTGACAAACAGCAGGAATCATCAGTGAGGATTCACCACGAGCCGACAACGGACCATGGATTCACCTACGTTGAGGAAGGGACGCCTTGCATACAATGGCGGCTCTAGGCCTCCACTTTCGAGACCACCTGAGATGGTTGGGGATGGGGTTGCCGCCGCCGTCGATCGATGCACCATTGACGAAGGGGATGGATCCCAAAGGATGCCGTGCGCCGCCGATCGGCGAACGGCTGGCCGCGCACCGCCACCGCAAGTGGAAGTGCGGCGAACTCCCTGCAGCCGCCGCTAAGAGGGAGGGAGTAGCCGCCGGCCCTCCAGAAAAAGATGCGAGGCAGCCGGCCTTGATCCGATATAGACGGGGGTTGCTCTCGTTTGTACGGTGTATACAGATGCCATCGTGATGGTATATGCTTTTAGCGGGTTCGAGTCGAAGACCCGCTAAGTGAGCGCAACATCCTGCCGATGGATTTAGATGAGGGAGTAACTACTCCTAGGGAGTAGAAAAGATTTTCCCTATGTTATGTCTATATATATATTCATAGTAAAGCTATGGATCTAGAAAATAAGAAAATGTTTTATCATTTGGGACGGAGAGGGAGTACAAGCTAGCTAGCTAAGTGAGAAGACAGCTAGCAAGGCATCAAGTTCGATCGCATCATATCTACTCTATCCGGACTCCGGTGCTTTCAATTGCATTGCAAGGAGAGCAAGGCACACAGCAGAGGCAGGACGAATGTGCATGCATGATGAGAGTGGCCACAACAACAAGTACACACCTGACACCTTGCATTAAAATTGTGTGATTGCAAAGTATGGATGCACTAATGCGATGTATTCTTGATTTTGGTTTAGTCGGTCATTAGAAGTTCGCCTCAGCTAGTTCTTTTTCCCTGGCTAAGCCATTGCCTGCACCCGACACACCTTGCATATATATAACCTTTAATTATTGCGCAAGCACCAAGCATATATAGTCGTCGTCGTTCATTGTGTCCGGGGTTTGTCCGATCGGGGAAATGTCCCGGCCTATCTATGACATGCATTGAGAAATCTATTTTTATTACCTGTGTTGTAAACGTATACATTTTGAAAAGAAAAAAAAAAAGAACCAGTACCGCACCTCCAATCCGCAGCAGTGTCTCGGTGTGGTTACCTGACGTACAGTGTGCCGGCCCACTGCTACAAAATTATTTTTTAGAGTAGACTAACTTATTTTTTAGAGACAACCATATATAAGCATCTCCGAATCCGTAAATGCCCGCAAGTTCCTAAATACTCCGAGGATCTCCGCTCCTCCGCTAGATCAAATATCCCACAAGGTAGGCTCCGACCTGAGTGCTAGTCTGCTAGAGTATGAACTAGCTCATCAAGCACTCCACAAGCCTCCTATCAACTAGAGATGCCTCAGGATGGGAATGGGTCGGGTCGACCCATAGGGTAAATTGACCAGACCCATAGGATGGGCTATATTCCCGATCGAAAGAAAAAACCAGTCCCATGAAAGTAGAGCCAATGGGTTACTGGGGCTGGCCGTAAAGTTTAAAATACCGATGGAGAAATGGGTGTACCGACAAAGGAATTCTATTTTTATGTCGTTTTTTGTTTTCTGTCGGTGTTTTCCTATGGATACACTGACAAAAAAAAATTTCATATCCTAGTTTCTACGTCAGTATTGTATATTCCTGTTGGTTTCACACCGACAGGAAACTTCTGTTTCCGGTGGTGCACTCGGCAGTAGGTAGGGTCCTGGAGAGAGACTCAGCGACGGGCAATTAGGGAGCCGACGAGGAAATCAGCGGTGACTATGTGGTTAGTGTTTGTGCAAGCGGTAGAGTGGACCGTCTGTGATACCATATTACCATGAAAGCGTAAATGGTTTGGGAGAATGCACAATACCATTACTCAGAGACCAATGGTGTGTACATATGGGCACGTACGGTGTGAGGAAACGGGACGGCAGGCCCACGGGCCATGACTGTCGTTACACGTTTACAGTACAACGTACAACTTGGTAAATGAGCAAACGATGGGAAGGGAAGGGGAAGGAATGCACACGCATAGACGATGAGCGAGTTGCTTCCTACTACTGGTCTTTGACGATGAGCTTGGCCATGGCGTCCCCTTCCTGGATCTGGTACATGTCGCCAAGCCCCATGTGCGCCATGAGAAGCCAGACGAGCGTGATGAGCTCGCCGCCACGGCTGAGCTGCCGCACGTGCTTGCTCCCACGGCACTTGGCTGCCGCATACATCAGCATCTCCCCACACCCCCGTGATGACCTCCCACATGAGCTCCTCGTCCAGCTCCCGGAGCGCCTTGGCCAGGATGACCCCGTCGAACAGCGCCGACTTGCTCCGGTCACCCTTCACCACCGATGGCTTCTCCGATGTGTTCACGCTTAGCAGCATCCTGCGCGCGTCGTCGTGGCCGTCGATCCACGCCTCCAGGGATCCGAAGAACCTCTGTGCCTCCTCGCACGTGTCCCGGTAGCGGAGCAGGCCGATGCTCGTCGTCGCCGTCAGCATCTCCGGCTGCTTGACGAGCAGGTAGAGCATGTACTCCGACAGGGTCTCGGTGATGGGCCGCAGCCGCGCTCCGTCCGCCGTCGCTGCCCTTTCTTTGTCCTCGAGGCCGCACAGGTTGGTGGCGATGTGCCACATCAGCAGGGACTCGTCCAAGTCGCTGTGCACCACGCTGTCCAGGATCACCTTGAACTTGTCCTCAACGACCACCTCGGTCTTCATCTCGTTGATATCGTCATTCATCTTGTTGATATCGTCGTTCTTCCCGATAGCCTTCTTGATCTCGGTGGCATGCCACTCGATGACACGCTTGCCACGACAGTTGCAAATCTCCATGATGTCCTGCTTCCCTTTTCAGCTTGTCGGCTGCTAACTTGAGGCCGTCGAAGATGAACTTGAGGACAGGGGGCTGAGTCCTCACCATCCTGCTTGCGTAGTGGCACGTCTCGGATGAACACCAAGTCGTCCACAATGTCCTCGACGTGCATCATCTTGGCGATCCTATGGAGCCACCACCGTCGTCCGCCTCTGTTACTAACACTGTAACTGCTCGGCTTGCCGAGGCAGTACTCGATGAGGTTGAGCTGCGACGTCGTCCCGGACCAGCGCCGCGTCCGCCAGCGCTTGGTGACCTGCCTCAGCCACCGGAGCCAGGCGAGCCGCCGGGACGCCTCCAGGTACACCTGGGCGCGGTTGGAGAAGAAGATCATGAGCAGTGCCGCCGCGTCGAGCGCCAGCGCGCCTATCAGCAGCGCGTACGTGACGCTGACGTCGACGCGCTGGATCCGGTGGCCAGGCTTGTCGAGGAAGAAGAAGATGAGCAGCGCAGAGACGAGGCAGGCGGAGCACACGCAGCGGAGCACCCAGCCGGTCCTGGTGTAGGCGACGGGCGCCTTGGTGTACACCATGTCGTACATTAAGTTGAGCTCCACCTGGATCACCTCGAACGCCTCGCTCGCCTTCAAGTCATGGCGCTTGAGGAAGAAGGCCTGGCTCAGCCGCCGCTCCTTGAAGCTCAGGATGACGTCGACGAAGAGCCGCCGGAAGATGAGGAAGAACTCGTACGCCCGCGCCTCGACGCTCTTGTTGGTGTCGTGCACCAGCCGCTCGGTCTCTTCCCTCTCCATCTCCTTGTGCACCTGCTCGGCCTCGCCATTGGCGATCTCGATCTCGACGACCAGGCCGCCCTTCTTCTTGGAGTCGAACTCTGTCATGAGCTTGGCATAGTTTGGCCCAGGGTCCGGGTTATCGAGGATTTTGTTGCGGAAGCCGTTGACGCTACCGGAGTAGAGGGAGTAGATGCGCTCCGCGTACTTGATGATGCCGACGACGAACATCAGGACGGTGGCGTGGATCATGGGGTTGCCCTGTTGCAGGGAGCAGAAGAAGATGACGGCGGCGGCGGCGAAGAGCTGGAAGAGGAGGCCGATGAGGTGACGGAGCCACAGCTCGTTGTCCTCCACGGAGTAGGCGGTTATGGTGTCCGGTCTATCTAGGTGGAGCAGCAGGAACGGCGTCCAGAACGCCAAGATCATGCCGTCGGCGTCGCGCTTAAGGCCGAAGCTCGATATGTTGTAGAGGATGAGGCCTAGGGCGAGGACGGCGACGGAATCGGCAACGAGGTAGCAAGACCATAGTGTAAAGCGGGACCATATGGCAGAGGACCACCGCCGCGTGGGGCCGAGGAAGACGAGGAGGACCTGAAGGAGGAAGCTGAGCAGCACGGCCACCTGGATCTCCCAGTTGTCGTCATGCCGTCCCATCACCACCGCCGGCAGCCTCTGCGAGAGTCACAATGCTGCGCTGATCGAGCTTGCTTGGTGGTGGTGCTGCTGTGTCTCACTCTGTGTGTAGTGTCTCCATCGATCGTTAATTAGTTAGGCACTTAAGTGCGTGGGTTAGCAAGAAATGGAATAATACGTTACGTATGTGTGCATGCAGGCATTGCGCAATTCATTCGCAAGCTAGACAAAATGTGGTGAAACAGGTTGTTAATGCTTTATTCTTCTCTTCCTTTTCTTTTCTTTTCTTTTCTTTTCTTTTCTTTTTCTTTTTGTTTTTTGGTTGGCGACACCGCGAATCCTAGTTTTGACAGAATAAGTCCTTTTCTGCCCCTCGCAAGAGACGGATCGGACAAAGCGCACTAAAGTGCATCAACAACCTTGCATGGCAAGCAATTTATCATTCTCCCACACGCCCGCAGGACGATGAAAGCCACACATGAAATATTTGGAGCTCAGTAGTCATCAAAATATCTCCCAAAACGACCAACATTTGGATTTAGCTATAGAAGAATGAGAAAATATCCAAAACAATTCTAGAAAATTCATGAAACATCCTAATATACATCTAAACACATACTACCTTCATTCCAAATTATAATTTGTTTGACTTTTTCAACCCCAAGTTTGACCACTCATATCCAAAAAATTTGTGGAAACATAGTTAAATTTAAGTCATTCTTATGGACATTTTGTTAATAAAGCATGCCACAACAAAATAAGTGATATTTTGTACAACTTTTGGAATAAGATGAGTGGTCAAACTTGGGGTTGAAAAAGTCAAACGAACTACAATTTAAAACGGATTTAGTACCTTGTAAACTTTCCATGATAAAAACGAGCTGCAGCCCGCATGAATGCAACTAACGTTTATGCATGTCTTACATCAGATGTTTTTGTTGTAGAAAGTCTTCATGAAACATCCTAATATACATCGATTAGAATGCTTTGACAGGTTTGTAATTTTTTCTGGTTACTTTTCAATTTATCTTCCTATTCTTTGAAGCTTTCAAAGCTAATTTCAAGAACTCAAAATATTTTATTTAGGTGTACCTCGTGTTGTATATCTATATCTTTATCTACACATACTAATAAAGCGAGAAAATTTTTGGTTCACTTTTTTCCTGTCTGCCAACTAAGAATTTGACTTCGTTACGGTTTCATTCAACTAAGATTTTAATCCAACTTAAATATGGAAATTCTAATGTCTACAACATGCACAAAATAGTAGCGGCCCTGCCTAGCTGGCATGGGGGCGTGTATGAGGACCAGCGGGGCTCCTCGATCCAGAATCCAGATGACGTTGTTCAAGGCCGCCTCTAGCAGCTCTTGCTTCGAATGACTGAACATGGTGCAAGACAAACCTTTTTTTTTTTTTTTTTTTTTTTGAAAGATCCGGCAAGCCGGCTTTGGTTATATTAAGAAGAAAGTAGCAGACTACAACGGCAGCGCGAGAAGCGTCGGCCCCCAACCCAGCCTAGGCTGCTTCGGGGGCTTTGGTACAAAGTTGATTACTCACACACTAATGACAACACGCAGCGACGTTAGGAGTCTAAGCTCCCGGCTCAGCTGCAACAGCTGCAAGTAACCTGTAAAACTCATGGTCCTTCATACCTGTTGCCTTCTGGATGGCCTTGACTGCCTCCTCTGGGATGCCGAGTCCGTACATGTCAATGCAGGAAGTAATCGCTTCATCCGGAGCTAGTGTCGCTGGCTTTCCGTCGATGAAGGAGAGCTCACGTCTAAGCTTGAGCTGGGCACGCTCAGCCACTGGAACTGTGGATGGTCGAGCTGCCTGCCGTGCACTCGAGCGGGTGGGCACAGCGGACACTCTCCTCCTGTGTTTTCTGCTGGTAGAAGGGGGTCACGCCGGTCTTTGGAGGATTGGAGCAGGGATGGGCTCCTCCTCCACCACCTCTCCCTCCTCCATTGCCTCCTCCTCCACTGCCTCCTCCTCCTCCACTGCAGTTGTGTGGGCTCCCGTTGTGGAAGGAACAAGCGCGAGCGATGCATCAACCTCCAAGGAGGCGGCTGGTGCAGGAGGTGGGCACACAATCGCAAGCGAAGCGACAATCTCCTCCAACATGGGCCAACCTATATCAGAGGATCCATCTCCACGCGAAGCATCGACATGAGAGGTTCAGGCGCAACAAGAAGGTGTGCAATGGCGACGTCGTCAGTGGAGCTGGGCGGCGTATCCACCGCGGGTGTAGTCTTGCGTCGCCGGTGTCGTCGTCGAGCTCAACCGGCGTCAATCCCGCCGGCCAATAAGAGCTGAACAACATAGTACACTACAAGCCGTCCAAGTTTATCATAATACGTATATATAATAGGATAATGTATATAAAAACAAACTTGTTATTAGCTGATGGATGACTAGCGACAAACACACAAATAATCAGTACGTGTGGTAAATACTCAACACACTCAGCAGCGTATGCGCATGCATAGACCCAAATGCATATATATACTACTGATCTTTGACGATGAGCTTGGCCTTGGCGTCTCCCTCCTGGATCTGGTACATGTCGCCGAGCCCCATGTGCGCCATGAGGAACCAGACGAGCGTGATGAGCTCGCCGCCGCGGCTGAGCTGCCGGACGTGCATGCTCCCCGGCACTTGCCCGCCGCGAACGTCAGGATCTCCCCACACCCCCGTGACCACCTCCCACATGAGCTCCTCGTCCAGCTTCCTGAGCTCCTTGGCCAGGATGACGGCGTCGAACAACACCGACTTGCTCCGGTCGCCCTTCACCTCCGACGGCTTCTTGGACGTGTTCACGCTGAGCAGCATCCTGCGCGCGTCGTCCTGCTCGTCGATCCACGCCTCCATGGAGCCGAAGAAGCGGCGCGCCTCCTCGCACGTGTCCCGGTAGCGGATCAGGCCGATGCCCGCCGTCGCCGCCAGCATCTCCGGCTGCTTGATGAGCAGGTACAACATGTACTCTGACAGGGTCACACCGATGGGTCGAAGCCACTCTTCATCCGCCGTCGGTGCCGTTTTCTTGTCCCGGAGGCGGCACAGGTCGGTGGCGATGTGCCACAGCAGCAGGGATTCGTCGAAGTCACTCTCCAACACGCTGTTCAACAGGATGAGCTTGAACTTCTCCTCAGCGACGTCGGCCTTGATCTTGTCGATGTTGTCCATGCTGAGGCGCTTCCTCTCGTCCTTCTCCTCGAGGGACTTGTTGATTTTATCCATGGCAAGGCGCTGCGCCTCCTCGTCTTTCCTGATGGCTTCCTTGATCTCCACGGCACGTCGCTCAATGACACTCTTGCCCCGACAGTTGCACATCTCCATGATGGCCGCCTTTCCTTTCGCTTTGAGTTTGTCGGCCTCTGGCTTGAGGCCTTTGAAGATGAAATCCAGGAGAGGAGGGAGGAGTCCTGCTCTTGCTTGTCGCCGTCCTTCTGCTGCTTGGCACGCAGTGGCACGCGATGGATGAAGACGAAGTCGTCCACGATCTCGTCGACGTGCATCTTCTCGGCGATCTTGTGGAGCCACCGCCGTCCACCTTTGTTACTGTAGTTGCCCGGCTTGCCGAGGCAGTATTCGATGAGGTTCAGCTGCGACGTCTTCCCCGACCAGCGCCGCGTCCGCCACCGCTTGGTGACCTGCCTCAGCCACCTGAGCCAAGCGAGCCGCCGGGACTGCTCCAGGTACACCTGGGCGCGGTTGGAGAAGAAGATCATGAGCAGCGCCGCCACATCGAGCGCCAGCCCGCCCAGCAGCAGCGCGTAGGTGATGGCGACGTCGACGGGCAGGATGCGGTGGCCAGGCTTGTCGAGGAAGAAGAAGATGAGCAGCGCGGAGACGAGGCAGGCGGAGCAGGTGCAGCGGAGCACCCAGCCCCAGCCGCGGCTGTTGTAGGCGACGGGCGCCTTGGTGTACACCATGTCGTAGATGAAGTTGAGCTCCACCTCGATCACCTCGAACGCCTCTCGCCTTCATGTCATGGCGCTCCAGGAAGAAGGCCTGGCTCAGCCGCCGCTCCTTGAAGCTCAGGATGACGTTGACGAAGAGCCGCCGGAAGATGACGAAGAACTCGTACGCGCGAGCCTCCACGCTCTTGTTGGTGTCTTGCACCAGCCGGTCGGTCTCTTTCTTCTCCATCTCCTTGTGCGCCTGCTCGGCCTCACCATTGGCGATCTCGATCTCGACCACCAGGTTGGCCTTCTGCTTGAGTCGAACTCCGTCATGAGCTTGGCGTAGTTTGGCCCCGGGTCCGGGTCGTCGAGGATCTTGTTGCGGAAGCCGTCGACGCTGCCGGAGTAGAGGGAGAAGGTGCGCTCCCCGTACTTGATCATGCCGACGATGAACATGAGCACGGTGGCGGGGATCATGGGGTTGCCGTGCACGGAGCAGCCGAAGATGACGCAGGCGGAGAAGAGCTCGAACAGGAGGCCGATGAGGTGGCGGAGCCACAGCTCGTTGTCCTCCAGCGAGTAGGCGGTGATGGTGTCCGGCCCGCCCAGGTGGAGCAGCAGGAACGGCGTCCAGAAGGCGAAGATGGGGGGCTGTTGTTGCTGCCGCTGCTGTTGCTGTTGGGGCTATTGCTGGCAGTGGTGGCACCACCGCCGCCGCCGCGCTTCAGGCCGAAGCTGGAGGACGAGCCGCCGCCGCCGCCGCCGATGTTGCCCATGTTGTTGAGCATGAGGCCGAGGGCGAGGTCGGCGACCCAGTCGGCGAGGAGGTAGCAGGACCAGACGGTGAAGCGGGGTATCGGAGACGACGAGCGCTTGCGCATGGGTCCCACGAAGATGAGGAATATCTGGAGAAGCAAGCTCAGCAGCACGGCCACCCGGATCTCCCAGTCGCTGTCATTCTGCGGCACCGGAGGGTTGAAGCCCATGGTCGCCGCCGGCCGCTACCAGCTGGACATGCATGCATAGAATTGGTCAATGCAGCCATGCATGCATGCGCACATCGTTTTGACTATACAAAAAAAAATTATGTCATTATGAATAGCTGTCATTTTAACTATACTAGTCGATTGTGTTAAATTTTTTGCTATATAATATTCCACTTGGCTCAACTAATTTGTGCGTTTGCACGCACTTTATACATAGAAGAACACACGGAAAACCCGGCCGGTAGTCAAGAACGATTTACAATCTTTGGTTCCCAAGAGAGACAAGACATATGAACAAAATTTACTCGAAACAACATACACTTAGCTTGTTTAATTTGTGAGTAAATAAAGTAAGCTAGAAAACAAAGCACATATGCATGTGAGCTAGAGAAGTGGCGCACCGTACCTGGATGATGTCAGTTTCTTAATTTCCTGCCGGCTGCCGGTGAATTTGGCTTGGCGCCTCCTAGTAACGACACATGCATGCATATATATATGCCTGCTAGTATGAGCATGTAACGCAATGCAATAATGTGACGGCCATTCCGGCGGCGGGCCTGGCTGGCCTCTATATATTATATGCAACAAGCTGTGTTGCTTGCTAGCTAGTGTTGCAATGTGTAGAGTGATGTACATGCGTACTGGTTTGTGATGAGCACTACTGTGGCCTAGCTGGTCCATCGATCTCGGCTAGTACTCTCCAACGACACATGGAATAAATGTCTTTCAATTCTTTTTATCTCTCTGCAAAAGTAAAAGAAGAAAGTGAAAGTAATCAGTATTATCAGTATATATATAGGACCACTTCACATGCATGAGCATCAGACAAAAAGAATGTCACAGTGTGCATCACAAGGCATCCATGTACGAGGTGATTTTCAATTCTACTACTACTACTACTACTACTATTATTATTATTATTATTATTATTATTATTATTATTATTATTATTATTATTATTATTTCCTTGATGTGTGCATGCTAAAGGTCTCCTTTGAAATGCGGGAGATTTTCATGATTCTCGTACGTTTATTCTATGAAAATGAATTAATTCCTATGAAATTTATACACGATTGCTATAAAATGCATGCATCGTAATGGGCTCCAAATGTCTAGATTCAACGTAGTACAAGTAGAAAGACGATGCATAGGCTGCTTTTGATGCGCAAACAACTTTGGACCCTGCATGCATATATCAGTCAGTGTAATCGTAGGGCAAAGTCATTCATGCGATGCCCTGCTTGCCATGAGAGCAAGGCATATATACTCGCTTGCTTTTTCATATACTGTGGCATGATCATGATCAGTCACGTCGACGGAGCGGAGCAATGCAAGACAAGGCCGTCCCTCCTTTCCTCTTTTAATTTGTCCCTTTAATTGTGCGTTCGTTTCTTTACTTTTCGACCACGACGCTCCATGCATGATGCATCATGATATGGTCCCAGCATCACCGAGCGACAGTAAGCAGTGTTACGCTTGGAACAATCTCTTTTGTCTACACTACATGTCTTATAAAGCATCTTCTTCCAACCTTCTCTAAAACCAATCCTCTTTAGTAATAATCAACCATTTCTAATGTCAAAAAAACACCAATGATCCATAGAAATGGGTGGTCAATCTATAACGTGGCATGTCCCGGCCTGGACATCATTTTCTAGAAACGATAAAATTATTGTAAAAAATAGCAAAAAAAATCCCTTCATATTTTAATGAACTTGGCCACACTTTTATACTCTATGACATGTGGAGCTCAAAATATTGTTGTCTAAGTTTAATTGGCAACTAAACGCCTAACAACTTGGTTAAATTTGCCTAAAGTGAAGTGTGACTAGCAACCAAACACCTCCATAATCACTTGTGACCTAATATACAATGATATCCTTTTATATTAACTTATACGAATCTTGTATTGGATATTTCACCCATCCCATGAAAAAAATTCTATATATTTTTAGATTTTATTGAGCACTATAGTTTTTGGTATAGGATGTGTCTCGATCTAGGGTGGATTGAAACAATTGAAATTTAAATTTCAAAAATCTAAGAAAACAAAATGAAATAAAGATGAATTAATGGTCAATTAAAAAGGTAATCAACTATAAAGTTTTATATTACATCGAGCTCTATTATTTTAATACAAATTTCATATTCATCCAATTTTATTTGAAAAGGTTGTGATTTTTTATGAGCAAAACCTGTTCCTAGGAGCGGTCTGTAATATCAACTACCCTTTGGAAATCGATTTCCATGGTTAAAAATGCTAAGAAGCACCTAGAGATATCATTTATAGAGGTGATTGGTGTTACTAATGCCCATGAGAACAGAGGGCATTTTGGAAAATCTACACGGCGGGAAAATCCTCATTCACTATATAATATTATAAGAGAGGAGGATAGCTACAAGATAGGAAAAACGAAGCTAACTAAAAGTAAACTAACTTGATTTAGGAAGGGAAAAGATATGCAGATATATAACAAAGAAAACCTTACTTTGCTGACAACCTCTATCCACAAGACTAGAAACTGAATCTAAAAAAAAAAACGCTGCAAACTGCAGGAAGAGCGGGCCCTTCCAATCCGCTGCGCCATGGGCCTCCATACATTTAATAAACTGGGCTGAACTGGCGTAGCGCACCACACCACCACCAACGGTAGGGCGAGGCAGGCGGCCAGCCCAACTTCAACTTCGGGGAGCGTCTCCCAGTGGGTCCCACCCAAAAATTCGAACGATTTCAAATCTCCCTCCCCTCCCCATCTCATCCTATTCTTCCCCACTTTCCAATTCCATCCGAATCGAGAGAGAGCGCCTCTACTCCACCACCGCTCCCCACCGCCGCTCCTCAAACCCTAGATCCGGCCGCCATGTCGTCGGCGCGAGGGGTGCGCCCGGGTCTGCTGCACAAGGAGAACAACCCGGCGGACGCGCAGCCCGGGAAGCGCCAGCGCACCGCCGCCGGGACCGGGAGGCAGCCACTCGCCTCCGCGGCGCCGCCGCCAGAGGAGCCCATGGTGTTCGCGGGCAGGGAGGACGTCGAAGCCCTCCTCAACGAGAAGATGAAGGGGAAGAACAAGATGGATTACAAGGTTTGTCGCTCCTCCCGCCCCTGGATCTTGTGCTTCCATCAGACGCTAGTTCCTGTGTACCTCCAGTGACCGTACTCGTCGGTGCCTATGCCTCGATTCAAACTCCACAGACTGTGTAGATTCCACTTTTTGAAATTGAATCAGAACAGACAAATACCTGCTCGCATACTCCTCTGCCTGCGCTTATGTGAACTGCCCGTGTTAATTTCAGGCGTATTCTCAGCCTGTAGATGCCAGTTTATGAAATTGAAACAGAAAAGGCAAATAGCACAGCCAGTTTTTGTGAACTGGCTGTGCTAATTTCAGGCGTATGCTCATTCTCTAGTTCAACTTTGACTCTAGGTGATAGATGCATCAACTTTCTGTACATTCATTTCACTTATCGCCTGTTGATGACCTGCATGCTCTCCTTAGCTGACTGTACCAGTAACTTTCCAGCTCTGATTACTGTTATCATGTGTGCTGTGAGCTGCTTAGCGTATCAGCAGTGTTTCTGGATTACTGAAACTGCAGAAAAATGCATCGATAGCTTAAGGCCATCCACTATTCCTTTTGACAAGTAAGCCTCAGTGAATTGGATAACAAACTGTATTTTGGAAGAAGAAAATGGAAGGTTCCAACTTGTAAAACCAGAGATGTTTAATTTAAACATAAAAATAACAAGTTTCTCTCCACGGTACTGACGGTGATTCCACTGAAACTAGCTCCTATGACCTTTGCAATGTTTTGGCATCTGATATTTTAGGTCTGACTTCACCATTTTATTTATAATAATGACTTCTTGCCTTTGGTGACTCTGTTTCCTTGGTTGTGCAGGGAAGAGTGAGCAGATGATGGAATACATCAAGAAGGTTCGAGCCTGTATCAGATGGCTTCTTGAGAGGGAGGATGTAAATCTTGCTGAAATCCAGAGGATCAATGGCGAGCTTGAGGCGTCACACAAACAGCATTCTGAGATTGGTACCAACCTTTTGAAGTTATAGCATCATGGACACTTCCTTTCTTGTACATTCTTCTGACTGAATTTTTATTGCTTCATATAGTGGCTGACTTGGAGAATACTATTGAAGAAACAAAATCAATACGTGATGAATTTCAAAAACAATGTGTATCTTTACAAGAGGCTCTGAAGATAGTGGAGGCTGAAAAAATGGTGGGTGGCTTGTGCTTGTGGCTTAATATCATCTTATTACTCTTGTGTCACTCAGTTTTTCATTAAAAGTGCAGGATGCCCTGAGGTCTCTAAGAGATGAAAAAGAAGCAAGGATGGGTGTGGAAACTTTGCAGAATGGACTTTTGGAAGATCTAAACAAGGCAAAGTTGGAGGAAAAACGCCTTAATGACCAGGTATAAGTTAACGCCTTCTGTGAATCTCTCCTTCCATAAAAAAGGTCCTTTGAATTATTATTTATCAATGATGCAATCCTCATTTGCTACTGTTTATTGCTCTTTGTTATCCTTAGATTAGGATGCTTCAGGACACAAATAAGAGGCTTCAAGAATATAACACAAGCTTGCAGCAGTACAATAGCAACCTCCAAGCAGATGCAACAAAGAATACTGATACAATAACGAAGCTGCAGAAGGAGAAGAATACTATGGTTGAGACAATGAATGGTCTGAAAGATCATGCTAACTCAGTGAAAATGCAACTAGACATTGCAAAGGTAAAATCCCAGTATATCTTTTGTTTTCATGCTTTCTTAAAATCTCAGTATATCTTTTGTTTTCATGCTTTCTTTAATTTGGTTATATATTGATGTCTTGATTATGTTGTTGCCTTTCTAGTCTTTGCAAAATGAAGCAGCAAAACAAAAGACTGATTTATTGAAGGAAGTTGAAGGTCTAAGAATGGAGCTTCAGCATGTAAGAGAGGACCGTGATGCCAAATCTGCTCAAGTAGATTCTTTGATGGCTGATATTGGAACATATAAAAGAAACGACGGGAAAATCAATCATTGAGTTAGACAATGCCATGGCAAAAACCTGTGCCCTTGAGGTATCCTTACGTGTCTAGATAATTTGATCATTATCTAGATAACTGAAACTGTCTAACACGTTTTCAATGGATAGGAAACATGTTCGTCCCAAAGAAAGATGATAGAGACATTGGAAATTCAGCTTGAAACTGCCAATGAAAAGTTAAAGGTGTATACATACATATATCTAATCTTCACATTGTGTAGGAAAAATATTGCTTACATGTTTAACATCTTTAACCTTCTCTTAACTGTACAGAGGTCTGATATGACAGCCTCGGAAACCATCAGTGAATATGAGAACATGAAGAGAATGTTGGAAAGTGTTCAGTCACGCCTTGAAGAGGCTGAGCAAACAATTCTGGATGGAGAGAAGCTACGAAAAAAATTACACAACACAATTCTTGTGAGTAATTTTTATTAAGCTCTCATAGATCTTATATAAAAATATTCTATTTGGCTATTTCTGACTGAGTTTGTTTCTTTGCAGGAGTTGAAGGGAAATATCAGGGTATTTTGTAGAGTAAGGCCGTTGCTGCCAAATGAATCTGGAGCGGTTTCATATCCAAAGAGTGGAGAAAACTTAGGGCGAGGCATTGATTTGTTACATAATGGTAAGTGTCATCTTTATAGTCATATTTGTAGTTTTTCGACTCTGGTACATTGTATTTTAAAATATTGATTATGATATAATTGCATTTATTATTGTTTCAGCACAAGGTTATTCATTTAGTTTTGATAAAGTATTTGATCATTCGGCATCACAACAACATGTATTCGCTCGAAATATCTCAACTCGTTCAAAGTGCCTTAGATGGATACAAGGTATATTTGGAGGCCTTAAGAAAATTATTTGTTTTTCCAATATCTAGTTTTCTTAGAATGCAACTAAAAATAGTAAATCATTTAGGTTTTGCATATTTGCCTATGGACAAACTGGTTCTGGGAAGACGTATACAATGATGGGCAATCCTGAATTAGAAGAACAGAAAGGAATGATACCACGATCTCTGGAGCAAATTTTTCAAGCTAGCCAGATACTTAACTCAAAGGGTTGGAGATATAAAATGCAGGTCTGTTTTTTGGCATTTATTTAATTGATCTAACCAATAAACAAGTTTTTTGTAACCTGTTATCATGATGCATTTTAAACTTTCAGGCCTCAATGTTGGAGATTTATAATGAGACTATCATTGATTTGCTTGCGACAAATCGCACGGCTACTCAGGATGGTGGTACTTCAAAGTATAATATCAAGCATGATGCCAATGGTAACACAACTGTATCGGAGCTTACAGTTGTTGATGTAACTAGTATCAATGAAGTTTCTTCCCTCCTCAGGCGTGCTGCTCAGAGCAGGTTATACAGACATTTATTTTCATAGTTTCAGCATCAAGTATTTGGTCATAAGAGTATATAACAGGAAATTTTACTTATCATGATGAGTGTTTATTTGTATGCCATAATTTTTGGCAGATGTGTAAAAAAGTCCTTACATTATATTCCATTGATTATCATAATGTAGAAATTTGATAATTTTTTGTCTTTAAACTATGATATCTACTATATGGTTATGATCAATTCTCAAATTAAAAATATGATACCGATTGATATTTTCGTAAGTAAAACGTAAATCTGGATATTGAAGGTTATCAGCTCAGGTTTTAAGTTCTTCACTATCAAAATTGCAAAAAACAATTGAACCTAGCATACACATGTACTCCATACTAGTTTTTCTTTTTCAGCACAGATGCTAATTTTCTTAAACACGTATGGTAATATATTCAAGTTTCTGTTATATCACTGCAATTGTGTTCTTGAACTTTTATTTGAGTTCTAACATTTGAAAACTGAGTGTTGTAGGATGAGTCGGCTCTGGTGAATTGGATCTAAACCCATTATTTATTCATTTTTGTTGTTCTCAGGTCAGTTGGGAGAACACAAATGAATGAGGAATCATCTAGAAGTCATTGTGTTTTCACTCTTCGGATTTTTGGTGTGAATGAGGTACATTCTAATTCACATGTCACGTGTTGGGCTTGTTGTCCTTTTGTGTATAATAACTAACCAATTTTCTTTCCAGGGAACGGATCAACAAGTACAGGGAGTGCTCAATCTTATAGATCTAGCAGGCAGTGGCGCCTGAACAGAAGTGGTGCCACTGGCGATCGGCTAAAGGAGACTGTGGTATTTTTCCATCTGTTCCTTAACATTGTTTGTGTTTTAACATGTATAGATTCTGTAATAACGAATAAGCATGGTTTTGTTCCAACATAGGCTATAAATAAAAGCTTGTCATGCTTAAGCGATGTTATCTTCGATTGCAAAGAAAGAGGAACATGTTCCGTTTAGGAACTCAAAGTTGACATATCTGCTCCAGGTATTTCCTTTCCTGGCAATCTTGTTCCAATCCATTGGCTCTGTTAAATGTATCAACTATTACCTGATGCTTTTGTCCCCTTCCAATACAGCCGTGTCTAGGCGGGGACTCGAAGACGCTGATGTTTGTGAATCTTGCTCCTGAAGTATCCTCGAGTGGGGGAGTCTCTTTGCTCTCTGCGGTTTGCTGCAAGGGTGAACGCTTGCGAGATCGGGATCCCCGGCGCCAAACCCAGATCGCGAACTCGTAATGGCAGGTTCCATCTGGCTGTGGGCAGTGTATGTTTGTGTTGATTTGGTGATGCAACTGATCATTTGCATCCGTTGTTTGGAGGTGGTGTGAGTTGCCAATTTATTTGGTTTGTGGCCTTGTTGATTGCGCTAACGGCGGGCAGTGGGGTGCTGGCCTATTTAATCTTAGGATATGATTTGATCAAACCTGATCTGATTTGTATGTTAGCATGTGTTTCTTCCATTTTTGTTTTTGCTTTCATTCTTAGTCTTGATTTGTTGTTGCCAAGTGCCAATGCCCCTGAGCTGGTCTGGGCTGGGCGTGTATGTAAACAACTGTCCACTGTCGGACAGGAACAACTCACAGCGTGACATGATAATTATATTTTCCTGCTCTGTGAATTCTCCCTGTTGACAGATACTACCAAGATAGGATTCTTTATTTATACATATTACATCATGTATATGAATGAATTCTGGCATGATTTTGCTAGGCGGCCATCTTCGTCATGAGCTCCTGGAGGATGATCTTGGTCTCGGCGTAGCGGCCGTTTATCCTGTCGTCGTCCTTGGCGGTGCAGGCCTCCTGGAGTGACTCGAAGCTGTCAAAGAGACGGTTGGCGAGGTCGACATAGGCCGGCTTGTCCTCGGCGGCGGAGATGAGCTTGTCGAAGTCGTAGTACATGAAGGTGGACTTGAGGCGGAGGTACTTGTTGACGTAGTTGGAGGCGTCCTTGCCGAGCAGGTCCTCCAGCGCCAGCAGGTCGAAGGCCGTGCTGCGCAGCCGGTAGGCGTGTGCCGCGAAGCTGGGGCCGATGTCAGCCATGTAGATGCCGTTCTTCAGGAAGGAACGCGTCCCTGTCTCGGCGTTGTTGATCTCCTCTGCTTGCCAATTCGAGAGTGCTGGTCAGTGCTGTGTTTACTGAATGAACAACTGTCTGTAATTGAGAGTGTGGTGAAGCAACTTACTGTTGACGATTTTGAGCGTGGGCAAGGGGAACTCGGTGAGCCACCAGCCGTTGTTTGCCGGCTCCTCGTCGACGCCGTCAGTTGCGGCGGCGACGGGACGTGGGCGGAGCAGGACGGCGCACGCGAAGCTGAGGCCGAGGCCCACGCAGGCTGTCCTCCTGGACGGGGACGGCTGCTGATGGGCGGAAGAGGATGAGGAGGCCGCTTGGCACGTCACCTGCAGCGTGGGTCGGCTCGGCCGGAGCAGACGGAGGCTGCCGCCGGAGAAGGCATGGCAGGTGGTGGCTGCCGGCGGTGCGTTGAGATAAGTGGCCATGGAGACGGACGACTGGGGGAGCGGGGGAGTGAGTGAGGAGTTGGGAGTGTGGATAGAGCCAGAGCGGACGACGGGCATCATCGGATTCATTTCAGATCAGAAAAGGAAAAAAAAGAAGAAAGCGGCTGCCGGCCGTTTTGACACCCTTCCGTCCGGATGAGGTTTGCTGTTGCATCTAGGAAATTTGGGCTGGACTGTAATGTTTTGTTCTAGTGGGCTTTACTATTTTTTGAGGGACTCTAGTGGGCTTTACTTGACCGTCTTTACGTTTGTGCTCAGTGCCTGAGGCGCCAAACACAAACAGAAGTGGAAAAACTTTCTTTGTTGGATCAATCGCAAGTCAAAAAAAAAAAAAAAAAAAAAATCGCTAGGACTATAGGGAGAGCAGTGGCAGCTCCACCACTGCTAGCTTTCCAAGCCTCCATGGCTCAAAGCGTGAATGGCGGTGGCGGGTGCTGCCGTGGCGTCCACTCTCCGGTTCTGTCGCTAGTGTCACATGGCAGGCAAGCGCACACAACCACACACACCAACGAGTCTCCTGTCTCCAACTACTACCATACTAAAACCTGCTGATTCCATTTTTTTGGTTTTCCATTCCTCAACCGCAAAATTATTCACGCTTCAACCCAAGCTGTAAAAGCCCTTCAACTTTTGACACTCACTCAAATTTACAATTTTTAAGGTGTCATTCTTACCCCCTAGCAAACCTCATACTACAGTCTTTGAGTTTGTTGGCCCTCTACTTTCTCCCTCAAGTCTCCCTACTTTAAGTGGCTCTCTATTCCTCCCCCTACTTTTTTTTTCTCTACTCTTCTTTCACATGACCCAAACCCGACGTGTTCCCTAGCCACACCCCTCACCCGGACTCTGTGGCTACTTGGCCGGCGACATCCTTCCTCGACGCCGCCGACCGCACTTTGAGGCAAGTGGATCTAATCTAGACCCAGTGTGGCTCCAACGACCCCATGGAGGCTCCATGACGCTGGTGGCCAAGCTTGATGCAATGGGTCCCTGTCCCAAGCACGGCCTGCTCCCTTTCCCGGCGCGGCCTACTCCCAAGCCCGACAGCCTTCCTTCCTCACCGGCATACGCCCTCCATTTGGGCGTGCACGCCCCCTCGCCACCGGCATCCGACCTCACCGGTGTGCCCATCCCCGCTGCCAATTGCCCTGGCGTGGGAGTGATCCTCTGCTCGTCGGCATTGATTTGGTGAAGAAGACGAGAGAGGATGAAAAATGGGCGCCACACATCATTAACTGCTAAAAGGAATTTTAGTACTATGGTTTAGGTAGTATTGCTGGAGTAAACCATAAAATATGAGTAGTATGAAAATAGGTACTAACCAGAGAAGTAGGGATGCGTTTTTAGCTAATATTGCTTTGGAGATGCTCTAATATAGCCGACCATTTCTCTAAATAAATTATTGAATTGACTAGTTGCTTCAAAATCTGTATTTACTTATTAGTGAGATGAAAAAATAGGACTTCAAACTTAAATGGATCTTTTTTGTTTACTACTCATATGTTGATGATATTTTTTATACACAATTTATAGAAAAAAAAAAAAAGGTTAGAGTGGTATATAAGTTTGGACAAAATTCCTAATTTAGCCCTCTAGTTGCTTGATTGGACGGCTACCTGGTCTCACCCGAAGCCCAGGGGAGGTAATGGCTCGACAAAGAGTATGTCCAACTCTTAGCCCTAATCCATTTTGCTATCCATTTTTTCAATACTTGGGTGTAAAAGTAATAATTTAGAGTGGTTATGGTTGTACATTGTTGTACTGCAGGTAGTAATAGTAAAATTTATTATTACTGCATTTCGGCCTCTTTTTTTTTTTTTTTTTTTGGAGTGCCTCTCTCCTAGTAGGTATCTATAGCAGTAGTTTATTCCTTGTGGACTGAAGCACACAAGGCCATCCACCATGGCGTGACAGCTCTCGAGCGTTAATGGCGACGACCGATTTGTGCCGCTGTGTGTGTGTGTGATCCCATTCCAATCTGAACCGCCCGCACAGTTGATCACCAGCAGCGACACCAGTAACTCCACCTCCACTGCTCTGCTGAGAGTGAGCGAGAGCACTCAGCTTCTCACGTCTCAGGCAGCCACCACGACCAAGGCCGCCACGGTCTGGACACAGGCAGGAGGACGAGTCGGACGGCTGAGAAGTACAGCAGAGCGGCGATGCGGGGCGGCTGCTACGTGGGCAAGGCCACCAAGATCTTCCTCGCCCTGCTCGCCGCCCTCGCCGTCATCGGCGTCATCCTCGCCTTCCGCGCCGTCCTCCACCGCGCCGCCGCCAAGTCCAGCTCCAACTCCGCCTCGTCGGCGTGCGCCGCCGCCGACGCGTGCCAGCCCGTCCTGCCGGACTCCGAACCTACCTTCCAGCAGCCGCCCGCTTCCGCCGCCGCCACGGCCGCCCGCCCACCGCCCACGCCCGCGCAAAAAATCCAACCTTTCCCTCCCCGGTCACCGCCGCCTGGCCGCCGCCGCCCTCGCAGCCGACGCCTGTGCCCGAGACGCCTCTGCAGCCCCCGCCGTCGCCGTCGCCGGTGCCCGTGCCCGTGCTTCCACCACCCCAACAGCAGCAGCAGCAGCTGCCACCGCCGGCACCACTCGTGCCACCCTCGCCGGCATTCCCGTCACCTCCGCCGCCGGCGTCGGAGATCGCGTCGCCACCGCCCGCACTCCCGTCGTCACCGCCGGACCTTCTGCCGCCGCCTCCAACACCACCTGCGTTGCCGTCCTCGCCCGATGAGCCGCCGCCCGCCCCAGAGGCGCCCAGCCCAACGGTGTCTTGACTGACTGACGATGCCCAAGAGCTGCTGCTGCTGCACAGGGAAGAGTGACGCAGAGGTGAATTTGTTAGCTGCCGTTGATGTACTCACTGCTTGTTCAGTTTATCCTATGATTCAATTTTGTTGAATTTCCATCGTCGCCGTCAGGATCTCACAGAATCAGCCTGTGCGTTTCTCTCCTGTCCAAAAATCTCTGATGTTCTTTACAGTTTGTTCTAGAGTGCAGAATCTGCATTCTTTTGTTGAGAATTCTCTAGTGTTTCTCAACGAAATTCAGTTTGTAGCAAGCAGTACTAGGAATCATTGCTTTTCACACCTGCATGTCGACTGGATTGACCATGGAGAGAGTCTCTCTGACAGCAACAGATGCATGAGTCAATGGCCTGTTGACCACCTTGGGTTGTATGAGATGAGAGTGACTGATCTACCCACCACTCACTCTGCATCTACCAATCACACAAGAAAGCAGTGCTTCTCTAATTTGATCTCTAGCGCCACCACTTGCAGCAGAAGAAACAAGAGAACAGCTGCCATGTGATCTTCCCAATAGTAGAGGTAGTTTTGGAGAATTGTGCAGAGTGATGTTTCAACAACCACAGAGCTAGTACTACTCAATCACACCAATTTGTTTTTTTTCCCTAATGAAATGTAAAGAGTGCAGTGGCTTGAATTTTGGAGAGTTGTAAGGAGTGCTACATGCACAGAGCTACAGCTCACTCATAGATTCCATTCCACTTTTGTGGAAACAGCAGCTCATCATCATTTACCTAAAAGATCTCAGCAGCACGTGTACTCCAAAAATGAGATCATTTCATTATTAGAACAAGAGTGAAAATTATTACAAGAGAAGAGCTCCGGTCCTTTTCAGGTGAACCAGATACCTGTGCTGAGCTTTGTATCAGATAGCAGTTCATTCTTCTGAATCTTCCTCCATGGTCTGTTTCTTCTTCACTCAGAATATGCGGTGAACCTTTTTATACCAACAAAGCTACTGCTGCATGTTGCAAAAGGGTGAGGGATGCTCTATTGTCACATATTGTCACATGCCCTTTACCTTGGAAAAAGGTTGAATCAGAAGAAAGTAGGGAATCAGGATGAAGTTTTCTTTCCATCCCCCATGTGAAAAAAGAAAAACATACTATGGAGATGCAGGTCTCTGCATCCTTACCACATACCAAGTCCATGACTGTGCCTTTGTCATCTTTAGGAATTAAAAAAAAAACACAGAGCACCAGGCTTGCTACAAAAAAATCGAACTGAGACATGAAAACTGAAGTGCACGCGTGAGGACAAGGACAGGAGGGCAGAGTGTCGTTTCTTCAGGTTCAGGTAGCTCCTCTGTGCTGTGCAAAACTATAGGCGGGCGGCGCATGCAGTTTTGTATTTGGATTTTGGACTGGCTGCTTCTCTGAACTGATCAGCAATGTACCCAGTTAACTTGAAAGGATGAGGGTAGATTTGTTCCATCAGCAGCAGTGAACCACAAGGGGTCGATCATGTAATACATACATGGGAGCACTAGGCAAAGAGGGGAAAAACGAGAGAGAGAAAGGAGGGCTAAAAATGCACAGTGAATCATCTGCAAATTATTTGAAACCATACATGGCTGGCTGGATCTCTCAGATGACCAAGGCAAAGGGCATCCTGACGGCGAGTGGCGAGCCAATCTTGGCCTCCAACACGCGAATGCTCGTCGCACCCAACGATGGCCCGTGGGCGTGGAGACAGTGGCCACGGTAGGCGCTGGCCACGGTGGGGGCGACGCTCCTCCTCTGGTGCCGGGGCGTGTTCCTGGTCGGTGCGGGCCGCAGATACGGCGACAGTGAACTCGAGCTTGATGTCAGCGGCGCACGCACGTACGATGCAGATGGTTGATGCTGGTGGCATTGGTCGCCTAATGAGTAGGCAATATCGCCTGACGCGGGACGGGGGTTGCTGCTGGTGGTGGCCGCGCCAGGCGCCGGGCGGGACGGGACGGACGCGGTAACGGCTTTGACCACGACCGCCGGGTAGCTTCGTTCTCGCGCCAAATAATGCCACTGCACCACCACCTTGGGTTCCGTTCCGTGGACGACGTGCACCAAATCAAAATCCTGCCGACGTCCACTATTTCAATTCCTTGTGGACTTTCAACTATTTTGTTTAGAATGAATCCAGATTTTATCTTCCACAAGAAGAAATATTCAGCCATTTTTTTTCTATATATATGCTACAACATCCGCATATATAAAAGTAAATTCTTTTTTTATCATGCTGCAGGAGCCCTCTGTTGTCACAAAGATCATTACAATTTCCTAAAGCAAACGTTTCTATAT
Source organism: Hyparrhenia diplandra (assembly GCA_015847255.1). Lineage (NCBI taxonomy): Eukaryota > Viridiplantae > Streptophyta > Magnoliopsida > Poales > Poaceae > Hyparrhenia > Hyparrhenia diplandra. Next base: position 180,507 of record JADLZK010008513.1, on the reverse strand, counting down.
TTGACAACTAATAGATCCTATAAGTTTGTACTCATGGTACTTCTTATTTGAGCTATATTATATGAATTTCTAGAAACTGACAGTCGACCATGGAAATGTTTGCCTCTATATAATATGAATTTCTAGAAATTGACAGTCAACTATGGGAATGTTTGACTCTACACAAAACTAGTTGGTTTAGCCCTACTAAAATTTATTCATTAAACTGTACTCACTTTTTAGTGACCAAAATGCCAAACACCTCCACTAAAGTTTAAGGGTCACTAAAGTTTAGGGCCTTTTAGTCATAAAGGTAAAGGGGTAGCTAAAAATGACTAAAGTGTCATGTTATGGTTACTTTAGTCAACATAACCAAACAAGGACTTTAGAGGGGTCACTAAACTTAAGGCACTCAATTTTAGAGGGGGAACCAAATATGCCCAAGCAACAGTCTTTATGAAGGAAAAAGTAAAACAACAATCCCTTTGAAGTCGGGGAATTAGCTGGCCGTAAAGAAAATGGACAAGAAAGGAGAGAAACTAAGCTAATCTAGTGCTTATGTGCCATTTTAAGTATTAAACTTAGTTTTTTTCCCTACACGTTTGGACACACATCACAGCACAGCATATGCATACACACTAGTCACTACACATATACTACTCTCTGATTGAGCCTGGTTATCACACCCACTACTGTCAGACAATGCTAAAAAAAAGGTTTGGTGTCAGTAGTAGTAATTATTAAGAACTCTGAGCACATTCATTCAGACCCGTTACAACTTACAAATACAGGTCGTGCTCACCAAATTGGCAAACACAAAGTGTCGGAAGAATAATGATAAATTTATTCGATCATCAACAGTGAGAACAAATACAATGTATGTATACACTAATAAATAGTAATGTACTACACTAGTACATATAATAATAATCGAATCAAAAGGCAAAAAAAAAAAAAAAAAAAAAAAAAAAAAAGGAGAGGCCAAACTTGTCAGAGCAACAACCGTCGGTGCGCCGCACGATGCAATAATGAATGGGTGTACATATTTATCTGCAAAAATCATGCATGTCACGACTCTACTCTCACATGGCCAAGGCGGCCACGGCGGCGGCCACGGCGAGCCCCACGACAGCCTTGCCTCCGAGCGCGGCGGCGGCTGAGGGCTTGGGCGCGGCGGTGGGCGTGGACACGTTGGGCAACTGATCGTCGGGGACGACCCAGCAGCGGCGTCAGGAGCCGGCGCGGGGGTCGGGGCCGGGGTCGGGGCGACGCTCCCTTGTGTTTGGGTTTGGTCGTCTTGGCGGGGGCCGGCGCGGAGACCGCGGCGGCGGCGACGGTGACCTCGAGCTTCATGCCGGAGGCGCAGTGGCCGGGCACGCTGCAGATGAAGTAGCGCTTCCCTGGCGCGGAGAGCTTCACGGTGGCGCTGCTGCCGGTGTAGGACTTGATTTTGTTTGCGGCGGAGCACGAGTCGTAGCCGGCCTTGGTCACCTCCGTCACGTCGTGCGACGTCGAGAACTTGAAAGCTGAGAGAAGTAGCAGCTAGCGTCGTCAGTTCCCCACAAGCTTTGGTATGTTGGAGAAGAGAAGAGAAGAGAAATGTAGTATGTGTTTGGTTTCTTACACAAGGTGTCGCCCTGCTTGAACGTCTGCTTGGCGGACCAGGTGTCGTAGCCGCTGCCGCTGGCGTCCCAGGAGCCGTCGCCTCCCACGGGGTGGTCCACCGCGGCGGCGAGCTGCACCGCCAGAGTGGCCACGGCAGCGACGGCGAGTATGGTGGCCTTGGCCATTGCCATTGTCGCTGCGGATCTGGCTGCCTGCGACCTGAGCTGTGCAATGCAGTTTAGAGAAGTGAAGCTTGTGGTAATGAACTGATGCCTCCTGCACGCTGGGTGGCCTCGCTTATATAGATGGAGCAAATTGGGATGGACAGGAAGGTGGCGGTGGTGGTCGTCAGAGCCTACGCCTGATGGAGCCTCACTGACAGATCATGCAGCATGGTTGACGGCCGGCCGGGGTTGGTGGCCGCCGCGCCGGACGCGGCAATTCTTTTGACCTCGCAGCTAGCTGTACGTTGTTGGGGTTCAACCTCCTCTCTCTGCTTCAACGCAACTACCTTCCTCTGCTATTATCTTATCTTTGCAATAAAATAGCAGGCAATGCATGCTCTTCTTCCTCTTGCTTGGCTTGCATTGCAAACAAGATCAACGGATACATGTCCATGTGCAGATGATACTAATAATCAGCGTGAATGTGAACCAAACCAACACTAGTGCTTTAATTCCTTGTTAACAATGATTAGTGTTATGGCCTTCCGCGTAGTACACGTACATCCATCAGCTACTACTGGCACTTAATTCTCTCAATATTGTAATCCATCCGTCGTCGGTTGGCTTGGCTAAACGATTGTTTACAGGTAGGTCTCCACGTTACTGGCGACTTGGACGGAGGCCGAAAAGTACGGCAAACTATGCTCGCTTTGTTCATGGCTTCCACACACTAGCTATTGCAAGGACAAACTACTCTTTGTTCTAAAAACTTATTAAAAATTCATATATCACTTCGTCAAGGCGTATATCTATTTCCGCAAAAAAAAAAAAAAAAGGCGTATATCTATTGACAGTTTGACACATTCAACTTTGGTTAGTCATACATATATATATATATACACGTATTATTGTTGTGCTAGCTCTACACCACCATGTCTCTGCATTCCATTCCAACCAACTCTTGGAAAATATGTGTTATATCTTCGTAATAATCATAACATCTTTAGTATTCCCTCTATTCCATATTATATCTTTTATTATGTTCTAACATATACTATTTATGTAGGAGCACAGCACAAACAATGTTCAAAGAAAAAAAAAAATAACTTATAATTTGTAAAAGAAGGACTAGTAGTGTGCAAATTACTAAGACCATTATATGTTAGTACACTAGACTTTTTACAACCCTCGGCTAGCAAATAAACCTTTTTTTTTAATCACACAAAAGGATTGCGCGTCTTTGTATTAAGAAAGTGAGAAGTGTTTCATACAACGCGCCTTAGCGACGCCCTAGGGGGCAATGAGTGGGACACGAAAGCTCAGGCCTTCTCTAGTATACAATTAGCTGCCGTATTACATTGGAGAGAAAACTACCAGGGCTGCGATGCCGGCTACTCACCCTAGGATCAAGCATCATATGAGGGAGATACCCGGTCACCGTAGTTTGCAGAGTCATTATTTTCCTTCATGATGATTAGAAAAAAGCTATTGTTTTTAGTTTTATCGCATCCCACTTGTATATGAGAACAAGATTTAATGAGCTCCACCAGGTAAAATTGTTGCAAAAGATCTATTTGAGAAAGGCCAGACCATACACTCATTTCAAGATCATCTGAGAGTGTTATGCATATTTTATTATATTTAAGTCATAGCTAAAAGACACCACTATTGAAGACATTGGATTAGAGCTCCTAATTGACTTGTATCACTGTGGCTGTGGGTGCTCTAGATGTATAGATCTGGCAGTGGAAATGCAGAGTGGTGTTGTATTGGTGACTCTGAAATAGAGACGTTGGGGTTTGAGTTTTTGTGGGGCCACAAGATTCCTGGCCGATCGCAAATGACAAGGCTAGCTAGCTGTTGGGTCGATGCAAATGAGAAAATTGTGCTCCTACTCGAACGACGCGTCACATACACCTGCCTATGAATGAATTTGTTTATGTGCATGTGGGAGTGGTTACTGCTTACTTTTCGGGACACCATGCATGTGCTTTGCTTTTGCCTTGCCTTTCAATCAGGCCGGCCACAGCTTGCATACCTTTGCATTGCAACCAGCTGATCGAGGTGCTTCATTCAGATTGAGTAAAGTCGCCCTCGACCTTAAGAAACTCTGTTATCTCCTATTATATCATCGGGACAATTAGCTACTCGACATGCATAATGACCTCCATTCGCTACCAGACACACAAAATAGAGCGATTTGTTGGCACACTCTGGTTCTTAGTAAATTTGCTAGTGGACACTCCGTCCAACAAAATGTTCATTTTTGTTTTGAGGAGAGAGAAGCGATGTGAAATATCCTTTGTACGCCTGACTCTTTCTTCTACCTCGCTACCACTTTTTTTCTTTCTGGTTTATGGATGCGGTCGTTTTAGATCTCATACTTCCTCAAGGTGTTGCACCCGAATAAACATTTAGATCTCTTGAGGAAGATGCCGACGACAGTGGCTTCTTCCTCCACACTACCAGGCTCGACACCGGCGGGTGGCCCCACTTGTCAGCAGCTCCCCAACCTCCTATCATGCCTTCTGTCCAAGCACGAGCTCGCTCAGTCCCATCTCCCCACTACACTCGGTCTAGAGCACGGCGCCCACCCCTCGACAAGGCCACGCAACCCCCCTCACGAGCTCGCTCAGTCCCATCTCCCCCACTACACTCGGTCTAGAGCACGGCGCCCACCCCTCGACAAGGCCACGCACCCCCCCCCCCCCGCAGCAATGCCTAGAGACGGGCGCGGGAGGGCCAGCCGACCGCGCGTGACCCCTGCCCCGACACCGCCTCCCGCCATGGCCGACCGCATCCCATCGGCACATGCCCCATGGTCCTAGAGCGCCCAACGTGGCCCACACCACTACAATAGCGCAGCAGCAAGCTGGCCTTGTGACCCACCATCGCAGCCCGCATTGCCGCGGAGGCCCGCCTCGGCGCCGCCGCCGCCGCCGCCCAGTAGCAGCCGACCCGCCTCACTTCCCCTCCGGCTCAAAGGGGCGCGGGAAGCCTAGCGGGTCGCATGGGGTAGTCCTGCGCCCGAGCCTCAACATTGAACAAGAGGAGAAGAACATGATTGAGTAAGGGGCACCGCTCTTCTCTCTAATCCAAAGCTAAAAATAAATATTTTAATGCATCCGGTGTCCACTAGGAAATTTGACAAAAATCTGAGTGTCCACCAGCAAAGTGTTCCATTTTAAATGTCCGCTTGCAAATAAATGCCATTTTGTATGTCCTATAGCCAATTCTCCGCGTGAGGGCCAATGATTAATTGCTTAGCTAGCTCATGGGGATAAATTGAGATGGACGGTGTGACCTCATGCTTGTATTTCCTTGGATGGAGATCTACAAGTTTTATTTCCTTCTAGTAAAAAATATTAATGGTTCTAGTATTTCCTTAGCTCTACTTATTAATGCTCTCCATATAGAAACACTAGAGGCATTGTTTCCTCTCTAGGAAGTGCTTCCTTGAGAAGCTATACACTTTAATGTGGATTAACACCCTATATTAAAACTTTCCTTCTTCGATTCTAAAATCACAATATGATTGAATAAAGCAAAATTTGTCAATAAAAAAATGAGCTACCGAAATTAGGAAGCTGTTTGAAGATCCTTAACCACGCAACCCAAGCTTGAGCTTGGGAACAAGCTGGTATCATTCTCTTGCACAATTACAATTTTCACATGGACTCCAAGTCGCACAAAAAAAAAAAAGAAAAAAAGAACCCAACATGGACTCCAGTTGAGCCTGGAACGAGCAAGCCCGATATGGTTCTTTTTTTTTTTTTGATACAAAGAGCGGTCGGCCTTTCTAGAGCTTTCCCTGGCAAAGATCAGAGGTTTGAATATAAAAAGCCCAACCGTAGGCATTTCGATCCTAAACCTGATGCCCCCCACCCCACCCCTATTTAACCACAAATAAGAACCAGTTCAACCATTACACATTCGCACTGCACAAGTATAGTTAACAATGAAACAAGCATACCACATAAAAGTCCTATACGAGAACAAACCAAAACTGGAAATTCATAATCACACACATACGAAAATGGATAAGCATAGCCACAGACGTGTGTAGGAGTGTGTCGGGGTAGAACTTGAACTAAATTGCACCCCAATCCACCCAAACACATATGGATTGAACATGCAAACAAGGCCTTTATGGGGAATTCATATGACTATTGGTATAGAGGAAGAAAAACCAAGACCCTTAATAAAGAGACTTCTCAGAACCACGGTTTCACAGCCACAAACATTAGGATGAAATCCAACGAGATCGCTAGAGTACATTTTGCAAACTAGGGTTGACAACCTTACAATCATTCAAATCTAAACTGATTCAAAGTGAAATGTAGTACGACAACTAGACTAGAGAACATCGATTAGTCGAAAACATCAACAATCCCGCATGAGTGGATGGAGGGAGCGAGATGGAGTACCGAAATCTCATCACCGACGCTGCAGCAGCTTGATACCCTTTTGGAAACAACTCCAAAGATCCGTCATCCCCATCGCGGTCGGGTGGGCGGGCAAACGACGGGAAGGGGAAGGCGGAGGTGGCGGCCGGCGGAGGAGGCGGCGCGGCAGGCGGGCGGGCGGAGGCTACGGGGTTTTGGTAAGGGGAGAAAGAAGGATGCAAGGTTTACGACTTGTATGTGGGTCAGGGTGGCCTCCCGCTTCAAAATCAAAACATAAAGGTGTGAAATGAAATGAAATAAAAAATGAAGGGGACTGTACAGTGACTTTGAGATTCGTTCCCAAGTTTGACCTAAGCTATACTCATTCCTGTAACGTATGGGCAAGCACGAGCTCGCTTAGTCCCATCTCCCTGCTACACTCGGTTTAGTGCATGAGCGCCCACCCCACGCGGTGAGCTTTGGCTAGGCCACGCTCGCCCCACACAACAATGCCTAGAGAGGGCATGAGAGGGTTAGCCGGCCGTGCGACCCCTGCCTCGACACAGCCCCGCCATGGCCCCAAAGCGCCCGACGTGGCCCACACAACTACAATAGCGCAACAACGAGCCGGGCTTGTGACCCACCATCGCCGGCGCATCAATCGTGAGGCTCGCCCCCCGCCTCGCCCTCGACAGCCATCCGCAGCCCCACCCGTGAAATCTCATGTTTGGTTTTGATAATTGATGACACTTTGTTATGCTAATCCTTTGCTCTAAGTGTGCTTAAGAGATAGGATTGCATGGATGACGGGAGCAACATGATCATGGACATGGACGTTGGTGATGGACATGATGGATCATCAAGCTCACGTGTCAGAAATGTAAGGACCCAGAGATCAAGGCAAAGGTATAACTTGACAGGGTTTGCTTTCGGTGATCAAAACACCATAGAGAGTGTGATCACGTTTTGGATAGGTAGCCGACTATCAAGATGGGAATGCCATGGATAATCCGAATTTGAAGTGCCTCTTGGTTCATATTGACATGCATATGCATAGAATCTAGTGCACTAACTTCGCCCTTGAAATTGGTTGTGAAATTGCTAACACACATGCACATGGAGATGTACACTTGGTGGTGTTGGCACTTTTACAAAGGCAGCGGTGGTTTGCAGGGGTTGAGTTGGGTTTGGGTACCGCCGGGCGCTTTTGAGAAAATGTGATGCCTATTTTCTATTACTTACGATGATACAATTTGTCTGCGGAAATCTTTCTAACCCTCGTGCTCAAGTTAGTATACTAGTTGGGTAGCAAGTTGGAGCAAAGGCGACAACAAAATGATGAACTTCATAGAGAATAGCAGGCTGGACGGCGATCGGACGCTGGAACCCGACCGGATGTTGGAGCACCCTCGACCGTAGTGTCCTGTCAGCCGGGTTCCTGGGCCGATTCCAAGGAAGGTTTGGAATCCCGTTTTGGTCAACCGGTGCATTGGGTCAGTGACCGACTCTCGACCTAACTCCGGCCGGTGGCTGGCTTGTGGGGTCGGGGCTTTGTCGCCAGGATCGGACTCGGACCGACGCGTCCGATCAATCGCGGACCGAGCGGCCCCGGTCGTGGCGCAATAAATGTGTTTCGAACCACCAATGACTCTATTTTGGATGGAGTCTATATATACTTGTGGTGGCCGGGGTTTTGAGCTCTCTCTTGCACATTTGATCATTCTAACTCTCTAGTGAGCTGAGAAAAGTCCCCTCCATTCATCTCTCTTGCCTAACTTCAATCCTTGGTGAGATTGAGTGAGATTCAAGTGCATATTGCTTGTTGATTGCATCTAGAGGCACTTGATCGTTGGAGGAGCCGCGATTCTTGTTTCTCTTGGGAATTTGCTTGGTTGGCTTGGAGTTCATGGTGGTGTTGAGCTCAACTGGTGATTGTTTGAGGCCACACCGGTGGACTTGTGAGGGGTTGATCCTTACCGCGTGGGAGATTCGCGAAAGGAGTCACTAGTGGATTGCTCGTGGGTTGTGGATCCCCTCTTGTGAGTGATTCATTGAGCTCCCATCGTGGGATTTGGCACTGGCCATTAAGCTTGTGAATCATCAAGTGGGTGTATCGCCACAACGAGGACTAGCGTGCCGGCAAGCACGTGAACCTCGGTGAAAAATCATCGTGTCAAGTGTGCTTTGCTCGTTAGAGATTTCATTGACATCGGTGATTGGTCACAACCCCTACACGACTCCATTGGTATTGTATTCTAGCTCTCATCACATTACCTTCACTTGTTTACCTTGCATAGCTTGTTTAGTTGACATAGCTAGTTGTGTTTCTAAAGGTAAATTTGTTAGCCTAGCTTGATCACCTAGGAGTAACATAGCAACTTAGCAATGTGTGAGATTAGAGATATTAGATTAGCTAGAATTGCTAGGTGGCTTGCATAGATAGATTGTAGCATCGCTTGAAACGCTTCGCCATCTTATTTATTAATGGTGTTGCTTAAGTGTTATTGTAGAAATTTTTATAGGTTATTCACCCCCCTCTAGCCATTAGGACCTTTCACCCTGCCTAACAATTCCCCCCTCTGGTGTCAAGGGGCTCGCGTCTACGGCCACTTGGGGGCGCGAGGAAGCCTAGCGGGTCGCACGGGGTAGTTTTGCGGCCCGAGCCTCAACAGTGAGCGAGAGGAGAAGTACAAGAGTGAGTTAGAGGCAAAATGACATTTCATTGCTCTTCTCTCTCATCCAAAACTAAAAATAATATTTTAATGTGTCCGATGTCCACCAGGAAATTTGACCAAAACCATAGTGTCCACGAGCGAGTTGCTCCATTTTACTTGTTCACTAGCAAACAAATGCCACTTTGTATGTCCTGTAGCTAATTCTCCGTGTGACGGTGTGATGGTCAATGATTAATTGCTTAGCTAGCTCATGGGGATACATTGAGATTGACGGTGTGACCTCATGCTTGTATTTCCTTGGATGGAGAGCTACAAGTTGTATTTCCTTTTAATAAAAAAATATTAATGGTTCCATTATTTCGTTAGCTCTACTTATCAATGCTCTCCATATAGAAACACTAGAGGCATTGTTTCCTCTCGAGGAAGTGCTTCCTTGAGAAGCTATACATTTTTAATGTGGATTAACACCCTATATTAAACTTTCCTTCTTCGATTCTAAAATCACAATATGAGTGAATAAAGCAAAATTTGTCAATAAAAAATGAGCTAGCGAAATTAGGAAGCTGTTTGAAGATCCTTAACCACGCAACCCAAGCTTGAGCTTGGGAGCTAGCAAGCTGGTATCATTCTCTTGCACAATTACAATTTCCACATGGACTCCAAGTCGCACCAAAAAAAAAAAAAAAAAAAAAAAACCAACATGGACTCCAGTTGAGCCTAGAACGAGCAAGCCCAATATGTTTTTTTTTAGCTTTCCCTGGTATGAGATCAGAGTTTTTAGGAATTTTTAATGTAAAAGCTCAGCAGCCCAACCGTAGGCAACCTTTTACTTTTAGGCCCAAACTAATTGGACAAGCCCACTTGTTTGTTTTAATAAGGGAAGCCCAGTTGCGTAAAGCCGACGTGGGTGTCACTCACAGACGATGATTAAGTTGAGAACAAGAGTCATCATGTAATAATTAAGTTAATTACAAATAGTTTTGTTTTACCACAAACAACGAGCACTGAACCATCGAACCAATTCGATGTTTCATCAAAATGTAAAAGAAAATGCAACAACGATCGTCGGACGTGGGTGTCACTCACAGACGATGATCATAGACGGTGATGACGGGGAAAAAGTTGAGAACAAGAGTCATCATGTAATAATTAAGTTAATTACAGATAGTTTTGTTTTACCACAAACAAGGAGCAATGAATCATCGAACCAATTCGATGTTTCATCAAAATGTAAAAGAAAGTGCAACAACGAACGAACTTGGAATGAAAAAGAAAAGCTAGGCCGCCCGAGAGAATCGAGACTGGAAAATCTCAGGCGAGCATGCCATTGCCAATTGCAACAAGCGGATGATCACCGTCGTGATGTGATCATGGATCAGTCGACGTAGACGGCGCATGTTGCCCTGATCTCGCCGTCGGCGCCGGTGCGCACGCCGATCCTTCCCATTTTGAGCATGGAGACGCTGAAGTCCTGGAAGAAGGTGTCGACGTAGGAGGCGTTGGTGGCCATGAGCGTGACGTAGGGGGCGGTGAAGCTGTCCTCCATGAGCGCGGCGTCCGACCTCAGCGGCGCCCGGTGGCCGTACACGGACTGGTAGTACCCCAAGTCGAAGGTGTTGGTGGACACCGAGTCCAATGGCTGCACGCTCACCACGTGCGTCGGCGAGCACACCGCCGTGAGGTTCTTGGCGTACTCCTTGTCCAGCGACGGGTCCTGGTCGCCGGCGCCGGTGAAGTTGTAGAGCCTGCTGGAGAAGGACGTGCAGTGCGCGACGCCGATGGTGTGCGCCGCCGAGAGCACGGTCATGTCCTTCATGCTCAGGTTCTGGGCGGCGAAGAACCCCGTCATGACGGTGACGTTGCCGTCGGCGGGTGGCAGCGACCGCTCCGCGTCCTCCTTCCGGGAGACGTTCCCGTCCCGCCGCCCCGTCTCCACCTGGTACGCGGGTCCCTTGGTGAAGTTGACGGCGTCGCGCGCCGCCATGGCCATGATGTCGGCGCAGGAGACGACGAGCGGACACGCCTCCTCCACCTTGGCCTTGACGGCCTCGATGGCCTCGTACCCGCGCACCGTCGCGTTCGGGTCCGCGTCGCGCTGCGCCGTGCCGTTGTGGGACTTGAGCATGATGGCGGCGTCGCACCCGGCCGCGAAGCAGTCGTGGAAGTGGAGGCGGAGGAGGCCCGCCGGGAGCGTCACGTCGTCGCCGAACATGGCCAGCAGCTCCTCGCGCACCAGGTCCTCCACGCCAGGGCACGTCCCGTTGTAGTAATCGTACTGCAGCTGCGCCTGCGCGACGCCCGCCAGGGTCAGGATCAGGGTCGCCAGCTGGAGCACCGCCAGCCTCCGCCGGAACAAGGACGACGACGACAGGCAGGAGGCCATGGTGGCGGCTGGTCTGGTTGCTGCTAGGTTGATGGATTGCTTACTGCTAGGATCGATGGTGATGATGGACGACACAACACTATGTATGTATTTATACGGTAGCAATGCAAGAACAAGGATTGGAAGGATGCTGTTGATTTGTTTATAAGAAAATGAAGAAACGTGGAGACGTGCGCCGGGAATGAAGAAGAAGAAGAAGAATGTTGATTGGTGAACGGTGGCAGCCGCGTTGACCTTGCTGGATATGCGCGCAGTTCATGGTCGGCATGACATGACCACCACCACCACCACCGGCACCGTCGTCGACGACGTGCATGCCATGTGCTCAACAAACGGAGACAGAGAAGACGAGAGCTGTAGCTGGAGGCTCTGGAGAGGGGGATGAACCGAACAAAATGGGTTAGGACTTGCAATTGCGAGTATATGAGTATACTATTACTAATAGTAGTGTCCACACAGAAATTATTGGCAATGATTAAATTTCGCTGAATAATTCTTCTTCCTGTGTGTTCCATGCATGTTGTCGCTTTTTATTCTTGCCCGCCGGACAAAGGATTGAATTGCGTGTTCCTTTTGCGTGCGTGCAGTGTCTTTTTGTTTCAGACTTAATTGGATTGGATCGACTGCAACATAATCTTTGGATTGATGAGGCGACTGCAAAATAATTAACAAATACTATATGCTACTGCTACACATTTGGATTGGATCGACTGCAACATAATCTTTCAGTTGATGAGGCCCTTGATGGATGATAAGGCGAATCGATCTTAATTTGTTCAGCTGCTACAGGTCTAGTAGTATAGTAGTATTTGACTTTGGAATATATGTCTGTCTGCGCCTGCGTGCCTGGCAAAACAATTGTACTGTATATGTTGCGCTAGTTGTAACACCTTCGCTATATCTTCATCAGGCTTCACTTGTTGCTGAATGTGTAAACACGGTTTCTTCGAGGGAAATGCTATATCCCTGACATCTGGCAGACTGCTACTTAGAAATTATCGGTGGCCCATTTCAAAATTGAACATATTTTAAGACAAAACTTAGTTTGTTTTTTATTTATCTCAGACCAACTTTACCAGTCCCTTTTCCCTTAAATTCTGCTTTTAGGTCTTGTTTGTTTTGGTCGGATTGAATTCGGTCCGGATTACTTCGACCCGGTCTCAACGAATCCACATGTCTCGCTCAATCTGGTTGTTTCCGTTCCGACCTCAAGAGGTGCGAGACAAATGCAGGTGTTTCGGTATACAAAATCGGGCGGATTTAAAACTAGGCTAGATCAATCCGTCCCGAACCATTCCTTAACCGAGCGCCTATTTTAGCATGATCCGGTTCAAAATCAGGTCAAATCAATTCGCCCGAAATGAAGCCAATCCGGCCAAGTTTTCGGAGGATCCAATCCAGGAGCTAATTCGTTCTGGGCCAAGAATGAGTGGATCCAAGGGATTCACTTAATCCGGTTGTTTCGTCCCGACCTCAAGAGGTGTGGAATGAATCCGGTCTTTTGGTATACAAAATGGAAGGCTTTAAAATCGGGGCAAATCAATCCACCCGCAACCATTTCTTAACCGAATGCATATTTTATCATGGGCGGATTCAAAACCACCAAATCAATGCGCCCGGAATGGAGCCAATCCAATGGAAACGAACAAGAGGAATGACAACTGAATTGGAGAGTTTAAGGAGCACGGGATAAAAAGGAGAATTGCATGCTTTTTTTTTTCTCTCAACCTCCTTTATTAATTGCTTATTATAGGGAAAAGAGAATTGCTTTTATTCAATTTGGTGGAGCTGCTCTCAGCTAGGCTTATTAGATTTTGTTTGAAGATGGATCTCAATAGACACGGGATAAAAAGAACAAATCAATGCACTAAAATTTTAATTTTCTTGACATGAAAAATAAATTAATTTTCTGATCTAAAAGATTAAGAATATTTGGCGGCATGACAAGAAGTAGAAGAAATAATATGAGGCAAGTGGCGAGAGAAGATTAAGGCTTTAGGATAGATACACTAGAGGAGCCTAGCTAGAAGATCAAAGCCCTTAAAACTTTGCTTTTTGCAAACTTTATTTACGGAAAACTTGTTGAATGCCAAGTCCTTATTTGCACTTGAATAGCATGAGCTCCCTCCATCTTAAGAAAATATGACACTTTAAGGTTCATGTCCGTCTACGCTAATTATTAGTTTGTGATGAATAGCCCATGTGTGCTCATCTACGCTAATTTGCTTGGTGACTGGTCAGTGCTCAGTGGTAAGCCAGCTGCCGTCCACGGTCCACCGCCATCCTATTGACTGGATGTCTAGATTGGCCGGCAGCCCACTGTAGTAGGCCTCTGCCCTGTAGGCTATGCAAGCACAAATGCACAACGAGAGAAATTAATCTAGTTGCAGAGAGCTAAACCATAGAAGCCCACGAACCAAGTGTGGCAAGCACACAAATCTCTCACAAATAAACAACAGCCAATACACCACTTGGCCGGATGGACTAGTCCGTCAGAGTCAGAGCACGAGAGCCACAGCCAAAGCAAGGGCCAACCCGCCAGTGACAGTGGCGGCGTCTGAGCTGGATGGCGGGGACGGCACCACTACAGGCGGGCTGTCCGACGGCTGTGACGACGGCGGGTTGACCTTGGAGCAGACCTTCCTGATCTCACCCTTATGGTGCGTGAGCACGTCGAGCCTGCTCATAGCGACGAAGGACACGGCGAAGTCGGCGAAGAACTCGTCCGGCGAGGCGGCTTTGGCCTGGCGCTCGACGTAGTCGCGGGTGGCAGGGTACCGGAGCAGCGCGGCGTCGGTGGACAGGAGGCCCCTGTTGCCGGCGACGAGCGCGTAGTAGTCGGCGTCGAAGGTGCCCGGGGTGGTCGGGTCCAGGTCGACGAGCGTGGCGTTGTCGCCGGGCTTGCACTGCCCACGCAGCGTCGCCGTGTAGTTGCCGTCCAACGCCGGGTCCGACGCGCCGCTGTGGCCGGCGAAGTCGTACAGCCGCGGCGACACCGTGGAGCACCGCGCCTGCCCGATGGTGTGCGCACCTGAAAAAGTGATCAAGTGAATCATCCATCAGATTCACATGCAAATAGAGATAGGATACTAGTGGGCCAGGGCCTAATATCATATGGAGCTCTCAAATAGTGAAATAGAGACACTAGTCTGATAGGCCAGCAGGCTAAAAAAGTATACCACTCAAGTACATGGCCCATTGTTTCTGTTTTTTTTTTTTTAATGTTTTCTTTTCTTTAGCCATGCTTATGGAAAAATATATTTATACCAACGAGACTACAACAAGATAATAATACATTGTCAAGCCAGATCAGATTTAATGAAAATTATTTTGAGTCTGCGGATATACGATATACTCCCTCCGTCCAACAAAAAACACAATCTTTGACTTTTTAAAATCTAATTTGACCATTCATCTTATTTAAAACATTTATGTAAATTCCAAAATAAATTAGTTATTACTATAATATCTTTAATGATCTAATAAGTCATTATAAAATCGATAATATTTATATAAATTATTCAAATAAAACAAATGATCAAATTAGATTTTAAAAAGTCAAAGAATTGTGTTTTTTTTGTTGAACTTGAGGGAGTATTTTTTCTATTAACTTACTCAAAAGTTTTTTTTTTAAAAAAGGAGACTTGGGACAAAACTAAAACATCTTATATATTTTAGGATGGTGAGAGCATAACTTTATTTTCCCTTTGTATATTCATTAAACATGGTTTCTTAAGGCAAGTGGTAATATTTCAAAAGGAAAGCAAACAAATTGAAAATGTTCTATTTCCAATGTGAACACTTGACTTGAGAGACAATTGCATTTGACAGAGAACAACCTATGTTGTATTAGTCACCGAGAATGCTCTGATGGAATGCTGTACAGACATTAAAAAACACATATGGGTCACCTCAAGTTATTACCACAAAAAGACTTCTCTTTTATGGTAGTACTATTAGCCTCTAAGAGCATCTCAATCCAGAAAAAAATCAGGCCCCAATATACTCTACATTCAAATTCACTCATCTTTCTCTCCAAAATCAGGCCCCAATGCAATATTACAGTCTAATTCAAAAAATTAGAATGTCTTATATACTCCATCTGTTCTAAATTGTATACCTAAGCGCATTGCAAATTAGCAACTGTACATGTAGAAAAGTCGAGACATTTTTACAATATGAGATGAAAATGGAAAACTAAAGACTGATGAGCATACCGGAGAGGACGGCGACATCCTTGGCAGTGAGGTTGAACCTAGTAGCAAACAGGTCGATGATGTCGGTGATGTTGGCGTCTGGGGCCGGCGAGAACAGGGCCACGTCGGCGGCCACCGACCGGTTGCCGTCCCTCCGCCCGGTTGGCAGCGGGATGAATGGCCCTTTCGTCAGCCTGATGGAGTCACGCGCGGCGAGGGCGAGCGTGTCGGCGCAGGAGACGACGCCGGGGCAGGCGGCGTCGAGCTTGGCCTTGATGGCGTCTACCACCTCGTACCCACGGACGCCCCGGTTCAGCGGCGCGTCCTTCTCGGCGGTGTTGCCCGGGGTGGAGTCGAGGAGGATGGAACCCTCGCAGCCGTCCACGAAGCAGTCGAGGGAAAAGAGGCGGAGCACGGCGCCCGCGAGGTGGGGCTTGTCGGCCACGATGGCCGTCATCTCCTTGAACACTATGGCCTCCGCCTGTGGGCACGTCTCGTTGTACGCGCCCATCACCAGCACCTGGGCCTCTGCCGCCGGCATCGCTATCGCACCGATCAGGAGGAGGAGCATGGCCGCCGCAGCCGCCGGCGGCGTCGCCCAAGACCCAGTGGTGCTGCTGCCATTGCTCTTGCTCTTGCGGCAGCCATCGATCGATTCGATCTTGAGTTCTTGACTGATGGGGAATTGCAATTGGGGATCGGATACTCTGCGGACCTTGTTTGTTCCTAGCTATCAGTAATTGTTGCAGATGACTGGCTTGAGTAATTGGGGAATGACGACTGAGCTAGCTAAGATCGAACTGGCGATCATATTTGGGCACACAGCTATATATGTGCAGTAGTACCAGCTGGCTTTGCATTGCCAGCAAGTTACTAGTTACATGAGGATCCTAGGCCGGAATTTTGACTCACAGACAGAATCAGATCGTAGAATGGAGATAGATTTTTTTAAAAAAATATATATATATTTAAAGCTGATATAATTTTTTATTATATTAGATGACAAAAAAAAAATGATATAATAATGATTTTTTATTTCTTTTATAAACTTGAGTGAACTTATTCACATTGGACCTTAATTTTCTGATAGTTTTACACAACAAAATCATTTAAAATTTCATATAAAATAAAAAAACTTAAAAGATATTAGATTGATTTGACATTGTGGAGTCATTTTTTCATAGAAATCCAAATTTTAGTTGTTGAGAAAGACTTTTTTTTTGCTAGCACTAGGACCTTTATGTTTCACGATTGCACAGATTTTTCACGTCAATTTTCATCAAGAAGAATATGAAAGAGGGATGTGGACATGGTTAGAAGCTCACTAGAGGAGGAAGGGTGAGTTGGTGGGGATGCTTGGTAAATATGTTGGCTTGAGTCAAAGAAGACACCAACTAGTGGCGGGGCAATGAACGGTGGCAGGGATTTTCACCTCCCCTGCATGGCAAGGTTATTGCCTTCCTTAATTGCTAGAGCAAGGTTTGACTTCCCTCGTTGGGTGGTTTAGAGTTGGCACGTAAAAATTCAGCAAATTTGTTCTGATCATGCATTTTAGTTTTGGGTGACTAACTGAAATTGGCAGGGATAATTTTCCCACCCCGTCGCCGCTCCTCCTCCCGGGGGCACGGGCGGCCTCCAAACCCTACCCCTCCCGCCGCCGCCTCCAGATCCGCCACCCCGCCTCGCCACCGCCCCGAAAGCAGGACGCCGGAAGCCCGCCCGAATGCGAGGAAGGCGGTGGCGGGTCTCCCTTCCCCGCGCTAAAGTTTGGTTGGCGAGGAGGCCCGGCCGAAACTTGCGGACGAAGTCGCGGCGGCGCCGCCCCGGTGGGTTGATCTCGCCTCCCTCCAAAGCCGGTGTCTTGGGGGCGTCGGATCCGGTGCCCCTGCGTCGCCCGGGCGAGCCCCGCAGCGGATGCGGAGCTCGGGTCGAGCATGGTGGTTCGGAGGTCGCGGCGGCACGGGGTCGGTGCAGCAAGAGCAGTGGCGCTGAGCATGCCGCATGCTGCAATTTTGTGCGCAGCGCGCGAGGTGGAGCTGGTGCGGCGGTTCTTCGGCGACCGCTGTGGTGGCGTTGTTACTCATGGTTTGGTTGGGTTCGCTCGCGGCGCCATGATGGTGCTTGGGCCGCGGCCCGCTGTTGGCACGCCCGATGGTGCCATGGTGGCGTGGCGCCGGTGCCGGCCGTGGTGTGGGCCGCTAGTCGTGGCCGTGGGTCTAGCTCGCTCGTGGGAGGACCGAGGTTTGAGCGCACAAATGGCTGCAGTTCGATCGCGAAGGCCGTTGGGGACCTTTCGCAATGGTGTGGTTGGAGAGCCGGCTCGCCGTGGGATTGGGCGCATCGGGCATCTTATGATCCCGCCCTCTTCTCCCCATCATCCTTCCTCCTTCCTTGGGCTGGCTTCCATGGCGAATCGAGCAGCACTATTCGGCAGGCTTCTCTCGACGCTTCTCCCGGTCCGACGCCTGGCGTGGTGGGGCGGGTGTTTGTCGATCCTTCGCAAAGACCTTACCTCCTAGTATGGTTCGGTCTTCTTCGGTGACGGTTTTGGATGTTGCTTGAGATCGGGGCGAAACCCTGGACAACGACGCGTCTCGGACGTTGTTCCCTTCTTGAAGGCGTCCTTTCCTACATCTCCTCCTACCGCATCGATGTTGTAGGTGAAAACCTCCGCCGGTGCAATACCTTGTCGGCGCTTCTAGCGTCGCTTTCCTTCTTGAAGGCATGGATAGGCTTTCCAGCCCACATTTGCTCCTTCTCTCGGCCTTGGGTGCGTTTTGCTAAGTTAAATCGTTTGGTGCTCGTCGTCCGGTTGGTCGTCGGACCAAGTTACAAGTGGTGGAGTGGAGTACCTCGAGTTGTGAGTTGTCTAGTGGTGGCTGCTGCTTGGTGGCTCGTGTCAATGCCACAATCCAACCGACCGTCGCAGATGGAGGCTCGTATTGATGACCCAATCCAACCGAGCGAAGTTTCATGTTTATTTTTTCCCATCTAAGTAGTAGTGGTGTGAGTTGTGGTTGTAGTTAGGTCGTTTTCAATCAAGTTGAGTTGCTAGTTGGGGTGTGAGTTGTTGTATCAAAATGGTTTAGGATGAGCGGAGCTCTCCTCGCCTGTATGATTTTTGACCCGGTTTTTATTTAAAAATTGGGCGGGGCACTTGCCTTATTTTTATTTCTTCGTCTAATAGAAAACGCAAAGCTTTTTGCCGTCCTTTTGGGAAAAAAATGCTGTTTAGTTTTCAGTTTATTATTATAGCTTCTCATCATACCAAAAAAGAGAAAAGTCGGTGTCAATATTTTTTATAGTTTTTAGCTTATTCCTTCGTGAGCAGTTTTTCAAAATATAGTCAGCTGAACAATTGTGTTGTTTGTTTCATTTCACGAAACTAGCAAAATGCTGCAACAAAACACCTTTTTTCAGGGGACAGCATGCGGTACGTGTCCGTTTTATTTGTGGATTCACAATACAAACTGGACTTGCCCAATGCAATTGACAACGAGGGAGGAAACCTTGCAAAGCAAATTCCATGCAAAATCATGGAAACCAACACAACGCAAACACAAGTCCGAGGAAATTAAATCACCAAATTGAAATAAATCATAATATATAAACAGGCAGCAAGCTAGGTAGCAACCCCATGCGCTGACTGTCGTATATATATGCAGATTATTGCAGAGTCTGTGAGACCTGAGAGAGAGTCGTTAGAGCACCAGAGGCACAACTAGAGCGAGTGCCACTGCCAATGCCAACCCACCGGCGGCGGTCAACTGGTAGTTCCTGGCAGCGGCGGCGCTGGTACTGCTGAACGGCGGGTTGACCTTGGAGCAGACCTGCCTGATCTCGCCACTGTGGTGCGTGAGCACGCCGAGCTTGCTCATGGCGACGAAGGACGCGGCGAAGTCGGCGAAGAACTCGCTCGCCGTCGCCGCTGCGGTGGCGTTGGCGTGGCGCGCGACGTAGGCGCTGGTGGTGGCGTCGAGGAGGAGGGCGGCGTCGGTGGCGAGGAGGCCCTTGTTGGCGGCGACGAGGGCGTAGTAGTCGGCGTCGAAGGTAGTCGGCGTGGGAGGGTCGAGGTAGACGAGCGTGGCGTTGTCGCCGGGCTTGCACTGCCCGCGCAGGGTCGCCGTGTAGCTGGCGTCCAGCGTAGGATCCGACGCGCCGTTCTGCCCGCCGAAGTTGTACAGCCGCGGCGACACCGTCGAGCACCGCGCCTTCCCGATCGTGTGTGCGCCTGGAATTAAAAACGAAGGATTTAGCCCACGCAGAAAACACAGGCAAATGTACTACCAGCGGGCCCAATCCTCAGTCAAATACCGGAGAGGACAGCGACGTCCTTGGCGGTGAGGTTGAAGTTTTTTAGCAAAGAGGGCGATGATGTCGGTGATGTTGGCCCCCGGCGGCGGCGAGTTCAAGGCCACATCGGCGGCCACCGACCTGTTGCCGTCCCTCCGGCCAGTCGGGAGCGGGATGAACGGGCCTTTGGTCTGCCGATGCATCAAATTAAACACTTTTCAGTATTCTTTCTTACTGAAGCATGCATGCTTTAATTAGTTACCACAAACACAAACGTTGCGTACCAGCCTGACAGAGTCACGCGCGGCGAGCGCGAGCGTGTCGGCGCATGAGACGACGCCGGGGCAGGCGGCGTCGAGCTTGGCCTTGATGGCGTCCACCACCTCGTACCCACGGACGCCCTGGTTGAGCGGCGCGTCCTTCTCGGCGGTGTTGCCGGGTGTGGAGTCGAGGAGGACGGAGCCCTCGCAGCCGCCCACGAAGCAGTCGACGGAGAAGAGGCGGAGCACGGCGGGCGCGAGGTCCGGCGACTTGGCGACGATGGCCGTCATCTCCTTCAACACCACGTCCTCCGCCTGCGGGCACGTCTTGTTGTACGCGCCGATCACCACGTGGGCATCCGCCGTCGACGTCGGCGTCACAACCAGGAGTAGCACCACCGACATCGTTGCCGTTCTGCTTGCTGCAGCGACGCCGGCCATCGTGTCTAGACTCTGTTCTTTGCCGGCAAAGTGGCAAGTGCCCTGTAGTTGCAGTAGTTACAGGGCTGCTAGCCTGTTGTACCTCATCAGTACAGACTACATACGTACTGCAAGTACATGATGCATGTCATCGAAATCGATAAGAGATGAGTTGATCGTTGACAAACAATAGTTGACAAGGAGAAAGTACAAAAAGCACGCATATATACAGTACGTACTTGCGCTGCTGCGTCTGTACTACACGGTATGAAGGGGCCGGCGGGGCGGGCCGGAAAATGTCAACAGCTAGCTCTTTAAATTAAATTCATAGAAAATTTATCTGGGGGATAAGGTTGTATATTAGCAAGCTAGTGCATACATATTAGCACGCATAATATTGTATTGAATATTTGCGGATGCATAAAATTCAACGACAAGTGCATATATATGCCCCATCAACAATACATGGATGATGGACATGGCGCATAATACAGAGATACAGTAGAGGTTGGTGAGAGCGTGACAGGTCAACTTGGCAATTGGAGTAATTAATAAGTAGGTTGTTCTATGCTGATATGACACTAGTACCTAAACACTTTTTTGCGTGGCGGGCAAAATATATTTTGGGTGGCGGGCAAATGTGCCCGTCACTAAGTAAAGGTCACGAGAAAATAATTTTTTACCATGACGGGCGAGAGCCCGCCACGGTTAATCAAGCTTGCGTGGCGGGCGAGTTACATGTGCCCGCCACGGTAAAGATTTCAAAAAAATAAAAAAAAACCCTAGATAGGCCCGCCGGAGCCCATCCATGGGCCTGCCGAGCCCATCTAGGGTTAGGATCCGCCGAGCCCATCCGGGATGGATGCCGCCGCCGCCGGGCGGGAGGGCCACCGCCCCGGATCCGCCGCCGGGGAGGCCCGTAGCGCCAGATCCGCCGCCCCGGAGGCCCGTGGTGCTCGGATCCGCCGCCCGGAGGGCCACCGCCCCGGATCCGCCGCCGAAGGCCATCGCCCCGGATCCGCCGCGGGAGGCCCGTCGCGCCCAGATCCGCCGGAGGCCCGTGGTGCTTTGGATTACGCCGCCGGGAGGGCCACCGCCCGGATCCGCCGCCGGAGGGCCGTGGTGCCGTGATCCGCCGGCGCAGAGGGCCGCCAGCCCGAGATCCGCGCCCCGCCCGAATCCACCGCGCCGCCGCTGCGGGAGGTGGACGCCGCCAGTGAGTCGGTGAAGGGGAGGGGCGCCGTCGGTTGCCGGCGCCGCCGCCGCCGGGGATCCCGGATCCGCCATGGAGGCCCCGCCGCCGGAAGGGAGGAGAGGGGGGCGCCGCGTCGGGAGGGGAAGAAGAGGGGGGAGCGCCGCGGCCGGGAGAGGAGGGGCGCCGCGTCGGGAGAGGAAGGAGAGGAGGGAGCCGGAGGGAGGGGAGGAGTCGCGGGCGCGGTCGCGGTCGTTGTCTTGGGTCGCCGTCGGGAGGGAAGAAGAGAAGGAGAGGGAGAGGGAGAGGAGGTTGGTTTGGAATGAGAGTTGAGACAGAGAAACCCTAGAAGTGCTGAATATATATGGCCCGATAGGAAGGGGTTTTGGGCTTCGCCGTGGGCTTGAAGCATTTCCGTGGCGGGCCTCATGGCACGCCCCGCCACGGTAAAGGCTTGTATTTTGCGTGGCGGGCGTGTTAAAATGCCCCACGCAAAAAATCTTTCCCGTGACGGGTAAAAACGTCCGCCACGTAAAAAAAAAAAAAGCGACGCGGTATTTTTCGTGACGGGCAAAAAAAGTGCCCGCCAAGGAAAAGATTTTGCAAGTGCCAGAAAATCATTTCGATAAGTGCATCAGCTTCAATCTTCTTCCCTTTTCCGACAACAATGAAATGATTTGACTGGATACGTGCAGTCGTGCACTCCTACTCTATCTGTATATCAAAGAGAAATTGTTCCTGAAGCGATAATCAACACAAATGGTCAATAATCTCTCTTTGTCGCTCTGACCTCTTGTTCCTGAAGCCTTTTAGTCTTCTGTTTGTATTGTGTCTAGAGCAAAACGGAGGAGTGGAGCTCACAATAATTGGCATCTGTCACAAGATGTTAATGGGCCAAGTTGGACTGGGGTGGTGGCCCGTGGGCCTAATGGTTGTATAAAAATCAACGGAAACGAGAGGAGCATCTTTCAACTAGTAATCCCTCCCTCTATGGAATGTCCATTGACACCTCGTCCTCCAAAATTTCTCTTTACAATGCTCAGTTTCATCTTTGAACTTTCAAGAGGGGAACTTTATTATGAATAAAGGAGAACTACCGAGAGACTTTCTTCCACTAGAATAAGTTTTGCAAGGACGAAAGGGGGATCGATCTTGGAGAAAGATTTAATATAAAAACCAATGGAAGTGTGAGGAGGTTCTTTTCTCGAGAACGTGACAGGCCCGATTTCATTAATCGAGGAACACCAAGCCAAACGGCTCTATGGCTAACTTGAAATGCAATCAAACACGCATCGAATCCCATGTACGGTAGTGTGTGGATGGTCGTCATGGCCAATAAATAACACATCAGCAGATAGCAAATATATATGTGATGTATATATAGAAATATAGCTAGCTCCCATGAGATGAGATGAGATGAGATGAGACGATCAATATTATTAATAACACCCAAAACAAAATGAAATGTGTATATATATATCTCCTAGCTAGTTCATCAGTAGAGTACAAACAATCATGCAATTGCAAGTTGATAACAGGCAGATGTCGGCAGCGATCACATCGATCGATATAGCTATTCTACTACTACTAGTAGGATAATAAACAGAAGAACTAGAGGCAATGAATTGATCGATGTTCAGTTGACGACGTTGCATTTTCTCCTGATCTCGCCCTGGTCGCCGGTGAGCACGCCGATGGCCGCCATCTTGGCCATGGAGACGGTGAAGTCGTGGAAATAGTGGCCGTCGAACCTGCCGGAGGCGGCCTGCAGCACGTAGGCCCGGGTGAAGCGGTGGTCCAGCAGCGAGGCGTCGGAGCGGAGCAGGCCGCGCCTCCGCGCGACGTGGCGGTAGTAGCTGGTGTCGAAGGTGGTGCAGCTGCCGGGGTCGAGCTCGGACGCCGCCGTGGTGCTGTTGCTGTCGTCAACGCTGGGGCAGCGCATCCGCAGCCTGGCGGCGTAGCGCGCGTCGAGCGCCGGGTCGGGCGTGGAGCAGGTGGCGGAGGCGTAGAGGCGGTCGGCGTAGGACGCGCAGTGCGCCTTGCCCAGCGTGTGCGCGCCGGACAGCACGGCGAGGTCCTTGACGTCGAGGCCCTTGGCGGCGAACGCCTGGACCATGAGCCCGATGTCGCCGTGCAGCGGCGGGAGCTCCACGCAGCTGGACGCGCTGGAGGTGCGGCCGTCGCGGCGCCCCAGCGCGACGGGCCAGGTGGGGCCCTTGGCCAGCCAGACGGCGTCGCGCGCCATGAGCGCCAGGATGTCGGCGCAGGAGACGGTGCCCGGGCATGCCGTCTCGAGCTGGTCCTTGACCCGCGCCACGACGTCGAAGCCTCGCAGGCTGCCGTTGGGTAGCGAGTCCTTCTCCGCCGTGTTGTTGGGCGTCGAGTCCAGCAGCACGGAGGCGTCGCATCCCTTATTGAGCAGAGGAAGATCGACGCAGAGTCAGTGATGAGCGCGAGGCGAGATCCATGGCTGCCGTGTTGCTCACATGTACATAATGTAGGTACATACCTGGACGAAGCAGTCGTGGTAGTGCAGCCTGAGGAGCGCGGCGGCGAGGTCCGGCGAGGCCTGGATGGCGGCCGTCGTCACGTTGCGCACGATCTGCTCCGCGGCCGGGCACGTCTTGTTGTAGTACCCGATCTGGAGCTGCCCCTGCCCGGCAACTGATGCAGCACTACACAGGACGAGTAGCACTGCCACTGCTACGGCCACCATGGGAGGTGCAACGGTGGTGGTCGCCGCCGCTGCCACGGCCATCTAGCTACTAGCAAAGCAGCAGTGTGTAGCGCTACAAGCCTCCAAGCACTAGGCTGGCTGCCGGTTGCTACTGTTCAAACGGGCAGCATGTAAGAAATGGATGCCCATGCTCATATACTACTTGAGCTGGGCATTGCTGGCAGAGTAAGCATCAAGTAGTATTAAAATTTTATCTGAGTTTAGTATCTGGTGCGCCTTCGATTCTAGCGCAGGGCTCCGTTGACTTTGCTGCTAAGCTAGCATGCAGAGAGAAGAGAGAATCTTCGCATGGCGCGCCAACGCCGACCTCCATCTCCATTGCCATGGCCGGTGATTCTGGGATCGATTACTTTGACTATATACTACAGATTTTCTCCAGGTAACTATACTGTTGTGATGGACTTTGTTAAGAGAGTGACAAATCAGAGTAAGGTCTCTGACACCAAATGCATATGGACATGACAAACAGCTAGCTATAGTAGCTTCTTCTACTCGACCACGCGTCTTGCTAGGCGTAGCCTAGAATCATGAGCCTTGACCATGTGATTTGGCTACACACGAATACAGTTTTCTGACAGCAAATGCATATGGCGGACAACACAACAAACAGCTAATACCTTCTTCTACACTCGACCATGTACGTACGCGTGTTGCTAATCGCATAGGAGCCTAGAATCATGGGCCACGACCATGTGATTTGGCAACACACGTGCTTAGGGCGTCCCCAATGGTCACGCCTATTTGGCTATCTAGATGTGACGTGGCAAGTAAAAAGTAGGAGAGAGTAGTCACTAGCTACATACAAATAGCTAGACTATTTCACGTGGCCCGAGAACATGTGGGGCCAATAACTTAAAATAGTCTTTGTTTGTGTTTCTCACCTTCACATCACCAAATCAAATAGCTAGCACTAACTATTACCATCATGCGGACGCCCTTAGGGTGCATGTGAAAGCTACTAAGTAACTTACGACAGTAGATTGCCTGCCTGTTGCTTCATGGTGACTACAGTATTGTATCATGGGCGAGGCGATCCATGCATGTTCAGAATATGTTTAGGCCATGCCTCTTGTCTTGCCCATTATCCATGCATATGCGGCCCTTTGAAAAAGTTAACCACTGCAAATGCAAAAGTGGCCAACAAATCATCGTAACCGTCTAGATCCATCCAGATGCATGGCTTCCCACACCTTGACCCTAGCAAATAACCACATGGGCGGTCACCGTTCAAAGTTTCAAACACATCAAGACATTAATCACGTGCAATCATATGGTTCGGGCCGCTTATTAGTGTGCTAGAGAAATACTCATTGTTGGCCTACACATTGTTGGCAATAATAGCAATCATACAAGCTAGTTGGGCGTAGCTCAGATGGTTGGGTCCTATATGATGGAAATTGCCTACCCAAATTCAAGTATATTCGACTTAACACAAGCCCATATGTTTTTCCGTATTTGTCCAGAATTTAACGACGTTATTCTTTCAGTGCTAGGCGACGTGCTCCTTGACATCACACTTAGTATTTGTCCAGAATTTAACTACGTTATTCTTTCCGTGGTAGGCGACGTGCTCCTTGATATCACACTTATTGATGCATGTGGTGCCTTTGTTAATCTCGATATTTGTCGTTCCAACTTTAGTTTTTAGGATGGAAAATTAGATGAGTACCTCTAAAAAAGATCTAGAGTTTAGAAAAATACCATTGAGAGATTCAGATTTAGAAAACTAGCACCAAAAGGTTGCTCCGTAATTGGTTTTTATCATTAACGTGAAATCACGGTTTACCCTCACATGGAAAAGAAAATCACGCACACACCCTGTTCCAAAGTGACCAACGCACGCACACACTAGAAGGGGTTCGAAGGGCACCCGCGGCGATCCTCCCGGTAGCCACTCCTTGACGATGGCACATGGGTGAGCTACGCTCCGGCCACGGCGACAGCGCGCGTGCAAGTGCTACCCCGGCCACAGCAACGACGACGGTGGGTGGGTAAGCTCTGCCCCAACCACGGCGAGGGGGTGCGTGGGTGAGCACCGCCTCGGCAACTGCGGGTGCTCGCGGGCTCGGTCACGGCGACGACGCGTGGGCGAGCTCTGCCCCAATCACGATGATGGCGCGTGGGTGAGCACCACCCCGGCAACTGCGGGTGCTCGCGGGCTCAGCCCCGGTCACGGTGACGACGCGTGAGCGAGCTCCACCCCGGCCACGATGATGGCGCGCGCGGGCGAGCTCGATCCGCCCTGGCCATGGCGACATTTTCGCGGGCGAACTCCCCAACGGCCAGCGTGGTAGGAGGAAGCGGCAGCGGTGACGCAGGAGCTTAGGAGGAAGCAGCGGCGGTGCATGAGAACAGTTAAAAGCGACGGATAGTTCACAAAGTGGTAAAAAAGCTAGTATAACAGAGGAAACTTTTGATGCTAGATTTCTATAGATGAAACTTTTGATGGTATTTTTTTTTTTTAAAGTTGAGATCTTTCTATGGTACTGATCAAAGGTGTGATGAGCGTGCGCTCGTGTACATGAGCGTCTAAGTTTGTAACTGGGTCTCGCAAAAAAAAAAAAAAAGCATCATACAAAGTTTGCTTGCTTCTAAATTATCCAGATTGGCCGGCCGTTGCTATGAATTCATACACAAACTTCTAATATCTATATCTTCTTTTTTTTTTGAAAAAGAATATCTATAGTTTATTTTCGCAAAAAAAAAAGAATATCTATAGTTTGTGTCTATAAAAGAATAAGGTTGGTGCATACAATAAGGTCAAGGTCCTCCGCTGTTGATTGTAGCCTGCGTGCGTGGCTGCGCGGTGCTGGGTGTCAGGGCGGGCCGGCGAGGGGCCTCAGAGTTGCTGCCTCACAATGCGAGTGGATTGACGGCCCATGGGCTACATCTAAAGCTTCGGGCCTGCGTCGTAGGCCCAGTTGGGTTTCTCTTCCCGTTTCTTCCCCGTCCCCGGGAAGACGAAACAGCGGAGCAGTAGCCGTTCCCCTCTCCACGCACGCACTCCGTCCGTCCCTTGCTCTCTCTCTCTGTCTTAAACCCTAGCCACTTTCTAGAATTCCACCAGAAGCTTCACTACTCGCTCGGAAGTCGGCGCCATGGACCTGGACCCCTGGACCCCGAGGGCATCTTCCGAGACGACAGCGATGTAGACGAAGACATCGTTCAGGTTCGTCTCTCTTTTCCCCTTTTATTATTGGATTGGATCAATCAATCGGTTTTCTGAAATACTAAATTGACCCTGCTGTGGCACCGCATTCTTCGCGGGTGTTGGATTGCTTGCTCGTGGAATAAGGAGAGGGAGGCGAACAAGGATATGGCTGTCTACCTTATCGACGCCTCGCCCAAAATGTTCACCCCTGCTACCACCCAGGTCAGGCACAGCTAGTGTAAACCACTTAATTTGGCATTTCATATGGGTATCTCTATTTGGAAATGAAGACTAGTCTCAAGTTGGCTCATTAATTTTGTCATGGATTTTTGCAACTAGTTTATCTGTTACAATCCATGGCCATATAGTGTTTTAAAGAGAAGGAAACTGGTCTATCCTTTTAGGTAATGCGATGTTAAATGCACTACTTTGTTAGTTTGCCCTTATCTAATTATTTAGTCTCTGGCCAAGTTTTGCCCTGACATTCTTTTAGTTTTACTAAATGACAATGTAACATTTTTTTTTTCAGGACAATGAGAAGCAGGCAACACATTTTCATGTCGTTGTTAACTGCATCACAGAGTCTCTGAAGAGACAAATTATTGGTAGATCTTATGATGAAGTCGCAATATGTTTCTTTAACACTGTAAGCTCTTTCTCGAATCAGTAAGCATACACCTCTGCTTCTAACAATTTTCGTATTTGCACTTTGTTTTTCCTGTTTGGGCTTCAATTTTATCAAAAGCATCTGTGGTGTGTAAGAATGCAAGAAGCAAAGAGCATGTTGGCAACTCTTCTTTGCATTATGTTACAACTCTATGCACATTTCCAGTTTTACTCAATATATCATTACTACCACCTGTCACAAATAATTGGATATTATTGGACACCAAAATGGTATCCAAAAGCTCTTAACACAAATTTGAGCACTAGTTTCTATTGTAACTTCATTTATAAACCTAGAAAATATAATATTAATATAGCGTGTTGTGAGACGAATCGAAACAAAGTTTTAGATTGCTATTAAATATTGACAGAAAACATCTATAGGCAAAATTTGAAAGCTTCACACTGCATGTATCTCAGTGACCCCCAACATTACTTAGTATTGTCTCTGTAGAGCGCACTAAGGCACTAAACTTGATGAATAAGGAGCGAACTTGAAGGCTAAATAATAGTATAACACAGTTTAAGTGCTGCTGCATCCAGTAAAAGAGAGAGAGAGAGGATCAGTGTCAGGAATGACAGTTTCTGTAACATAGATAGATGTAGAAGAGTTGCATTATTTTGCTTATTTTCCTGAAAGTGAAATAATGAGCTAACTATGCAACTGTCCTTTTTGTATTAGTTTTTAATCATTTCTTAACAAGTATTCAACTTTGCCTGCTTAGGTCCCTTGCACTATTCTGAACTTTGCATTGATTTTTTTTTTCCACAACGGTAAACACCGAATTTCATTACTTAGAGCAACGAAATTACAAAAGTTCGAGTTTCTACGCGCCAACCAACCAGATTTAAACCACCCACACCTGTGACCACTCAGGGGACCCAAGTGTGGGCAAAGTAACAAAACCGCTAAACCTGCTGAGAAGGCCTAACCGGAAAGTGCTGAAAACATAGTAAATTGTTTGCACTTGGGCAAACCTACAGACAGACTAACAAACTGAAAGAAAACCAAGGCCACGACATGTGCCCCAACAGGTTACAGCCGCTACTCTATGCCTGAGAGAATTCCATCACCACCAGCTCGGTATCAGTATGCTTCCGTCTTGCGCTTCAACTGTTATATGGGACGAGTTGGAGATCACCACTTGAGTTCTGAGTAGCCTGTCCATGGAAGAACAGTGCCGCGCCCTTCACCACTTCAGCAGCTTTAACCACCTGTTCTTGCATGTCCTCCTTCAACAGACCTGACCAATATGTCAAGAAAGAACAAATTAAGCAAACAATCTCAGTTGGAGATTTCATACATTTCTTCTCGAAGCAAATGTCATTTCTCATTCTCCAAATACTCCAGCAAACTGCAGCCAATCCCACCATATGCAAACTGGGACAATGAGGGATGGAACTATGAATCCACTGCCAATATTGGCTAAAATTTCCTGGTCTACAGTCAGCCCCAAGAGCATAAGCTAAAAGACTCCATACATACTTTGCAGAGGGGCAATCAAAGAATAAATGTAAACTAGTTTCCTTCTCAGGGCAGAAAGCACATTTTTCATTTCCCTGCCAATTCTTTTTAACCAACACCTCTTTTGACAGAATGGCATCCTGAAAGAGCAACCACATGAACACTTTAATTTTTAGAGGAATCTTGGCTTTCCACAACTTTTTCATGTTTATGTTGTGATCATCCTTACAGAGATGTTTGTATGTTGATTTGACAGAAAAACACCCAGACTTTTCCCAACCCCATTTAGGTTTGTCCTTCCTAGAGCTAGGACTAAACCAAAAGACCATATGCTGCAACTTCCTCAGCTGATCTTGAAGATCTTCATACAACCATCTTCTGAAAGTTAATTTCCAATTTTTCTTCTTTATCTCTTGTACAGACAGTTTCTGCTCCATGTTGATCTCTTAGAGCCTAGGAAACTTGTCTGCTAATGGGACCTCACCACACCATCTATCTAGCCAAAAGCTAGTATTCTTTCCATCACCCACTATCATTGATCTGCCCTTCAAGTAGATATCCTTAACTTTTAAAAGATCATTCCACACAGGGGAGTTATTTTGGTTCTTGGACAAGAAGCAAATGTTGTTCTTCTTGAGATATTTTTTCTCTGACAATATCCTGCCAGATCCCATTACCATTTTCTATTTTCCACCACCATTTACACAGGAGGCTAATATTCATTTTTCTCAAATCTTTTACCCCCAAACCCCCTTTATTTTTGGGTCTGGTAATTTTGCACCACTTGACAAGGTGGTATTTTTTTTTAACATTTCCTCCTTGCCAGAAAAATCTCGTTCTGATGACATCCATTTTTTCCAGGATAGTAACAGGCAACCAATACATTGACATGGTATAAATTGGAATACTACTCAAACAAGAGTTGATAAGAACCAATCTACCCCCAAAAGTAAGGGCACTGCCTTTCCAGCCATCAAGCCTTTTCATTAATCTCTCACATAGTTGAATCCAATCCACCACATGTAACTTGGAGCCTGCCAGGACTCCCAAGTATTTTATAGGCCAACACCCTATGGCACAATTGAACAAGTTAGAGAAGGAAATACTTTTATCATTGTCCTGACTGATCATTACTATCTCACTTTTAGAGAAATTTATTTTTAGTCCAGACATTTCTTCATATAAGTATAACAAGAGTTTCATATTAGCTGCTTGTTCAGCATCATCTTGCAAACACAAAATCGTGTCATCGGCGTATTGGAGGATAGCCACTCCGTTTTCCACATATTCAGGCACAAGCCCCCTTATTAGGCCATTTTTTTGAGCTAAATTAACCATCTTAGCCAGGGCATCAGCAGCAATATTGAACAAAAAAGGGGAAAGGGGATCACCCTGTCTCACTCCCCTCCCAGATTTAAAATATCCACCAGTCTTATCATTGACCTTCACACTAACAGTGCCTGAGGTCATCACAATTTTGATCTACTCACACCATCTTTCACCAAAGCCTCTTTGTTTTAAGCACTCAAAGAGGAAATTCCAATTCAGCTTATCGTAAGCTTTTTTCAAAGTCTAATTTTAGAATAACCCCATCCTTCTTCTTGATTTTAGTATCATGTAGAATTTCATGTAAAGTCATGATTCCATCCATGATATTCCTGTCTTTGAGGAAACCAGACTGGCTCCTATTTATAATTCTCCCCATGATTTTGTCTAGTCTAATCATAAGAGCCTTAGTGAAAAACTTATACACCACATTCAACAGACAAATAGGCCTGTATTGTTTGATGCTATTTGCCTCTTTAACTTTAGGCAGCAAGGATATTACACCATAGTTTATTCTATCAATATCCAACTTCAACCTATGAAAGTCATCAAATAGAGCCATAAGGTCAGATTTGATAATATCCCAGCAGTGCTGGTAGAATTCCACAGGGAAGTGATCAGGTCCAGGGGCTGTATTTTTTTCCATGGAAAAAACAGCTTCTTTAATTTCACTTTCGCTAAAGATACTTTCCAATAAGTCATTTTCTTGACTAGTCACTTTTTCATCATCTTCCCAACAATTAGAGTCCAGATGCACTCCAGAAGGGGTTGTAGCTCCAAACAGCTCTTTATAAAAGTCTGTGGCATGATTGACTAAATTCTCCTCACCTTCAATGACATTATCATTGTGGTTCAGGGAGAAAATAGTATTCTTCCTCTTCTTTCCATTCGCAACCTATGAACTTTGCATTGATAACATTTAAAGTAGAAGCATTGCATCGATATTGCTAAGCATATTGCCCAGTTGCATGATCTGGTTTGTTCACAACTCGCAGAAAGAGAAGAAGAATTTACAGGACACAGCTGGTGTTTATGTTTATAATGTTGGAGACAGAGAGCAACTTGATAGACCCACTGCAAAGCTCATCAAAGATTTTTCTTGCATAGAAGGTAATATCTACTAAATGAATTGTTCCTTGGTGAAACATGGTCGTAGTTTGAGGGATATGCATGCTCAACTTTTTTCAGTAGAATGTGGTTCGTGGATAATATTTTTGGCTATAAGTATTTATTGTCCAGTAGAATCCTTGATTTCGTTTTTAGTGCAGTGATGTTATCTCCGTCATACAAGTATCTTTGTTTGGGTCTCCCTGTTTTTCCCATGTCATTAATACTGCTTCCAAGTTCCACCCACTTTCTGAAGTACATAAAGTTTACGCCTTTTGTGCTGTAACTTTAGTGTTTAACTCGATCGTAAAATTTCACATTCCTAAAAATAAGACATATAGACTTAATTAAAAAATAAATCTCATTATATTCTCAAATTTGACAGTGTAGTGCGTAACAGTATATACTGGCTGGATTATCATACTCATCAGGTTTTCTTGTTAACTAGAAGGATACACAATGCTGTGGGATCACATATGGTTTGAAATGAAATGGGACGGTCTATAGTTAATTGGCTTATATGTGACTTACCAGTATGGAAAGCTTGCATGGAGGGGTAAATTATCATAAATGAATGTTACTGTATGATGTGGCTTCTGATATGGAGAACTAAATGCATGTTAACAGGTGTTGTGCCTTCCTGATGTGGAGAGATAGCTTTCGTACTTGCACGCTAGCGGGCTGCAGACATGGATAGTTTGCATGGAGAGATAGATATGTAGTGTGGACTGCTTTAAAAGATATATAGATATAAATTTTGTTTTGGTCTGGATAGATTAATTCAACGAGACATCTTTGTATGTATAGGGAAAAGTCAGAAATCCTTTTTTTTTCTGGTTATAAACCTTGTTTTGATTAATCACAGATTCTTTTATGAGCACCATCGGAAGTCGATTTGGAATAACAGCAGGATCTCGGGAGAATACCATGTATAATGCTCTTTGGGTTGCTCAGGCGCTGCTGCGCAAGGGGTATGACTTCTTCCCTTCTCTTGGCCTTTGAGCAGTTTCATGTAACTTGCATCCAATAGCAAAGTGCTGTTTCGTGGGGGCTATTGCCTATTGACATGTTATGTAGCCTTTGTACATCAACCTTTCATGTAGGATGACTCAGTGAAGCTAAAATTTGTTCGCATTATGCAAACTAGACTGCATCAGTTTATGTAGGTATTTGATTGATAAAGTGATTCTAGCATGCATGTAGTGCTTTCTCTTCCTTCAAGTCCACCATACCTGTTTGAATCTAGTCATTCCATGTTCCTCATTTGAAACTTTTCAGATCTCTGAAGACTATCAGTAAACGAATTCTTATATTCACCAATGAAGATGATCCTTTTGGTACTATTAAAGGAGCAGTGAAAACTGATATGATTAGGACAACAGTTCAACGTGCAAAGGCAATTCTTCTATTTAATTGCAAAGATCTTGCCCTCTGTTCAAATAAGAAAAGACAATGCTGGGCCTGTTTGGTTGTGCCTCCAGGCAGAGTTGCTTCCAGCACATGTCAAAATGTTTTTTTGTCCTTTGTTTACCATAACAAAACTTTCTTTTCTCCAGGATGCCCAAGATCTTGGCCTGTCTATTGAACTTCTTCCACTTAGCCAGCCTGATGAGCAATTCGACATGTCCCTATTTTATGCAGTAAGTCTCCATAATTGCCTTTTTCTCTTCTCTATGTGCTAACTGCTGAACAGCTCCAATTTCCCAGGATTTGATTGGTCTGGATGGAGATGAGATAACGGAGTGTTTGCCATCTGCTGGTGATAAGTACTATTCTGGAAACATCATATTACTTATGTATTTTTTGGATTTAGATGATATTTGTTTAATGGTGCTTTATTCTCTGAATCTCCTAGCACAAATAAATCAATCATTCGCACTTGAGTTATGAACAGAGATAGCAGGGCTGTTTGGATTGCGACCTGGAAGGCAGGGTGCCAGCGACACAGTGATGCCAGCTGCCAGGTGCTCAAAATCGACAACCTGGGTTGCTGCCTGGCCAAGCAACTCTGCCTGGAGGCACAACCAAACAGGCCCAGCATTGTCTTTTCTTATTTGAACAGAGGGCAAGATCTTTGCAATTAATTGAACACACACCCCTCTACACACTGGGAATAAACACCAACCACAAACCACTTTGCACCATAGCTTCATAGCATTATCTCATGTAGACTTGTTCTTGACCTCTATCAAAAAGTCTGTCATGGAGGGCACTTTTCAAAGAATTTTGTGTCTGTTGTAGTGATTTTTTTTTTTTTTTTGGTTAGGGGGGTCCTTACCCCCCTCTTCTTTTTCTAATCTTTAGTATAAAAATATGCAGTTCTCCTCCATGTTTGAGAAAAAAATTGCACAGAGTTCTCCATGTATTTGATGTTGTACAATATTTTGTGGGTTTCTTATGTCACTATGCATTATCCAATATTACAACATGAATTACTTATTTGTGTTTAGTGCATCAATTAAAAATGATTGTTTTATACTAGAGTTTTTGTAGACTCCAGCTATAGAGCTATGTTGGAGTATGTTAAAGGTTATAACATGTTTGTGTCTTGCTCGGTCTTTTTATGCTATGCTATGTTGATGGTCTGTTGATCTCTAATCATTTGGGAAGTTAGTATTTTCTCTGAATGGATGTTTTAGTTTAAATTCCCTCTCTTCCACAATTTTTATGATGTCTTTAAAGGCAGGATATGCTAATCAACTGAGGAAACCACAATTTTTCGTTTGTCTTTAAAGGCTGGGGGATATGACTAATCAACTGAGAAAACAAATAATGAAGAAGCGCAGATTCAAAACTCTTTCATTTGCGATTACCAATGATGTGTGCATAGAAGTGAATGCATATGCGCTGGTCCGTCCTACTTCTCCAGGCATGCTCTGACTTTGGTTTATTTCATGCTAATTACAAACTATTGATGTTGAATCATCTAAGCGTATGCTGATTTTTTTAGGAAAATAACATGGCTTGATTCTCTAAGTAACCTTCCATTAAAGGTGATCATATGATTAAAATCAATTCCATGTTGTATTTTCTTTGATTAAACTTTGATCCGAACAAGTTTTGTTATTTTTGTTTATTGTCTTTCATGAAAGAACTTAAGAAGTTGTCGTTAATTCATACATTTTACATAGAAAAAGTTGTAAACCACCTCACCGGTCACGACAACACAGACATAATGCATACTTGTGGCCTATTTCATACATGGTACGTAGAAAAATTGGTTGGTGCACTCTCTTATGTTAGTGTCTCTATGGCTTTGAGTATATAGTGTCCCAGTCCAACTGCTTCAAAATGGATTCATTCTCAAGCTCCTCACAGTTTATTGCTTATCACAGACATGGGTATAGAATTGCTGAATAATCGCCCATACTTTTATACATGTCAAGAAGGAATGGGAAAATACTTGTAAATTATTTTATTTATTATTATTCTACAGTAGAATATGCATTATCATAACTTGCAAGATCTGGGATACTCTACAATACATTTTTGTGATTTTTCTTAAAAAAATGTGGATCTGTGTTTTCTTTCACTACCACATAATAACATGCAAAAACCAGTAATAACCAAACTGACCATATAAGTTAGTGTCCGGTTCCCTTGACTCATGGATGGGATGAGACTGCAAAGGAATAGCTAAGCCACATGAATACATGATTGTGGAGCTTAGCGCACCAAAAAAGAAAATTGGCCCAGAATACAAAGTCTTTGTGAACTATTGTAGTGCCTACAGATTTTTAACATGACACAAAAGTCTATTCATATGATTGTTTGGATGCACAACCACACAGGCAACCACATACGATTGTTAAGTTGGGTTTGAGTCTTGCATTTAGTGATAAGTGTTACTTTTTATGATTCTTCCACATATAAGATAAAAACTAGAATGTTTATGCAGGCTGAGAGGTCTTTCATATGTAATGACACTGGGGCTCTACTTCAGGATCCACACACACGTTTCCAGATGTACAATGAGTAAGCACACACGACACTGGCACTGTTGTCTATGATCTTTGGGTGATGATTTACTGTTGACTTTTATGATCATATCTTTTTGGTGATGATTTACTGTTGACTTTTATGATCATCTTGCTGTCTATATAAATTTGGTTGAAAAGGAGGATACTTATAACTGCACTCTTGCACAAAACTATTTCATTGCAAAGACCTTTTAGAACATATCATTATTAAACATTATTTTGAGAATAGCCTTGGGAGCTGGCATGTGGGGATGTTTTCAGATGGAAGAAATGAAATTCCATAGAGCACTAAGAATTCACAGACATGGATGGCTCTGAAACCACTTCTAAGTTTCAAAGTGCAAACTACCCTCACTTGTGCACTGATAACGCTTTTTATGTTTTAGAAAGTCTATTGCATATTACAGGATCATGAAGCTTATTTTTGCTATGCATGCTTTGCAAGATAGTTTTGGCTGCACTAGTATTGTGATGGATTTTGTTGTGTTGTATTACACTGTTATATATTAGTTTCACTTTTACTATCCATTCATGCATTTGTTTTGTGCAGCACAATTGTCAAATTTTCTGTACTTGAGCTCTTTGAGGTTAAAAGGGTTGCAAGCCATCATCTTCGCCTTTTTAGGTTTCAAGCCATTGGATTGCTTGAAAGATTATCATAACTTAAGACCATCGACATTTATTTATCCGAGTGATGAGGTATTGTGTTATTCTGGGATTGCTTCAATGTTCAGTTGTATTTTGGTGCTGTACTGCAACTATCCACTGAATGCTGAGAGTGTCTTATTTTTTCCATGTCATCTTGCTTTTGAGCTTTCGGCAGATAATATTAGTTTCGAAATTTAAAGAATTTCTTCATGAATATATATTTTCACTGTGAAAGGATAAGGTGAACACAGTATCCAACTTGATTTAGTATTGAGGTGCATACTAAACCAATTTTAGTTAATTTTGTTCCCATATAAAATTTCATCTTCTGTTTCAACAATGAGTTAGCAATTTGTCTGCATCATGTTAGTTATTATTAATTTGAACCAAAAAAATTCTTTGGCCATATAAGGACAGTAGAGGACTAGTGTCGTAAATAAATTGTTACTCAGTTTAGGCAAACAATTGGTTATGCACAAGAGGGCTGCAATACCAAAATTACAAGAATGTGCAAGGGACACAAGACCTGATTACACATTAGAACTAAGGCTATGCATAAACAAATAGTTTAAACTAAAGCAATTTTCTAGGTGAGGTAGAAATTTCTTTGAGGCTCTTCCATAGGATTCTATTTGACGTGTGTTTATTCTTTTCTTGGTTTCTGTTGCTTCATTGTTTGGAGCTTCCATGTGTAAAATTTTCTTTTATTGTGCATTTATCAGATAGTTGGCTTACCATTATGCTCTGATACAGCGTATATTTGGAAGCACTCGTGTCTTCGTTGCTTTACATAGCTCAATGTTACGTCTTGGAAGGTTAGCCAATATTATTTTCACATCAGCCTTTATAAGGAAAATACTCTGAATAAAAAAAACTAAATACTCTGAATGTGGATAAAGCTGCACTGAATCATCTTGGTGCATTGTAAATTGCTATTATACTCTTATATTACATTTTGGCAGTAGCCTTGAATTGTGCAATACACGCACATTACATATCACATCACCAGCTGTGGTTAACTGGTTGGTACCATGACATGCAATTGCATGCCGCTGTTAGTCTGGAAGTTTGAGTCTCAGGAAGCAAGTCGTTGGCCATAATTGGTTTTCATGTGTTGATTAACCAACCTTTGCCAGTGAGCAAGCAAATCCTTGTTAGAGAGAGTAAATTTGTCTCTCTCAAAGTCAAGAAACTTTTAGGTGGCCAATGTAAGACTAAGTTTATGCTAGGTCAGTTGAGGCAAGAGAGCCAGACACAGTGAGGTGATCTATAACAAAATAGACTTACTTAAACAATCATATATGTAAAATATAGCTTGTGTGTGATTTCAGGTTTGCACTTGCATTTTATGGGAATCGAACTCGACCACAGCCCGTAGCCCTTGTTGCTCAAGTGAGGAATTCTGTCCTACCATGTCTAGTTAACATTTCGATATCAATATATATCCTAATATGCTTTTTAAAATTACTTCCTCTGGTGGCCAGTTTGAACCGCCTGGCATGCACATGATCTATCTTCCATACTCCAATGATATTAGATATCCTGAAGAAGTAAGGACTACCGTTGTATTTTCACTTTTACCATAACTGTAAGCTAATTGTCTTACTTTGGTTTGCAGTTTCATGTGACTTCTGATGATGCACCGCGTGCAACAGATGAACAGATCAAGATAGGTTCGAATCTATTGAAACATATTGATCTGAAAAAATTCTCTGCATGGCAAATTGCTAACCCAGGTAAATAGCTATGAAGTCATTATTGACATTGCTACTCTTATTCTATTGACTCCTGCATTTGACCCTATCTTATCAGTTCATATTAAAACTGAGTGCAAAATGAAGAACAAGAATGAAATGGGCCCTCTCAAGTGTTTCATGCCCTAAGTGATCAGAAAAGTCTTCTTAATCTGGACATAAACTTCTTAAGAAATTTACCTTTAGAGTCTTGGGTCAACTATAAGGCCACAGCATCTAGAATCATCTGCTTTACTGGCTCCACTATGAACATGCTCCATAGCTTTGAAAAGTATTTACACTTAACAGACGTTGCTCTAATGAAGATCAGGAGAACTATTGCAGGCACATTTTTTTTGGTGGACTGTAAATGCTCAATATTTGAAGAGTGCTGGTTGCACAAGCGATGTTGCTTGTTGGGCTAAAATGCCATTGATGTATATTATTACAAGCATTTTATTCACTTGCGAACCACTTCCGAAATTACACAAAATTGGCACATATACATGATCTGATAGTACCGCTTCTGTTGTCCAACATCAACAGCTTTGCAAAGACACTATGGGCTCTTGGAGGCCTTAGCTTTAGGCGAAGAGGAGATGCCTGATATAAAGGATGAGACCCTGCCGGACAAAGAAGGCTTGTCTAGGTACTTCTTTTTGGTGAAATATATACTCCCTTTTTCTTTGAAATAGGCAATCTTGTTAGTGATGTCAGTCTTCCCAAACAGGGCAGCATAACTTAATTTGTAATAATTTCTCCATTCTCTTTTATAAGGTGCACAGCATGCCAAGATTCAAACTTCAAAATCTTTGACCAATTATTTGACTTAACAATTGTTAATTATTATAACAAAATTTAATATGGTAAAAATTGTAATGAAGTCTACTACCCAATTATCTTAAGTTCATAAGTATAAATAATATAAAATAACATAAAGTAAATAGATGGTCAAAGTGTAATTTAGTAGACCGTGTCATGTCAAGCTGTGCCTTATAAAGAGAACAGAGGGAGTAGTTATCTCTTAAACTTATTTGTGCCTTGTGTGGGATTTTACTTGCTGTTCTTATCTCTCAGGCCAGGGGTAGTCAAAGCTATTGAGGAATTCAAGACTTCAGTCTATGGTGAAAATTATGATCAAGAGGAGGCAGCAGCAGGGAAAGCTTCTCGTGGTGGTGCTTCAAAAAAGCGGAAGAAAACCACTGATGCAGCTGTGCAGATAAGTGCAGCTTATGATTGGGCAGAACTTGCACACAATGGAAAAGTGAGTAGTCAGGTCCTTTTAGCAAGATCCATAAACGGGGAGGCAGTGGATTTATACTGCAGACATTAAATGCCCTAAAATTCTTCTTAACCAACGATCTAAAGTTAATTAAAAATTTGTCTCCCGAGTCTACATGCAAGTAGAATTCAGTATATCACTTCTAGGTGAAATATGCCAATGAATTTTTATAGCTGAAGTTTGTTTGTTTTCAATTGCCAATAATCATTGGCATGTTTTGCAATATTGTTTGGTTAATATAATTCCGAGGTTGTCATTTGCAGCTGAAGGAAAGGAGGGTGGCGGAATTGAAATCGTACCTGACCGCACATGGCCTCCCGGTTTATGGTAAGAAAGAGGTACTTGTCAGCAGGATCTTGACTCATCTGGGAACTTGGACACGTCTGGTCCGTAACCCTCCCCTGTGTAGGCTACGTGCTGTATAGCGATATAGACAGCTAGCACCAGTTGCCAATGTAACGTGTCTGTTAATTTTTATCTTGGTATCATCTGCTTTTGCAACATGGATCATCGTTTCGTTCTGAATAGTTGGAGAGCCACTGTATGGGTTTCATGTTGCTCTTGAAGGCAAGGGCCCGTTCTCTGTTATGGGCGGGCGGCTTGGCCAAGCTCTCCAACCAGACCTCGTCGTTTCCTTTCTCGTAGTTCCCCTGGGTCGGGTCACCTTGGATTGTGCCCTGGGAGGTAAATGCCTGCCAGGCAAGTGATCTTGGCCACAGGCAACCAAAATCGGACGCCTGGGAGCCCTGCCTGGGTTTGGAGCTGCCTGGCAGGCAGTATCCAAACAGGTGCTACACCCAGGCAGCAGCAGCTGCAACTGCAAGTGATGTAGCACTATGACTGTGGAGCTGGCTGTCCTGTCGAAGATTTTTTTTTTTCTTATTTGTAGCACTATGACTGTAGCGCTGCACCTTGCTCGATCATTCCTTGATATCGACTAGGAAAACTTAGAGAAGGAAATAGTGATGCCTTGTTCTACACTCTTGTTTGTTCCAAATTGTAGTTAATTTTAGATCATTTGTCCCAGATCTGAGCAACTGTACAAAAAATGCGTCCACATCTATTATTTATAATATGAAAATTAGTTCGTTTAATACTTCATAGTTAAAAATGTTCTTGAGAGTGCATTTAGTTATGAATCTTTTGTAGACGTTAATATATCTAATTTGATCAAAATTAGAAAACTTTGACTTAAAACAAAGTGAAAGTGAACACTGATGGAATATTATCCTTTATTAATAAAAGTTGCACATGTCTCCCACGTATTTTGACAAAAACTAAAAAGGAGCTGTCAATTGTGGGCCAAATCTTGTTTTCATAGGGGTAGGGTTTGCGTGCGTGTGTTCATAGGGGTGAGTATGCGTGCGTGTTGTGAGCGTCTGCGTTGTCTTGTGTAATTCTCAAAAAAAAAAAAACCGTCGTCACGTTCAAATGTTTTCTTGAATCTAGAGTTGTTTTCGGTCATGTTGCGATGGGCATTAGGAAATATTGTATTAAAACCTTCTAATTATCTTCACTCTCACATACGAGGAAACTAAAAAAAGAGTATCAATCAGTTTAATGTTGTAAAATGGGACCCCTTTTTTTTCTAAAGAGAAAGAATGGGATGGTACATCCCTATCAGTTCTAGTGAAGTGACACGAAGCCCAAGATTCTGAAAAGGCAGAGGGTAATGACGATGAGTAACTTAACAAACACAGCCTAGATCCCATGATGATGGGCTGGAAAGCCTAATAACTCCAGTAATCCTGAAAATTATTATCAACTCGGCTAATTAAGTAGAATTCATATGGAGCAGAAGAACTTGTTAATCTAAAAATCATTACACTAATAACTTTTCTTCATTTGTCTCGTCCAATAAAAGTCACGTCACTCTTAATTTCCGTCCTTTGTTTGAAAAAAGATACTTTGTTGGTTGGTGTTTCATAGGGAACATTTCAACGAAAACATATGGAGTACGTACGCCAGTAGTACGTGCCTTGCAAGTACAGGCATTCATTCAGTATCTTGTGCAGCCTGCGCAGTGTAATATCCATCGATTAAGCGTAAAGAATGAACAACAATGACAATGTAACGTCACACACCAAGAAATTAAATAAGAACATGCATGTATGCATATATCACCCAGAAACAAACACCAACATCAGCATCTGTTTTGTATATCATATATTTTGTGTTTATTGACTTGATTGTCATTATTATGTATATATATTACATCGATCATCATCATCATGGATTTGAACCATGCATGCACATCCAAGAGGAAAAAGTTAAAAGAATAAACTTAAAAGGCACCCATCACTCTACTTACATTTCTGTCAACTTAAAAACAAACCTCTCTCACACACAGTTTAAGATTAACCAAGAGTAAAGTAAGCAATGAAAAATATAAAATTGAATCAACCAACATGGTTAACTGGAAGCATCATATCGTCGTCCTCGTCAAAACCAGCAGCTAGTATATTATGAATCAGTTGACGAGGTAGCATTTCTTCCTGATCTCTCCCTGCGCGCCGGTGAGCACGTCGACGGTGGACATCTTGACCATGGAGTCGGCGAAGTCTTTGAAGAACTCGGCGGTGAAGAGCCCCGTGGCATGGCGCTGGACGTAGGCCTTGGTGGTCGGGTTGGTGAGCAGCGCCGAGTCGGAGTGGAAGAGCCCCCGGCGCTTGGCCACCAGGCGGTAGTAGCTGGCGTCGAAGCTGAGGAAGCTGCCGGGGTCCATCTCGTTGAGCGTGGTGTTGTCCGCGAGGCTCCGGCACCTGGACCTGAGGCGGGCGAGGTAGGTGGCGTCGAGCGCCGGGTCGACGTCGGCGAGGTTGTTGGCGCCGGTGAAGTTGTAGAGGCGGTCGCTGAAGAGGTTGCAGTGCGCGGTGCCGAGCGTGTGGCCGCCGGAGAGCACGACGAGGTCCTTGACGTCGAGGCCCTTGGCGGCGAACATCCGGACGAGGCGGGTGAAGTTGGCCGTGGGCGGGGGAGCTGGTTGGTCTCGTTGGCGATGGAGACGCGGCCGTCGCGGCGGCCGAGCGCGACGGGCCAGGACGGGCCGTTGGCCAGCACGACGGCGTCGCGCGCCATGAGCGCCAGGACGTCGGCGCAGGAGACGGTGCCCGGGCACGCCTTCTCGAGCTTGTCCTTGACGCGCTGCACGGAGCCGAAGCCCCGGAGGGTGAGGTTCGGTTTGGCGTCCTTCTCCGCCGTGCTGGTGGGGGTCGAGTCCAGCAGCACGGAGCCGTCGCAGCCCTGCAGCCGATGATATGATTGGCAAAGTTAGTTCATGATATGCATGTGGCCGTGCATGTGTGGTGGCCTAGCTATTAGCTGCAGGTAGAGTACATGGGAAAGTAACGTGCAACGCAATGCAACAATAATGTACCCTGACGAAGCAGTCGTGGAAATGGAGGCGGAGCAGCGGGCCGGCGAGCGTCGGCGACACCTTGAGGATCTTCGTCACCTCTTCCTTGACGATGGCCTCCACGCTCGGGCACGTGCTGCTGTAGTAAGTCAGGTCCAGCCCTGCGGCGGCAGCCGATGAGAGGAGGACGAGCACAGCGGCAACGCCCGCTATGATCATGGTGGGCGCCGTCGTCGACGCCATGGAATGGATGATGCCAAGCAAGCAGCAGCAGCTAGCAACAAGTCCTCAGCCTGCTGCAGGTGATCGATCGAGGTGGATGAGAGCGAGCGAGCAGCGATGAGCACTAGCTGCTTCTGGGGTTGTGGCCCTTGTGGGGAAGACCGTCACTGCTTATATAGCTTGTATGTCGTACACATGTTTGCATTAGCAGTGTCCGTGACAGCCAACAACCCAAGATTAGACCACTGATCAGTAGTTATTTAGTCATTACACGAACATGGCTTTGTTTTAGTTCTCACTTTGTGTATGGTTGACGAGTGCGCGCATGAATAAGCAAGCTAGCTAGCTTTGATATATACACCACTTATTTGCAATATTTGATATGGCTAATTTTTAGCTCTCACAAACAATTAGCCTTAGACGATCAAATGTCGTCACAACTAACGGAGCAGGATAGCTCTGCCATTGCCATGCATCATTATCGATCTGTTGACGCTGAAAAGAAAGGGAACGATCGAAATGCAAATAAGTCCGCACCTCTTAAATTGTGCATGTACACATGTTGTTTAGCATTTTTCAAATTATTACACGGATGAATTTAATGCAACTTGTAACATCCTTATTGTTGCAATATTACTGTCACATACCATAACCCAATATTAGTGATTTGTGCAAGTAAAAATTTTGACCAAGTTTTAGTGAATAGTATTAACATTTATGTCTCCAACTATAGCTTTACTATATAATATATTTATAATCAATTTAATAGCTTATTTTGTATTAACAAATGTTAATACTTTTCCATGTAACTTTGATCAAACTTCAGATTATTTGACTCCTCGAAAATTAAGAATTACATCCTTTATAGACGGAGGGGGTATGGGAATTCTGCTTTCACTTGTATGTGTGGATTATAATTACAAATTCAGGTACCGGTGTACTTGCATTGTATTGTGTGGACTATTAATGAAACTAGGTAGCCATACACGTACGCACTTTATTTGTTAGAGTTGATCGTGTTCAATCATTCAACTGAAACTACATACTGTATGGTCCAGTGAGAAATGGTGCATTATGCGCAGTAGGAAAATATAATCCAGCTGGTAATATATATATATATATGTAGTAGCTAAGCTACCAGCTCGATCAAATCGATATATATGGGCGGGCATGCATGTGATGTGTTTGTTTGAAGAGCTAGCTAGGGGAACAAAGGCAAATGCTGCATTGGTCCCAGGTAACCAACACCAACT
Organism: Hyparrhenia diplandra; assembly: GCA_015847255.1. Lineage (NCBI taxonomy): Eukaryota > Viridiplantae > Streptophyta > Magnoliopsida > Poales > Poaceae > Hyparrhenia > Hyparrhenia diplandra. Next base: position 136,030 of record JADLZK010008513.1, on the reverse strand, counting down.
GCATGAGCTGTGCCGCATGCTTGCTAGCTACTGACTCTCCCCAATCACTCACTGATGCTTCGTGCATGATTGAATAACCGGAATATTAGCAAGGAACTGTACCTTTGGGATGACGTGCAGCTCTGGCTTTCTGGCCTGATCAAGCATGATTACTACTTTACAGACATGCTAAGGCCTGTGCCGTGAGTCATATAGCTAGGCGCATGAATATATATATATATATAACAGTCTTTACTAGTACTAACTGGAGACTACTCCTCTCCATATTAATCCTCATGGCAAGTGCGATAGAGAGAGAGAAAAGATGAAATTAGAAAACAGAATTATGCAATAAATCAAACTTATTTTGTAGGTACATAAACTCTAATCATCATTGACAAAGATAACTATTTCTTCTCTTTTTTTTTTTTTTTGAGCCCTTTCGACCTTTTGGGTGGAATTATAAATTTGTAAGTTAGTAATAATATGGTAATTAGCTAGGGGTTCCAGGAAGCGAACTAGTCATTATCGGATCTTTTGAAAAAAAATCACCCTCAAATGCATAGTTTGATTCTATATTGTTGAGTAGACATTTAAATCCATTGGTAATCATTCGTGCTACTTATTCTCTCGGATCGCTTTTGAAAACACGTTTGGCAAGTCTGATGAAACTGGCCTAACACATACCCTTTTTTTTTTTTTGTTAAAATATATGCATAATCGTCGTTAGCTCATGATGCTATATCAACAGCAGAGCAACATCAGGTGTAAGTACGTACGTACGGTGCAGTGCTTGCGATCATATATGCTTGCATCATACTCCAGGTGAGGCGAGGTGAGGTGAGGTCCAATTTTAATTAAATTTGATTTGATGTAACCGCGTGATCATGCATCGACGTATATCCTTCCCTGATCTATGTACTGTTGCTGCGACGACAGTACAGTACAGTACGTAACAGCTAATAGCTGCAACACATGCATGTGCAACAAACAAACAGTATTCCTTTTTCTGTAATCCACCAACTATTAAATTAAAGCATGAAGCAGCAATGCACACGTTTGCTAATCCTGATCGTCGATCATATATATAGCACAAGTTAGTTAATTTGTTGAGCGCTTTGCTTGAGAGCCTTGGTCGTCGTCAGAAAAAACAACACTATATGCGTACTACTACTAGCAGTTTTCATGTTGTTAGAGGGCCAGGACAGCTAGCTTTTTTTTATTTAAATTTAAATGCATAGTATATATATATTATATATGTTCAAATGGCAACGCTTGCAGTAAGGTTTTTGTGTTGGGTAGTACAGAAGTGAGCTGATGCAGTCTCGACAGATTCTGCATGCGTGGAGTTGCAGGATCGATCGGAGAGGTGGCATTTGGTGCCTGCGTTTGCGTGTCTGCGTTGCAAGCTGCTTGATGATCGATCGAGTAGCAGGAACAACGACGGAGGAGAAGCTTGAGAAGTTTAGTCGAGTCGACTCGGGAGAGAGATGGACATGATCTGACGATCGATCCAGAACACGTACAATGGATCCTTTGGCCAGGAGCAGAGCAGGAGGCCGGCCGGGTTGGTTGCTGGTTGCTGACTGCTCCATCTATCTGCAGGCCGTAGCTTGAAAGGAAACTAGCCAACTGCCCCCATGGTAGGACGGCCCGGCCGGCCGGCGCCCTGTTCCTTTCCTTTCCTTTCATGCACGGACTGGCTCTGTTAGATTAATGCTAAAGGATCATATATCATCGGAGAATTGAAAAGAAATGCTTCATATATTTATATATATATATATTGCTGCTTCCTCTTCTGTTCATAAGTTACTTCCAAGGCAACAAAAAGCTACCTCGCTCTGATAGATACATCTGTCTGTCTATACACTGCACCTGTACTTGATAACTGACAACTGATCGATAATACTGATGATGTACTAACAATGTATAAATGTCACACAGTGTATATACAGTACAGATATAGGCAGGTACCCGGTCGCTGTTGTTGGTTGCATTGCTCTTTTTGCATGCATTGCTCGAGTGAAAAGGTCCTCCGATCGATCCCGATCCACCATGTGGCTCATCCATCGATGCTGATTGGCCGCTGGCCATACGAATTCAGGAGGCATGCCTGCCCATCCAGCACCTGCAGGACACTAGTACTAGTAGTAAATGTTACTGCAAGTCACCCAGATGCAGGCCTCTCGCTCTGAATCGTCTCTGTTATTACCTCCTAGTACTAATGCTAGCTCTTATTTTTTCTTCAAATCTTTCCCCGGAAGAAAGCTGTAACTCATTAATCTCGATCCGTACATCTCTAGAATTCGTGCAGTTCCATTCCATACAAAAGGACTAGAAAAAAAGACAAATGATGCAGTTACAAGGACCTTTTGAAACAAAGAATTTTAACTCTGTAGGGAAATTTCCTACATGTTCCTTTAACTGTCATAGGCTCTTTTTTTTTTAATAAAAACTTTTAGAACAATGAGTTACTGTTTCTTGATATATATACATGCACCAGGTTCTAAAAACATCGGCTCAGCTGAGTCACGAGGTAGCACAACAATTTACATAGTTGGGGAAGTATTCTGTCCAAACGTGCGATTTGCCCGCTCATGACTAAACTGCGGGCAATAGTGCAAGCTAGACGAGTTACAGTTTCTTGATATATACAATACATGCACCAGGTTCAAACAAACAAAAACGATCAACATCATTCCGCTAGCTAGGAGCCAAATACCTTGAGGATGGAGTTTCGGATTGCATCCTGTTGTTGGCACGAATCCATCTCTCCATCACTTACGATGTGACAAATGCCAGCACCTGCGATCGAGAACGGGGTCACCAGTATATATAGTTATGATGATCATGCACCTGACTTTGTTCCCCGGCCTGGAGTAAGCAGAGCACATTGCATCGAGATTGATTTTCAGCCAATCTTATGGAGGCACCATTGCCGGTGGACCACAACAGCAGCAGGAGAACCAAGGCCCCCTTAATTGGCAGCTTCTCTTATTTTCTCATATGCTACAAATTCGTCCGTTTGTTTGGCATTTCCCTATCCAATCTAGCTACTACGTACTGACAGAGAGAGCTCGGCACCAAGCATTGGAGAGGTGCATGCTAATGCCTGAAAAAAAAGATGCCGATTGCTAACTGAATTGTCCAATCTAGCTAGATATAATTTGTGATATATATGGATTTTAGTTGTTGAAATATTCCTCAAAATTTCTTTTGGAAAATGCAGGGGTAAAATCATAAAATTTAAAAACAAAGGTAAAATCACCATTTTGCTACAAATTAAAACGATGTTAGAAACGCTTAAGCCTCTGTAATCAGATACACCCTTAAATGATATACTTCATAGTGTACCGATTTGGTGCCATAAAGTTGAAACTCCTCTATAAGGTTGGTCAACTACAACTCTAGAAGTTGATATGGGACTGAATTATCCCAGCTCAAAGAATGGCTGTTTCTTTCCTCCAATCCTAGGAACTTTGTCACCCCTGACAATAGCTAGCTCACCATGTTAACAGGACAACACACTTTTTGATCAACCGCCTGAAACGAATGCGTGCATGATTACCTGTAAAGGGCATGTCCAAGACCTTACCAATCATGCATCCTGGTGCTGGGGAACCACCGGATCATCCCAAAATAGTTGATTTTCATTAACAACAAAAGGAGCAGTTAGAAGGTTGTTATGCAGTGATGAAGGCCGGCCTGTTTCAATTCATATAGTGTGCCCAAGCCACTCTAGCGGCAGCGGGCCCTTTTCTTGCAACTCATCATGCATGCTTCCCTGTATTACATTTACTCTGCAGCAGTAGCAGTAGCAGTAGCAGTAGCAGTAGCAGATACAGGATTCCAATCATGAAGGTGCCTGCTGCTTAAGCAATGCACTCCACCAAATTCAAGCCACACAGTCCAATTACGACAAAAAATGCTGTTTCAGAATGTAGGTCTTTTTAGTTTTGTATCAAGTTTTGTCTTCACTTTGACAGAGTTTGTATAACAAAATATTCCATTGTGCAGTGGAGTGCCCAGACCAGACCATGCTTTGTACTTTGTTTTTATAGCATACACAAATACAATACTGGTGGACTATGATGTATAAACCTGAGACAGAGAGTTATTACTTGAGCCATATGTGTACATTCATTCTTTCCTATATACTTCCCGTTTTCAAATATATACGGCTAATTACTTAAAAATTACAAGTGGCAGTGACTAATAGTACGTACATACACCAAATAAGGGTCGGCCCTATATTTCTAGAAGCCCATTTAGACTATTGGGCCCTATGTTATACACTTGTATATTCAAGCCCAACGTTACTCTGGTTTGCGAATGCGTTGCAGGCCAATCTTTCGGCCCGTGAGCCTGACGTCCTCCCTGATCTGGTTCCTGTAGTCCCCGAAGGTGAAGCTCGCGTAGCGAGGAGGTCCGGCACCGCAGCGTGGCCGGATGACCGTGTCGTAGCTGGGCAGAGGCAGAAGGCAACGGAGAAGCGCTCACTCACGGCTAGGATGCAAGTGGCTATAGGTTAAACTTTTACGGGTTAATTAAGCTTATATGTGGGTTTCGCGGGCTGCCGCTTGCATCCCTACTCACGGCGCTCGCCATGACCCGGTGCTCGACGCTCCGGTACCGGTCGTTGGTCCAAGGACCTAGCTTTTGTAACAAATTAAGAAAATGCATAAGAACTTACTTTGTAGAATTTTATTTTGTTCTGCTTTACCTTTAAGCTTTTAGAGAGTTTTTACCACGCTTGGAATTAACATGAACCTTTCATTTTGTTTGATCTAATGGCTAAAAAGTGAAAGGAACCACATGATAGGAACCAAGTGGCAGGTAGGAACCATGGGACAGGAACTGAATTATAATAAATTTTAAAGGGTACAATGGTCTTTTTAGATCTAATGAATTTGCTTATCCCAAAATAAAAAAACCTTTTGTGACTTAAACCTGCGGCGCGCTCCGCTTCCCTTATCGGACAACGCCGCCGCCGCCGCCCTTCCCCGCCGACGTGCTCGTCCGCCCCCACGCCGCCGTCCCATCCCCAGACCCCTTCCTCCCTGATCTTATTGGCCGGCGGCGCAGCGAGCAGCACGCGATCAGGCGCGCGCTCAGCGCGAGCATCGACAGTGTCGGGAGCGACGGCGAGGACGATGAGGAGTTCCTGAGGAGGATTCGGCGGGGCAGCACCCGAGCGCCGGTGCCGGCGGGTGGCCGACGAGCGTGGAGTTGAGCTATCCCTGCTGATGCTCAAGCGGAGAAAGCAGCAGCAGATGGGCAGGCACGATGGCGATTCGGCTCACGAATTGCAACGTCGACGGCTGCTTACAGGAGCACCGATGACCGTTGCATTGCATCCCAATTCCCACATCGGCATGCTGGTGTGACTCTGCGCGAGCTGGCTTACCAAGATATGTTGCCGCCTGCAGGTGCTGGGCGCCCGCTCCGGCGCCGACGTCGCCCGCCTCCTAGCTTTGACTCCGCACCGGCGTCGTCGCGCGCGCTCCGGTGTCCACATCCCACGCCAAGTAATACACAACGACTAATTTGTCATAGTTTGCTTGTGCCATCATGAGGATCGGAACGAAGCAGCTAGCTAGCTTGTTCGATCGAGGGAACGAATCGTCGTCGCCTCGTCGGCCTGCCGCTGTCCCTGTGGTGTGGATGCTCAAACGGAGAAAACAACAGCAGATGGGGCAAGCGGGATGGGACGAGCGATGGATCGACTGCGTCGGCGAGTCCGCGCGCGCCGCGGTGGCCCGCGCCTTCTCCTCGATGGTGTGGCCAGTTGCCGGCGCTACCGGCGGAGCTGCTGACGCAGGACGTGTCGCAGTTGCCGGCGAAGCCACTTGGCGCGGGCGTCGGCTCGGAGGCGTCCGTGTCTGACGACTCACAGGCACAGAGTGTCCAGGACGAGGTGATCATCTGGAAACGGTCTCCGATGGAGCCACCAGGATGTAGGCGAGCGTGCGTGCGGAGGAGCTGATGGACCCGGAAATTCTAGAGCAGCTCGTCTCGCCGGTGAAGCCACTGAAGCCGGCAGACGTAGCCTACTCGTCGGAGCACGTGGCCACGGCGCAGAGATAGACTAAACTACCCTTAATAATCATAATTAGAGGGAGGAACCGTGTAATCTATTTTTAGCTGGTTCCTCCCAAGCACCTTAAAAATTCTCTAAGCTTTAATAATAAATTTCTGCAGGAGCTACGACTCCTTTAGTTTCTTAAAAAAAAAACTTACTTTGTAGAATTTTAGTTCTGTAGGGAAGTTTCCTATATGTTCTTTTAACTGTGTCATAGGGAAAAAAAAAACTTTAAGCTTGGCTCTATCGCCTTGTATATATTAGAAACCATCGGCTCAGCTAGCTGAGTCACGAGGTACCACAACATATAGTTCGGGAAGAAGTATTCTGTCCAAACGTGCGATTTACCCTCTCATGAGTCACGACTAACTGCGGGTAGGGTAATAATGCAAGCTCGTGCGCAGACGAGTTACAGTTTCTTGATACACGCACCAGGTTCAAACAAAAACGATCATGGAAGACCGTAGTACGCCTCTCAATATCATTTTGCTACCTAGGCGCCAAATACCTTGAGTTTCGGATTGCAACGTTGCCACGAATCCATCTCGCCATCACTTACGATGTGACAAATGCACCTGATGAATTTGTTGCCCGGCCTGGAGTAGGCAGCATGGATCGATATTGATTTTCAGCCAATCTTATGGAGGTACCATTGCCGGTAGACCACAACAGCAACAGGAGAACCAAGAGGCCCCCTTAATTGGCAGTATTTTTCATATGTTACAAATTCGTCCGTTTGCTTGGCATTTCCCTATCCAATCTAGCTACAACTGAGAGAGAGAGAGCTCAGCATGAAACATTGGAGGTGCCTGAAGAAAGATGCCGAGTGCTAATTGAATTGTCCAATCTAGCTAGATATAAATTTGTGATATATGGGTTTTAGTTGTTGAAGTCTTTCTCAAAATTTTGGAAAATGCAGGGGTAAATCATAAAATTTAAAAACAAAGGTAAAATCACTATTTTGCTACAAAACGAGGTTAGAAACGCTTAAGCCCCACCAGCAACAGTAGCACGACTGCCAGCTTCAGCTGCTTGCTGACGTAGCACGCAGATGCCCGTCGAGCCCACAGCGCCGACAAACTGGAGGATTTTCCTTTTCTTTGCTCCACCGCCGCCAAGCTCTTGTGAAGATAATTTGGAACATATTTAACAAACTCTACTTTGAGACAAATTCTCTTGTAGCATCTTCACTTCATCCTGAACATCATGAAGAAAAATACAACTGGCGCCAAATAGCCTCTTGGGCTAATCAATTAAACCAACTAAGCTTGAGCACAGCTCAAATTTAGCAACAAGTACTGGTTTAGTCATCATATCAGCTGGATTATCATGAGTGCTTATCTCGCATACCTTCAGCTTACCTTCCTCAACCACATCAAGTACGTAATGATACTTGATCATTTCAGAGATGTGATATGGTCCGTAGAAGCGGGGGCGCAGTTTGCCCTTGGCCAGACCTTGAAGCGAAGTTGGAGACCAATGACGAAGATGAAGCCGGACCCAATCATCCACCCCGAAGATGTCGCGGTGGTTCTTGTCGTAGAAACGCTTGTAGTCGGCCTGGGCTTGCTCCAGCCGCTCGCGAGCGTCGGCCATCATCTCATCGCACTCCGCCATGCTCATAGCCACCGCGGCCAACCGTGACTCGCCCTGCTCATAGGACCGGATGGATGGCGGGTCACAGCTGTAGATGATCTTGAATGGAGTGGTCTTGAGGGCTGACTGATAAGCCATATTGTAGCTGTACTTGGCCCATGGCATCTAGCGCACCCACTGGTGTGGCCGATCCCTATCAAGTAGCGCAAGTACATGATGATGACTTTGTTTGCCGCTTCTGCCTGTCCGTCAGATTGTCGTTGTCATATGGAGCTTGACATCGGCCAGGTGCATGAGCTCCTTCCAAAAGAGGGATGTGAACACTGGATCCCTGTCCAAGATCGGATTGGGGAAACCGTGCGGGCACACGATGTCCTAGAAGAAGGCCTGGGCCACCGATTTAACCGAGTAGGGATGCGCCAAAGGAATGAAGTGACTATATTTGCTGAAGTGATCCACCACCGTGAGAATCACTATCTTGCCACCCACCTTTGGCAAAGCTTCAATGAAATCCACCCCGATATCCACCCAAACAGAGTAAGGGATGGGTAGGGGAAGTAGCAAACCGGCCAGGTGAAGATGTTCGGATTTGTTCCTTTGGTAGGTGGTGCACGCCCCGACGGAGTCCCCGACCGCCGCTCGTAGATTGGGCGAGTGGAAGTCATGGTGGATGCGATGGATCGTCCGTTGGACACCCTCATGGCCGTCGTCATGAATGCCGACCAGGAGCTCCTAGAGCAGTGGGGCGCCTGGGGGATGTAGAGGCATCCCCGATAGGACACCATGCCATCGACGACGGTCCAGGGAGTAGCGCGACTGATTCGCGGTGATTTCCTCCAGCAGCGCCACCAACGCTGGTTCCTGCTCGTTGGCGAGTCGAAGCTTGTCGATGAAGGAGAAGTAGGGGCCTAATATGGCAATGAGGCCATGCTCTTCTATGTCACGGTGAGACAAGGTGTCAGCCACCGTGTTAGTGTTGCCCACCTTGGATTCCACCGAGAAATCAAATCCCAGCAGCTTCCCAACCCAGTCGTGTTGGGGAATCGTGGCAAGGTGTTGATCGAGCAAAAACTTCAAGTTGTAGTGATTGGTCTTCACCAAGAACCGGAGACCCTAGAGATAAGGTCGCCAATGGTGGATCGCCATCGCCAACCTAATAAGCTCACACTCATAAGCCGCCAGGTCCTGATGGCATGGTGCGCATGGTCTGCTGAAGAAAGCCACTGGATGCTGGCCTTGGATGAGGGCGGCGCCGAAGCCATACGTTGATGCATCGCATTCAACCATGAACTGCTGAGTGAAATCGGGAAGAGCCAATACTGGTGCCGTCGTGAGGGCTGTCTCAATTGCATATAACGCCCTTTTGGCCTCCTTCGACCACGTGAACCCCTCCTTCTTGAGCAGAACAATGAGTGGAGCGCACAGGTCTCACAGGCAGAGTGGGGTTGAGGCAAGTCCGCCACAGCTTGCACCTTTTCTAGATCCATGGCGACGCCCAGGACCGTGATGATGTGGCCTAGGTAGGAGATGGACTGGGCACCGAACACACACTTAGAGCGCTTGACGAAAAGCCTGTGCTGATAAAGAATGATGAGGATGGCGCGCACGTGTTGAAGATGTTCAGCCAGCATCTGGCTGTACATGAGGATGTCGTTGAAGAAGATGAGGATGAAGCACCGGAGAAACGGCCATAGCACCTCATTCATCGCTGATTGGAATGTTGCCGGTGCATTGCAAAGGCCGAATGACATGGCCAAAAGTTCATATAGGGAATAGTGTGTGTGAAACGCCATCTACGAGGCTCATAAGGACCTAGTGATATCTGGATCGAAGGTCTAGTTTGGTAAAGTGCCTTGCTCTACGGAGCTCATCTAGCAGCTCATCGATGACTAGAATGGGGTAGGCGTCCTTGACGGTGATCGTGTTGACGGCGCGGTAGTCCACCTGTAAGCGCCATGAGCCGTTCGCCTTCTTCATGAGAATGACCAGTGAGGAGAACGCCGAGGCACTTGGCCGGATGATAACCTAGTCCAGCATGGCGGCACATTGGCGTTCCAGCTCGTCTTTGTGGGCGACGGGGTAGCGGTAAGGCCTGCCTGCTACTGGTGCTAAGCCAGGCATTAGGGTGCTGTGATGGTCTCTTAAACGCGACAGAGGCATGCCTGTCGGCTCGGTGAAGACCTCGGCGAAGGCCTCCAGCAGCTCCGACATCTGGTCATCAATGGTGAATGGGCAGAGACAATGACACAAAGGGACCCACGATGCCCTTCCAGCCAGACTGGCGGTCGCGGTGCTACAAGGACATGGTCCGGTGCCAAAGTTCCACAAGATTGGCCCGAGCGATGCCAACCACCGAGTGCCCAAGATGACGTCGTAGCCCACCGTGAGGCGCGAAAGAAGTCGGTGGAGAAGTGTTCGTCTCGACGGAAAAAGGTTGTGGCGCGATGAGCGCTGCGCATGGCACCCACTCGCCGTTTGCCACCGTGATGCGCATGTTGCATTTGTTCTTGCCGACTGAATTTAATGTTTTTGTTATCCTTAAACTAGAAGTAACATCATATCTGAAGGCCAACCGGACCGTGAAGGCTACTCTTGCGAAAGGTTTGCATACAAATCCAATATTCGGTGGAGAGCCACTCAAGCACCGGGTCGGCAAAGGATGGTCGTTATCCTCACCGACGACGTCCTCCTCCGCTTTATCCTCAAGTGGCACTCCCCACGGACCTCGTTCGTGCTGCCCTTACCACCCATGGCTGGTGCGCCACCACGCCCTCGCCGCCCCTTGCAAGGCGAGGGTTCATGGCTATATTTGGAAGTGTCCCACCAATCAGGCTTGGTAATTAATGAGAGTTGTCATGATTTCCAGCTTTTGTATTGGTCTTACCATCTTGAAACATTAAGATGCCTATTATGTGTTTAACATTCAGGCCAATTTTCCAAATTTCTTGGTTTTCTTCGTCTTTGCTTATTTCCTTGATTTTTTTTGGCCTTGTTCCATTTAGCTATCATGAACATTTGAAAGACAAGGTACCAAAATGGAATGGCGATGGAAGCTGCGGCCTTCACCAAACACGCATCATCGGGGCCATGGTGCTCACGCAAGAGCACCCCAGCAAGCTTGCCTTCAAGTCCGTCTTTGTGACCATCGACGACGACCGCCTCACGCTGGGTCGCCTTCATCAATGACATCAACTATGTCTAGCGCACGCTCTCGCAGTCCAAGCAGACCGAGGTCGTTTAGTTCGACTTCGATTCCTACCCCAACCCCTTGGGCAAACACTGTTGGCACGCGGAAGGTAAAATCTATTGGCGCATTGGAAAGTTCGATTTTTTGCTTTCTACTGGACCCTTGCAGTTTCAACTTCTCCCTCCCCTGCTCAGCGCCAAAACGACCTCGGCGGCACTTGAACAAGTATGTCAATGGAGAGAGCGAGACGGTCGAGGACGGCCATGACATCGAATCGACAAAGAAAGTGGACATGAACAACGATAGTTGTATCTTCCCTTATTCTATGTGATGGTCACCGCCTTCCTCGACACAATTGAGGTATGCTACCCCAATTCCTTCTAATTTTCCCTGCCACCAACCGTGCTTTCGGTTTTAGGTTGCAAATTATGGTAAATCGGGAGGTAGCTATATAATGAGTGTAGATTGGTTTGGGGGTGTTGGGGCGGTGGAGGACAAGGAGCGAGATGGATGTGAGTGTATATTAGAGATGGCAAATAAATAAGTAGCTATATAATGCATGCGGCTTGGAGACAGAGGGGGGTACGGGGGCTTGCTGTTGGCGGATGGCGTGGGCAATGATGGTTGAGTTGATGACGATGTAGATGTTGTGGACATTGGATTATTCTATTGCTGGGAGTGTTTCTATTGCTAATGATATCATTGACGCTTGTTTTGTTAGAAGATACCTTAGATGCATCTCAAGAAAAAAAAATTTTGGGATAATTGTTTTTATCAATGCTTGCCCCTCCGGTATGTTGCTTTCTTATTTTTCTAGATCTTTGTCGATGAAGAACTTTGATGTTGGGGTCGGGTGGGAAGCAGGCGATTGTAGTAGGCTGCAACCGTCTCGGTGTTGGTTGGGTGGCATGCCGCTGTCTCAAGTGTGGAGAGGCTAGAGAGCATTAGGGTTTTTTTACCCCTAGATAGACTATTCTTATCTTAATTCAATAGTTCCATGTCCATTTATATTTATAGTGAGTACTGTTCATGCTCCCCCACCCCCACGCACCGCCTCCCTCAATTGGGTTGTCTTGGGCCCGTTGTGGCCCATGACATCTATCACTTTTTTTTCGACACAACACGTCCCCATGTTGCAATATGTTGTATTCTCCTTCACGAGTCATCGTCCCTCCTTGTAGTGTCACGGTTGGAGTTAACATCACAGGTTCGTGTTTTATTTTTGTCAATGTGCTGAGACCTACATGATTTCCCCACTTGCCTAGCCGGGGTGCTGGCCATGGTTGTTGAATAGTAGTTGCTAAAGAATTTGTAGAGCTCAAATTTAGGTGGTGGCAAACCCGAGCGTGTCTAGCTATCGAAGGGAGGTCGATGTAGATTGCAGATTGCCGTTGGGAGATCGTAGAGATTGGACTGAGAATTGACCCCACTAGTTGAGGTGGAGGAGGTCAATTCTCAGCTAACTCACATTAACGATGTGGTAGAAGCATCTGATTCCAACCATGAAGCACGGTCGCTGCAGAGACGAGGTAGAGGTTGATCTAGTCTTTGGGCCTTTTATGTTCCCTATGTTAGCTCCAAATTTCTTTTTTCTTGAACACACAGGAGAGTTGCATATCATTGTATTAAATTATTTATAGAAGAAAAGAGGAGTCATACATAGACCTAAGTACCCAACATACCCACCTAAGGACTTTAATAGAGATTAATCACCTATTAACCATGATATGGACGACCTCAACACTTGCATCAAAATCATGACCCTATAGCGTATAGCATGGAAATACCTTTAGCTCCTGCCAACTTCCATAACCGAGCTTCCTCCTTCAAAAGGATCAAGGCTGTGACTAAACAAGGGGTAATCCCATTAAAAACACAACCATTCTGATGTCTCCAAATTGTCCGGGCACCGAGGATGACGAGGGAGTTTAATCCTTTGTGCACATCACCACTAAGAGATCCCTCCACTCTTTCCCACCAACCATCAAATGAGGCCTCCGCAGTCGCAATGCTTAGGGACGAAAAACCCCATGCCTTGCAACAGAGAAAACCAAAATTGCCTTGCAAACACACATCCGATCGAGGAGGTGCTAAATAGTTTCGCCCGTAATCACACAATGGGGCACTCGTCGGGGTGGGGAGGCCTCGCCTGGGTAGCTTTGTCATTTGTTCGGCAAATGGTTATGAGCAACCACCACAAAAAGAAGCGGCATTTGGGGGGAGCCCATGACTGCCAAATTCGTTCATACCTTGAAAAAGGGCATCATGAGCAGATTTTGCTTGTGTACTCACCCGAAGAGGAAAGTCTCTAGAAGTGCTTATCGGGAACTCCTTGTAGCTCGAAACCAGTCAAGATATCCCATAGTTCTAGGTATTCCATAAGCGCTTCCATAGATAAATGACCTTGCAAATCTTCTAAAAGCACTTCTCTTGCTATTCATTTAGACACTAATTAAGGCATATACTCGAGGAGCCAAGTCCTGAATACTTTTGCCTGCCAGCCACTTGTCTCTCCGAACAAAGTATTATTGCCATCACCAATTTCAGTTATCATAGCCAGAGAGAGAAGGCTTTCTACCTCCTTGCTGACTTGAAATGGTAAACTTGCCCGAGGTCGATTAGGTTCAGATTTCTTGAGACATGGCTGATAGGATTAGCCTTTCCATCTTCGCCATCTCCTAGTCTACTTCATTTGTTTCCCTTAAGCAGTAAGAGTAGTAAGAGGTTTGCCTTGGCAGCCAAGTTGATGATGCTCCTAGGCAGCCAAGTAAGAGTAGGGAATCAAGGGATCTACTTTAGAGCAGTTAGCATATCCCCTAGGGCGGCCTTTGCCTATATGAGCAAAGGGGCTGGGGTTTTCTTGTACAATTCAAGGACTTGTATTTGCAATTCAATAGTAGGCTATTAGTCAAGTTATCCTTATAGCGATTACATGTGTTCATGCCAACAATGGCAATCTAACTTTCAGAGCATAACCCAAAGATTTCAGATTAGATATTCCAAGCCCCCCAGTTCTCGAGATTGGTGAAGTTTGGGCCAAGCAATGAGACAATGCCCTCCTTTTGCCTCCTTATGACCCCTCCACATGAATTCTCTTCTGATCTTGTCAATGGCCTTAATGGCCCATGTTGGAATCTGAATTGCCATGACCTGACCACATATACCAACACAGCTGTTAGGACATGTTTCAATTGTATAGTCCTATCATGGACATTTGAAAGACAAGGTACCAAGTTGGAATGGCGATGGAAGCTGCAGGCTTCACCAAACACGCAGCTGACTATTAACGGGACAACATACTTTTTGATCAACTGTCTGAAACCCCCAAGGGCATGACCGACGACTGGTCCAAGACCATGCATATATATCATATGCTGGGGAACCACCGAATCATCAGAAAATAGTTGATTATCATTAGCAACAAAAGGAGCAGTTAGAAGGTGGTTATGCAGTGATGAAGGCCGGCCTGTTTCAATTCGTATAGTGTGCCGATCGAACCCACTCTCTCTCTCTCTCTCTCTCTCTCTAGCAAGGGGCTGAGACAGAGAGTTATTTCTTGAGCCATTGTGTACATTCTTTCCTATATACTTCCCATTTTCAAATATATACGGCGAATTACTTAAAAATTACAAGTGCCAGTGACACTAAATAATAAGGGCCGGCCCTATGTTTCTAGAGGCCCATTTAGACTACTGGGCCCTATGTTTTACACTCTGGTTTGCGAAAGCGTTGCAGGCCGATCTTTCGGCCCGTGAGCCTGACGTCCTCACTGATCTGGTTCCGGTACTCCCCGAAGGTGAAGCTCTCGTAGCGAGGAGGTCCGGCGCCGCAGCGTGGCCGGATGACCGTGTCGTAGCTGGGGCAGAGGAAGAAGGCGACGGAGAAGCGCTCCCTCACGGCGCTCGCCATCACCCGGTGCTCGACGCTCCGGTACCGGTCGTTGCTCCAGGCCTGCAGGAGGTCGCCCACGTTGACGATGAGCGCGCCGGGGTTTGGCTTCACGGCGACCCACCGCCCGGCCTTGACGAGCTGGAGGCCGCCCACGCCGTCCTGGTGGAGGATCGTGAGGAAGTCGCTGTCCGTGTGCGGGCACAGCCCGTAGGCGCCGCTCAGCGCCGCGCACGGCGGGTACCGGTTCAGCCGCAGGAAGCAGGTGCTCCGCGTGCACCGCGACACCTCCTCGCCGATGATGCTGTCGCCCAGGTCCGCGACGAGGATCTCCGCCAGCCGCTGCGCCAGCTTCGACATCGCCGTGGACACCTGCTCGACCACTAGCCTGGTCTTGTCACCGGCGGATGCGGCCGGCGCCGTGGTATTGGTCATGGGGATGTGGTAGGCCTCGGACCACGACAGCTGCTCCAGGCACGTGGCGGTGGGTGTTCCCCAGCGGTAGCTCTCCGGCGAGAAGTCCAGCAGCGGCTGCCGCGCCTTGAGATGGAAGGGCCGCCGGAAGACGCCGATCTGCGCCTGGTGCAGCTCGTCCAGCAGCGCCTGCGGTACGCCGTGGTTGGTCACCTGGAAGAAGCCCCACTCGGAGGCGGCGCGCACGATGGACGCCCGGCACTGCTCTGCTGCTGCCTCGGCGCCTGATGACTGCTTGTGCTGATGCTGCAGCAGCAGGCCGGAAAGGTCGATCACCGGGAGGAAGCACAACTCGTCGTCGGCGTCGCTCCGATGATCGACGACGTCCAGTCGGTGCGGGTGACGACTGTCCAAGAGATGCTTGTACGTGGTCATCAACGGAGGCTCGTAGTCATTGTCTTCCATCTCCATTGCCGCCGTCGACGATGACCTGTGTGATCATCAACCGCGTGTATGTGTGGTGTTACTAATCATTGTTGAGCGATACCATGAATAATTATGCTCTTTTTGCTCTAAATATTCATATACTATGACCCTATATATATACATGAGGACGGTCTTGAGGTGACGCACGTACATGTGTACATACATAGCTATATACCTTTACAATTCCAAGTTCTAAACCATTCATATATAAAATTCGATCAAACTGCGGCCACCTTCACAGACGATTCAACTGATGGAGATGCATGCATGCATATTCTTGTCGTATATATATGTATATACTACATTTTATGATATGCCTTACCTTCCAAGCAACCGTACGTGTCAGTGTATACGTCACTGCCACACATGCATACATGGTCGGTGGTAGGCACCTATATATAAGTATATAGATACAATGCAAATATATGAATATGAATGTATACAAGTCCAATGCAATGCGCATAGGAACAAGAAAGACAAAATGCATAATGCATATACATACACCAACATAACGCCAGATGAAGGCGAGAACATTCTCAGAATCTACGCCGATTCTTTTGTCTTGGCCATTGCAGCTCAATAACCAGAGCCATAGTGGTACTAGTACATACCAGCCAGACGCCTAGTTTGATCCTAGTATGCTCAACAAAATTCTTTTTCTTTTATGTGCGCCTATAGACAAAATAGCTAGTGACGATCATATTATGGCTAAATAGGTTCAGAAATAAAAGCATATCTTTTTTTCATTAGAATAACTAGTTTGTAATTGCATATCCAGCGGGTGCAACTATTAAAAAAATTTGTTAGTCTATGAATAACACACTCTGTTCAGAAACTCTTCAGGATTTGTTGGTTTTTTATCCCAAACCCAAAGGATTTGTTTGGGGGTGGGGATCCCCACCTGATTTTCATTCACAATGGCTCATAAGCCTGATGGTAAGTCCCAAGTTACAACGTTTTGGTTAGGTTTTACATATTTAATTTGTAACGTACATAAAAAGAGCACCAGTAGTCGCCGACGGCGGCATCCTTTCGTGGCTTAATTCCCTTTGTCTTACCGGTAGGTGTGTGTGGGGGGGGTTATATATGAGCTAGGTAAGATTTTTTTACCTGCTATGCGAAGCCATATGAAGTGTATATTTGACCTAATAGTCCATCAGGGGCGACGCCACATACAGTTTACCTGGTGCATAGGCACCAGTGTAAGTTTTTTATTTCCATTTAATTGTCTTATTTTTATCATATATTTCAATAAAGTTGTGCAAGTGCACCAGGGTTCATTTGCTTATAACTTCGCCACTGTAGTCCATATATATTAGTCTTACTATAACACACGTACTCAATATATACCCGTAAACATTTCATTACATTACCCCATAATGTTAATCTGGCTTGACACGTATACTATATTGGAAAAGCAAGTCTTTGGAGAAACAAGACATTTGTAGGTGAGTTAAATGCATGAGCGACATCTGAACGACTTATCAAAGACGCTACTTAGATCTACAAACTTTGAAATAAGTTTGTTTATCTATATGGCATCGGTTAACAAATTCAGGAGCCGCTCATACATTTGATCACTCTTTGTAGGCTGATCAAATAATCAATATACTCCATCCGTGAAGCGAATAAATCAATTTCTAGAGGTAAGCTTTCTTAAGTTTGACCGAATTTAAAGTAAAAAAATGTGTTAAATTTTATGGAATCAAATCAATATCATTAGATACACTACAAAATATATTTTATATAATATGCTCATTTTGGGGTTGTTTGGTTCCCAACCACAACTTGCCACAACTAACTTTAGGCAAGTGTGGCAATGTGTGGCAAAAAAATTCGGTAGCCACACTTTGTCTTACCTAAAGGAATTTTGTCACACTTTTCTACTCTATGACATGTGGAGCCCAAAAGAATCTTGCCTAAGCTTTGTCACTACCCAAACACTACCCAAATTTGGTCAAACTTGCCTAACATGAAGTGTGGCTAGCAACTAAACACCCCTAGTGTCATAAACATTTGTGCTATTTTCTGTAAAGTTGGTCAAACATAAAAAAAAAGTTTTGACTTAAGATGACTCTAGAAGTTGATTTATTTTAAGGCGGAGAGAGTATTTAATTACCGACTTAATTAGTTTACCAACAGATATGATATCCCATGCCCAATGAAACCTAAAAGTATATAGCTCGATTAGTTCTTTAATTTCTTTTACCATGTTTAAATCCTTCTGCTATCTGTTGACTGTTGCCATGCTGACTTACAATATTACAATAGTGCATGCCTTGTGCAGAGGCCAGAATGAGAATAACATTCCTCCTAAAAACCTTCAACTGATGGAAGTTCGATTAGCATACAAAAACTGCATATATGTAGACACCTGCATATATACACATATCATCATCCTCCAATCTTTAGGACGACACATAATTATCTTAGCTCCCTGTAGCCCTTTCTGTTCTAGACTTCTAGTAGATATAACGTACGTATTGTATGTTCCTTGTTAATTTTTGGTGATTGGAAACTAAAGAATAGTACCCAGAAACAAACCCAAAGTGAAAAAATAAGAAGGAACTTGTAGCCAAGTCGATCATCATCTCAAATCGTCCTGGATGATGGAGGATGATATGCATGCATGCATACTAGCTGCAACAACAACTCCTGGGACATGCATATATATGCTGCTAGTGCTATGAACATAAAGATTGAGAGTAGCTAGATCTAGATGGAATAAATAATAGCAAAATAGGTGGAAAAGGAACAACTGAGTGAGAGCTTTTTTTTTTTTTTTTTTTTTTTTTTTTTTTTTTTTGAGAAACTGAGTGAGAGCTATTAGTGTCGAACCTGCTTGCTTTTGAAGGGATTGAACTTTGGAGAGTATGTATTTCTGCTCACAAGATTTATATGTAGCTCGGATATATTGATATCGCATAGTGATCGATTTTGTTAGCCAATTGGATGCATGGTGAAGTCGATCAATCTTCCTAAGGCTAGGGTACTGATTGCTGCTAGCTGGAAAAGTTCATGGATTTAGGATCAATCCTCAAGCTATGGCGATGAATTTAGTAGCTATATACATAGGTTGTGCAACAATGAAAAGCTAAGAGCTCTTGGAATTGACTGGAGGTGCAGTGCAGCAGGTGATGAACAAATAAAGGTGCGGCCCTGTATGGTCTATATATAAAGGTTGGGAGAGAGGGGTAACTTGTTATTCAGTGATAGGAGCTTATTAGCAGAATGGGTCCATCAGGAAAGGGATAAGCTCTTCCATCCAAAGGAAAAAGACGACGCCGCTGGATTGAGAGCCATCCTTTTGCTTTGTTATTAGTTCACACATATAGGACGAATGTGTGGAGAGTTGCTAGCAAACGTTGAGAGATGCGCCTCCTCTAATCGATATGTTTCCTTCAAATATACACGTGAAATCTTTGGTCGATGTATTTGGCTACTAGTTAATTAGCTACCACGTTCAACCAAAGAGATCAGCATCCGAGTAGACGATATAGATCGCTACCACCGGGGGCAGAGCCATGATTTAAGCATAGGGGACATTGTTGATAATACCAACGAAATACTAACTTTTATTGTAAAAAACGAAATACTATTTTTTTTAGAAAGGACGGCAAAAAACTTTGCTGCAATCTTCATTAGACGATAGAAAAGAAAACAAGTACAGCAGATAATTTACACCCTTTTACAACTCCAAACTACCACCCCTACTAAGATCTTACAACTGGACTACGTACAAGACCGAAACCTTAGCAAACTCTTTACGTGAAAAATGGTAAAAACAACACTAAGTATCCACAACACCGCAATGGGTGGCCCAAAACACACCAAACCAAACGAGGCCCTAAATATCTTCAGACACTCTCCCCGAGTCGTGGCCGTGCTATACTGCATATTGTCTTGTTTGCATAAAGTTGCAGCTTGAATTGGATTGAGAGCTTTCTGTTGGAACTGCCTTCTATTTCTCTCCTTCTAGATGTTCCACCAAAGGTAAATAAAAACCCCGTCCACATTTCTTCTCTTAGACCTTTGAAATTTTCTTCTACATTGATGTCAGTAGCTATAAAGAGCACCCGATGTGTTAATTGTTTGAATTGCAGTTATTTGCAGCCATTATTGTTTTAGGATCTCCCACACCTCTTTGGGAAAAGGGCAATCTGTGCATAGATGAGTCGGCGTTTCTAATTCTACACCTAACTATTTGAAATAATGACTTGATAAGAGTATAGAATAGATAATAACCAAATCAACATTTACATACTTTGCGATCAATAATGCAACAACCACTGGTACTGATTTGATTTTTTGAAAGCACTGGCACAATCTTTTCCGTGGCGGGCACTTTTTGCCCGTCACGGAAAATACTCGCCACATCCTGTTTTTTTTTTTTTTTTTTTTTTTGGCGGGCATCTTTTGGCTGTCACAGAAAAATAGATTTTGAGTGGCGGGCTTATAACAAACCCGTCTACTGAAAATGGATTCATTTTGCGTGGGCGGGCGAGTTAGGAAGCCCGTCCACGCAAAAAAAACGAGGCCCACGGCCAAGCCAAACCGGGCTCCCTATCGGGCCCCATATATAAGCGGTCCTAGGGTTTCTCTCCTCCACCCTCTCATTTCATCACTCAGCCAACACCGCCTCCCTCTTTCCCCACGGTCTCTCTCTCTCTCTCCTCCACACATCTCTCCCATGGTGGCGATAGGGCGGGGCGGCGCGCAGGAGCATGCGGGGAGGAGGGAGCGGTCGCGGACACCGGTGGCACACACGGCGAGGCGGCGGACGGACGCGCCTCCGACCGGATCCGGCCATCTCAGCGGGCGCGGATCCGCCCGGGCGCGCGTCTCCGACCGATCCGGTGCGGGCGCGGCGTGGGCTGCCGCCGGGCCCGGCGGCTCGACTTCTCAGAAGGCGGCGCGGCGGGATGTACCAGCGCGGCGGCGGCGGATCGAGCGCGGGGACGGCGACGGGCGCTGGCGGATCCGGCGGCCCGAGCGGCTTACTGTGGCGGATCCAGCGGCGGCCTCCTCCATCCACGGCGGGTCCGTCCTCCGGGCTCGCCCTCGGCGAGGAGCTCCGGCGGCGTGACGATGGATCGGCGAGGAAACCCTAGGTGCGCCCACCACAAGGACGGATCCGGCAAGGAGTTCCACCACGACGGCGACCGGGTCGGTAGCGAAACGGATCCGGCGGGCGGTCGCATCGGCGGCCCGCTCCATTTGCGGATCTGCCCGCCGGGCGGCGGTGCTCGGCAGTATTGCGCGAGGCTGGGCTCGGTGTCGGGCCCGATATAGGCCGGCAATCGGGCTCGGGCTTTTTAAAATTTTTTTTATTAACCGTGGCGGGCCAACGAGTGCCCGCTTGATATTCAGCGCATTTTCCGTGACCTTTGCTTGGTGACGGGCACCCTTGCCCGCCACGTAAAATCTCAATCGCCCGCCACGCAAAAGTTTTTCGGTAGTATTGAACAACATCATCATCTTCATAAATATGCACACGCACAGGGGATAGAATGTCATGCACTACTGTACAAGCATGGCCAGGGGTACTGAGTGAAGGTGGCGACGACTAGTAGGGTTGAGAATGGTTGAACCTTGCATTGTGTCGCCTCTAGCACTGGCTTCTACTCCGAGAGGTCCACTTGTATATAATACTCTTGCCTTGCAGCTTACTATCCTATTTTCACGCACTTGTTGAGTGCCGGGGATCCTTTTGAACCTGAAGACTTTAGACCACCTTCCACTTTTGGCAAGATCATTATAGTATGTATCTTGGGAGTTGGCTGGTAGGTAGGCAGTCCATGTTGCTAGTTAATTTGTAGAGAGGCCGGCCATGGCCATGCGCTCTCCTCTGCTCATCGATCAGGTGGTTGTGAATTCCACACGCCTCGCTCTTCCGGCCTCTTGAATTTCGATCTCCATCTCGATCTCGCTCAGCATCAGAATCATATCTTGGTTCTCTCTCTCAACATCCATCGGTCTCTCCTTTTCTTTTCTCTCTCACAAAGTCACAAATGCAACAACGATCCATCGATCGTCTATCCCTCTCTGGGGTTGATGAGGAGTACATGTCGTCGGACCGTCCACAGGGACAAGGGACGACGGGGACCCCCATTGATTAGTTGGTCACCGTAGCAGACGTCCCAATCCATGACTCACTAAAATCTGAATGAATCAATTGCTCCTGTATATGAGTACTACGGAAACGGAATGCCATTGTTTGGCGACGGATTCCTGCCATGTGAATGTGAACATCAGTTGCATCTCTGCCTCTACAGTGCAGCATCTCAACGCTCTCGTCTGCACTGCATGCTCCTACTGCTGCCACGTTTTACGCATTTGCACTGCACACGGATGGATCATCAGAGGATTCTGATGAGTGGCTAGACGTAGCTCGCTGTACCTTGCATGCTCATCGATTTGATGCATTCTCGTCTCCCATTGGCCTCCTCCAGATTTTCCGTCCACCGCCGCCCATTCCATCTCATCCATCGCTCCTCCTATCCGGCGGATTGGATCGATCGATCGCTCCGTTTTTTATATATATAATATAATGCACGGCGACAGACAGGCAAAAGCATCGGATCCATCCCGGCCTGATAATAACATCGCACGCGCTAATCTTAGTAAGATTATCTTACTTCTTCCATCCTAAAAGTAGTGTCGGTGTTTTTTTTT
Source organism: Hyparrhenia diplandra (assembly GCA_015847255.1). Taxonomy (NCBI): domain Eukaryota; kingdom Viridiplantae; phylum Streptophyta; class Magnoliopsida; order Poales; family Poaceae; genus Hyparrhenia; species Hyparrhenia diplandra. The sequence goes on along the minus strand of JADLZK010008513.1, from coordinate 113,723 downwards.
TTTTACCACCGTCGAGTAATCATGCATATAAATCCAAGTTTTAAATAGCGGCACAATTTTTTAAGGGCTATAAAGCTATAGCTGAGCTATGTCGATAGCGGTTTATAAGAAAACTATGAAAAAACTCCAATAATTGATGCCAAAACAAGACAAATATGATATTTGATGAATACAAATACGCTTACAAGATTCTGCAAGTCTAAATAACATTACCAAATACCAATATGACATTGCAACATGTTTCATAAAACTTTAATCATCCAAAATACCAAATTAGTAGCAAATGAAACACAAATTAATAGCGGTAAATAGCGGCGTTATAGTGGTAAATAGCGGTAAGTAGCTGTAAATCGTGGTGCTATATATAGTGGAAACAAGAATAGCTTAGCGGCGAGTCTTTCTCGCAGCTATTCTTGGCGCTATAGCCCGCTATTTTAAACAGGGATACGAATCACGCCGCGCTAGATCAAAGTGGGTAGCACATGGGTTTATATTATACCGGTTTGAGCACAGGATGCCCTACGTCGAGTTTACATGGGTGCTAATTAATCGATCAGGGACCGTCCAACCTTATCCATTCATGTATTGGTTTTTCTAGTTGGTCATAATAGGGTCATGATATAATCAGATCAAATGTCTACTCCTCCGTCCCTAAATAATTGTCGCTGCGCTTACCAAGAAACAACTTTGAATAATTGTATATAAAAAAACACTATTTATGGTACACAATTAATATCATTAGAAAGATATTTAAATCTAGTTTTTAATAAATTTATTCAAATATACAAATGTTGCACAGATTTTCTACAAATCGAGTCAAACTTGTGGCACACACACCTATGACGACAATTATTTATTAGGATGGAGGGAGTATCTATCTAAGCATTGTGTATCAAGTAGCTAAGACACTCTAGACCGGAGTCACCCTTGGCAATAGTAACCAATGAGTTCTCCATGATCAATCATGTAGCAGCCCTTTGACCAAGGTGGTCCTGCTGAGGATCCCGTTGAGCCTCGGTATCTCGGGGGAGTGAGGCGGTCCAAGCACAACCTTTGGTCTGGACTCAAGAAGGCGATACAGATCAGGCCCTGGCTGCCATCGATCGTGAGCCTAGCTAGGGCTCGGGAAAGCCCCTATTCCTATCCAGAGGGTAGGCGCAAGCGCACCCGATGGGTATTGCCCTGGACTGGGATTGTTGAGGGTGTCCTTCAGTCAGGAACATCTTACCCCGAGACTTAGCACATCCCTATGCTTTAGTCTCATTACTCAGTGATGCCCTTGATGATCAATTCAACTAGGGAATTAGCAATGCCCTTAATGATCAAGTCGACTAGCTAGGGAAATTTCTAGGAACAGAATGTAAATATTACATCAAATATATACAATAAGCACTTGGTGGACGAATGAAACTTAAGATGCATATGCTTGATCGAGCCTTTGTGGTTCGGGCATGGGCGTTCTAGGAGCTTATTGAAACTCCCCACTTTGGGTCAAGCACATTGTAACTACCAGGAGTGGTTGATCGCACCTAAAAAATTGCTATCTTCTCTTTGTGGGTGAGAAATTAAGGACCATCATCGTCATCCTTGTGCTAAGCTTGTTGCTACGCTATTGCCTTGCACTTGTTGAAGCTAGCAGTGACGATGCATGTTTTTCCTCACCCATGGCGTGGGTGCTGGTGATGTACATAAGCTCCCGAGTTGTGCGAGGGTTCTAACCAGCAAGCATGTCAATGAGGGTCTTGTAAGCCACAGTACCATGGGTGAAGGCGTTATTGACATCTGACTTAGAGATATTCTAAAACTCATTATAGTTTTCCTTGAAGCGTTTGATGCATTGTTAGAGAGTTTCATTCATCTTCCACCAACGGTTCTTTGAGTCCCAATAGTTACCTAGACTAGTGTAGGTCCATTAGAAGTTACCAATGAAGTGTTGTTTGAGGTCGGCTAAGTTGAGGATGCAACATGTAAAGTAAGGTGTTGTGGAGAGCTAGGTCCAAGCTGAGTGGGTTAGGTGTAGAGTAAGGTGTTGGATGACGAATATGTTATTGATGTTTGACGCTCTGTTCACAAGATGGTAATCCTCGATCTAGTGATTGGCGTTCATGTCCTCGTCATAGTTCTCAAGGTTCGGATGCATCCAAAAGACTCAGGGAACTCCATGTTGCAAATTCGAGATTCGGACGTCATTGGGTTGGTGTAGTTCATTGAGGTCTATGGGTAGGTTCAATGTGACGTGGATCATAGTTGTAGTCACCATAGTAACGGTCACCATAGTAGTTGTTATCGTATTAGTGATCATGGTCCTCCTCGTGCGGTCATAGCCATTCTGTCATGGTGATCTCGGCCATCACTATTGTCACTGCCATCAACATGATGGTTGTAGTTGTCAATGTGGATGACAAGGCATTCATTCTTGGTCACCATGTTGAGCTCTCCATCTTGCATTGATTTGTTGCTGGCATATCAATTCTCACCAATCTATTGTGAATTGAACAAACAGGGCAATGGGGCTCAATCTACCAAGGAGCACCAATGTTATTGTCATTGTTATGGCATGGTGGATCCTAATGAACTAAAGCCTCATTCTCCAAGTTAGTACAATGACTCCACCTGCTTGACTTGGCCTTTGCTGAGAGGAGGATCTAACGGGCTACTCGATGAGGACCTTAAGCTTTTTGTGGGACTCATGGAAGGTAGAGTCCTCCTAAGAACTAGGATGTCATTGAGGATGTGATCTGTGCGTGGTAGCGATTTTTGGTCTAGTGTGGTGGAAGATGAGCGTGTATGCACGATATCATCGGGGTCATGACCTTGATGTTGCAAGTGATTTACATCGTCCTCAGTGGCGGAGGGCTCGGTAGGGCTAGGTGTGGCAGCTGCCCTACCTTAAATTTGTTTTACTCTACTTTATTCTAGATGCATTATGTGTTTATTTTAATGTCTGTGCTATTACTCAAGCTCCATCAACTCTGCACTCGAGTTTGGTTTGCTTTTCCAGAGTTGATATTTCTTGGTCTCCAAACCATATCTGGTTGGCCTTGAGCCAACCGGCCTTCATGCAGAGGCAAGCCTTCAGCTTGAGAGGATTTCATCATTATAGAAATGGTACAACGAGCTGCTTTGTGGAGTTGGACATGTAACTTGCCGAAAGGGTAATTAAGTAGCTTTCTATGCTTTTGTTGTTTGAGTCAAAGATGGGGTCAGACTAGCCGGTTACCCTCTTGAGCATTTTTATGATAGAGAGGTCGGCAAGGATGTTAGCCATCATATGTGCTTATCTGCAAAACATGAGGAAAGCGACGAGCGTATCAATCTCTATGTGTAATGCGTCATATCGAGATAAGGCTTCCATATAGCATATATATGTCATATGTATATGAATGGATATAAAAAGAACATACACAACGGCAATTGTTAACTACAAATTATGTATTATACATAAGTACTGTTTGAGAAAATGAGCGATCAGACGAGAGCAAACATAAACACATCAAGTAAAATGTATTATACATAAGTACTGTTTGTTAGCTATGAGTCGGACTTCTAATGTTTATGTGTTTGTAAAATGTACGCACTCTCATACAGGAGCACGTATTGATATACAGATATTATAGTAATAATTATTTAAAATGCTAACCAGAATGTAACGCGACTATAGAAGATGGCACACATGTAGATGATTGTGATGGCTAGTGCAAAAAGATCCAAAAAACAACTGCTGAGATAGCGCAGAGCCCGTCAACGCTTGCCAAAACTCTTGTCAAAAAAAAAAAAACAAAAACACGCTTGCCAAAGTTGTCTTCCTAGGTGTCCGCAGAAGCAAAACCCCATTTCTCCTCTCCGGCCTCCCGAGCGGTGCCCAGCCCAGCTAGCCCCCCTCCCTCCCGCCTCTGGTAAGCGCGCCGGAGCAGGGACGGGTGAGGGCCCAACCTAGTAAATTGTTCCTAGTAGTAGCTTGTGGTTGTGTTTCACTGCCGTCATCGGGGTCGCCATGGTCTTCGCTGTCGCTGTCTCATCCAAGGTCAGAGGTAATAAACTAAACTCGATCTTCAGCTATCGCCCTGTTTAGAGTCCTAAATTTCACTATGCAAAAGAAGATTCCCCATCACATCACAAATTGCGGCACATATATCGAAAGTACTAAATGTAGGTAAAAAATAAACTAATTACACAGTTTAGATGTATGTTGCGAGACGATTCTTTTGAGCCTAGTTACGCCATGGTAGGATAATATTTACCACTAATAAACGAAACATGCTACCATGTCAGATGTGACATGCTACAAGATTTTTACACCAAATTTTGGTGATCTAAACACAACCTATGCAGATCTCTGCTACTCTATCTCCATCTCCACCTGCCACCGCTGAGATCTGCTCCCCTCCGATCGACAACCTTTGCGCCCGCGTTCACCGCTTCACAACAACCTCCAATCCTAGTGGTCTCCTCTTCAACTAGGTGGCTTCTCTGCTGGTTTTGCTATTACAGCTCCGCCTCCCCACAGGATCTAGGTTCAAGCTCTTCTTCAATCCAGGTTCAAGCCCTTCTTCAACCTCCGGCGACGGTCTTTTGCATCCATCCTTTCCATCGCCAAGTCGCGATTCTTCTCGATGGCTCGATTGGCCCTCTTTCAACCGGCGCTTTGCGCGGTCAATCCATCTGGGTGTATGCGTCATCGACGCCCCTACGACCCACCATCGGCGGTTTCGTCATCTCCAACGCCATGGACAAAGCTTCCTTTCCTTTCAAGATCTAGGGCATTATTGTAATTTGGCCTTCTCTGGAGGGCTTCTTTGTAATACGGTTGTTGTGATAGTATAATATATGTGTTTGTTGTAAAAAAAAAAAAAAAGAAACCTTTAGAGATAGCGTTGGCCGACTAAATAAGTGGATAGCTAGGGGTCGCGTCACCTCTAAATATGCCCTTAAAGAGGGAAAAAATCATATATACTAATTGCCTTGATATATATAGATATCGTACAAAAGCATCAGAATTGACATTACTACATCTAAAATCTATCCGGCAGTTGCCAGCGAGCATAATTTTATCATGGTTCAGCGGTTCTTAGGGAGCTTGTCCATCCATGTTTAAGTTCACGACTTTACACGGGTGCTCATAATTTTTTAGATTTATATTAGAATTCTATGCTGGATTAGTCTTTTGAAAGTGGTCATACGAGTAGAGAGTGTTTACATATAGGTCATGTCTGGTTCTTAGGCAGGAGAATGACGCAGACAACGCCACTGTCGTCGCCCGTGAGCGGGGCTGGGCGGGGTGGAAACCCGCGCGGGAGCACCGGCCTTGGGGGGTGTTGTCGCGTCGGGCATGCCCCGCTGTATCCGGGCTTTCGGACCGAGGCGTGCGGGGAGAACCCAGGCCAAGCTCAGCTAGAGGGACGACCGCGTAGGTTGCCACTCGCCGGCCGCCCGAGCCTGGATCTGGTCCGGCCAGTGGACCGGATCTGGGCCGCCACGAGTCTCGCCTCCGGCAAGGCCGAGCACAGCGGGGAGGGTGCTTCGGTAGTGGCGGCTTTCTGCGCGAGTCGCGCCTCCCGCCCCACCATCACAAGCATTGGACGGCAGAGGCCCGCTTCAGACACCGAGAGGCGCACGGGCCCCACCTCGCGGCTATGCCGCTAGCGCCGCCATGGGCGCCATCTCCCCGGAGGAATGCCCGTGTCGCCCGGCCGAAGATAGTAGGGGCGCCACGTGCGGATCCGTGGTGGAGGGTGATGGATCCGGGCCTAGAGGGCGGCCAGATCTAAAGCTTGAAGCCTACCACCAGCCTCCTTGCACCATGGATTTCTAGGTCGGAGGAAGAAGAGGAGGGAGGGAGGGAGGTGTTGTAGGTAGCCTTTTTGGCGCCCACGGTGGCGCGCCGCCGCGCTGGCCGTGGAGCAAATGGCGACGGCTGGGGAGCTCGGCGGCGGCGTTGTGAGGGAGGTGGAGGGAGTCGCCCCGTATTGCCACGCACGGAGGCGGCGAGCGGGGTGGGGGGGGGACCTTTTTTAAAAGGCCAGTCATCTAAGAAGGGACATGTGAACAACCTTTTTAATATGAGCTGTATAAATATCAAATAATTAAATATTAAATATGTGATGATCCATCTGTGTTCATACAAATCAATACGATGAAGCATAGAAGAATCGTATCTACAAATGTAATGTAATATATAGTATATATTAAAAAAAATAATGCGACCCAACCTAGGAGGAACTAGGAGGCTCTGTTTTTAAGCGAGAAAAATGGGGCGTAAGTCCGTCCCCCGATGGGGATCGAACCCAGGAGCGGTTGCTTCCACACCTAGGAAGCTAATCATGTGGGCTATCGCCCAGTCCCCATATTGACCGATGACCGATCGCTCGATAACGAAATTGAAACATCAGTAAGTGTGATGTGAATTGTGACAGGTTTGCCGGCGCTGAGGTCGGTCAGACGGACGAACAAAATATCATTCATGGTAAAGTTACGTTTATCCAAGATGGCTATATATGTCACACCATATAGCTTTCATCTATATATATCGAGTGAAGGATATCCACTTGCCGACATCTATATCTATATTATATAGGCCAGCAATAACATATATACCGCCTGGTTGGCTATATAGCGCGCGCGCACAAATAAGCGGACAGATCAAGCAGCAGTGTGTTCACATGTACTTGCAGTTTTATCTGTAAACTAGTGAACATATGTCTATGGACTGGTGTAATCATCGAACTCATCACGTGCGCACCTTGAGGACTAGGCGCACCCTTGAAATCGTTTAAGTTCGACAATTAATTTTGTAATCTGGATGCACACACACTTGACCTGAATATCTATATACTCCATCAATATCCATCAGTTAACAGGCGCACCCTTGAAATCGTTTGAGTTCCATTTGATTTGAGTATATATGATTGATCATCATCGATATTGATGGATTGATTGATTGATGTGGTGTGGATATTCAATCCAATGGATTATAACGCTGTCGATGTAGGTACAGGGAACTGATTGAATATTTGCACTGTTAGTGACGCAAAATGCTGGCTGTCTGGCCTTAATTTAGGCATGCATCCGGGCCCGGCCGAAAGAAGAAAAGATGCAAGGACCAATGGCATGCATGAATTGAAAGGTTTGTTCGGCATAGCTTATATATTTGATATATATGAAGATTCAGTACCTGCATGGCTTCATATATAGGAGTAGGATAGGAGTTTGCCTTGCGTGTACTATTTCTAGTTGTTCATGCTACAGTAATAGGCCGCAGCCGCAGGGTAGCAACTTGCAAGAAGCTGCCGAGCAAGCTGTATTTCATAAAGAAATTTAAGATATAATATTACCGCCCTTCATCTCAAAATAATGACTTTATAGGGTCTGGTCACCGGAATTTTTGAGAATCCAAAAACATGATGCAAAGAAAACAAAGAGATAAAGAAAGACGAAGATAAGAATGAATCAGTAGGTCGCTATCACGGGTACACAAACGCTCTTTTGTCCCGGTTCTCCATAGTGTAAATTGAACTGGGATTACGCATCCGGGATTAAAAATCAAGTGGTGAGAATACGAACCGGGATTAATAATAACCTTTAGTCGGTTCATAACACCAACCGGGATGCCCACCCCGAGGCCGGGCCCCGAACCAGGCGATTTAGTCCCGTTTGGTGTTACCAACCGGGACTAAATCTCTCTCTTTTTTCTTTTACGTTTCTTTTAATTTCATGATATATTTTGCTTTTAAATTTGGTTTTTCGAATACGATTCTACGACACAATGCCACCGTTTGAGATCTTTTTTGGGGTGGACTCGGTTGAACTTATAATTACGGGAGAACTCGCGGAAATTTGATTAAACTAGAAAAAATAACAAACCAATTTAAAAATTCTCAAACTTGGCGGTTCCTGCACACAAGGCATGTGAAAGCGTGGGAAAAAGTTTGAGGCCAAAACCACACTTGGAATATCATGGAATACGCAAATGTGTTAATAAACAAAAACGTATTTTGAATAAGAGAAAACCAAAACTACGAATTCAAGTTACAACGTAATTCTATATTACGCTAACGATGTTGGTCATAATATAATAAAATATCGGGGTCCTCTTGTGCAAAAGTGATGTTGCCTCAAAAAAAAAAAAAATAGTCCCGTTGGATATTCCAACCGGGACTAAAGTATCGGTTTGGGCACTGGGGCTTGGACCCAACCCAAAACCTTTCATCCCCGTCCTACTCTCAAACCGGGATTAAAAGCTTGAGAATTCAAACCGGGACTAAATCTCTTATTTTAGTCCAGGTTGTTGGCTAAACTGGGACTAAAGGTTTCCTCCACATGAAAGCTGCCTCGTACATCGTTCTTCCAAGAACTTTACTCGGTTTGGTAGTTCCAACCGGGACTAATAGGAACTTTAATCCCGAGTTCAAAACGAGAAGCTTACCCGTAGTGTAAAAAAGCATCCGGGACAAAACAACGTCTTTGTAGTAGTGTATATACTTGATACTTTAACAAGAATGAATCACACATTCACACGACACTATCGTACTGTATCACCACTGTATGTGATTGATGTGCTGGCTAGATTTATATTATAGAAAAAGTCTATATAACCCCCTCAAGTATGGGGATGGACTACTTAACCCCTAAACTATAAAACTGATTATTTTGCCATCTGAAATTTGCAAACTGGTCAAATAATCCTCCAAGGTGGTTTTTCTAGGGTGGTTGTCTTTTTTTTTTTATTTATTTAGTCTAAATCTTTTTTTTTTTTTTTTTTTGAGAAGGAACATGTATTAATGTTGGTGCTTCACACCCGACCCTTTTACAAAAAAGCAATCCTAAGAAAAGAAAAATTACAAAGAAGTACAAAACTCATGTTCATCTTCCTCGAAGCCTTCGAGAGATCCGTTAAGTCACCGCCGTCGGCCGCTTCCCAATCGTCGTGGGGCACGAGCCAAACTCCACAAGGTGGAGGCCGCGAGAGGGAGGACTTACTTCTAGGCGAATCGGCCCGAATAAAGCGCCTCCCAGCGCATCGACCAACTCCCGTACCCATGACGCATCCTTCGATTCCACCGCCGGCAATCCGAGCAAAGCTCAGATTTTCACCAAAGAACATCTTTCTTGAGATTAAGAGGGTCAACAACATCATCACCTGAAGAAGATGACGATGTGCGGCCCCTTGACTCTGGACGGTCTCCACGGCCTCTCCGTTGACGTCGGAGAAGATCGCCATCGGAGAACGGAAGAAGGCTGCGAGAATTTATTCCGCTAAGGTCGTCGTCGCTTCCGCATCGCCCGGCGTCGCCGAGAAAAAACAAACCGCGGAGGAGCCACACTCCTCCAGCAAAACCTAGCTCCATCGCCCGAACATCGGCGGCGAGCAAACCCTAGACCTATGACTCGACCAAAACCCTATGAAGACAAATTGTTGAAGGGGCGGACCCCGCTCCTCGTCACCACCGGCAGCGAGACCGGAGGCGAGGAGCGGGGGCCGTCTGGCGGCGGCGGCGGCGGCGGTGTCGCCCGGCCTCTTTTCTTTCGCCAAAACTATTTAGCACTTTAAACAATGCAATACCGTCTATTTTTTTATTTAGTCTAAATCTTTGAAAAAACATAATAGAAACTCTAAAATGATTTTGTTGGACTCCAAATGAGAAGATCTAGATAATGAACATATAACATAGTATGCTTACTTACAACTTTTTGCGGTACATTTAGATCTATGTTTTTCTGTTTTTTAATAGGATAATTCATAAATGCAATTTCCATGGTCCAATTGTGGTGATTTTTTTGTGGTGGGATAAATATTGTATGCTTGAACTCTAGTAAAAATTTCATACTCATTGTATCATATATATAGCTCAGTTATAAATTTATTTATGGTCATGCTTGTTAAATTTAAATAAATCTATAGTTAATTTTTTACGTGATCCAATGAGTATGAAATTTTTACTTTTAACTCAAGCATACACTAATTAGCCCACTATAAAACTTTCACTAAAATTGGACCATGAAAATTGAAGATATTAATTATTCTCATTAATTACAGAAAAGTATAGATCTAAATGTACAACAAAAAACTTATACCAAAGCCTACTATCACAGCCTAGAGGCAGACAAGGCCCAAAGGGGCCCTAGGGCGCCGCGTCTTACCGAGGAAAGGGCGGCATACCGCCGCCGTCACCGTCGTCATCGAATTTTGTCATAAATATTTATCAAAAGAAATAAATGTTTAGGAAATAAAGAGTATCATGACCCATGGGCAAGGGGCCCAACAGCCCAAGGAGGAGGAGGGCGCCAAGACGCTTTGGCGGCCGGCCGCCGCCGCCGCCACGGTCCGTCGTCATCCTTCGCCGTCATTAAGTAATAATTATTTAGGGAATAAATATTTAGGGAAAGAAATAAATTACTTTGTCAAGAGGTATTCCAATCTATAAGGAAACCTCCTATATATTTTTAGCATGCAAGTCTCCCTCAAACTATAAATACAAGGGGATTGTAATCGGTTGAATCTTAAGCGAGAAAAATTAAAGGGGTAGCTCCCAAAACAGGCTTCTATCTCTCAATCTCTCCCTGCTCCTCCTCCCACGCGCCCCTTGTTGTTGTCGCGCCCGCCACCACCAGTGCACAGCACCGCGCGCCCCCCGCGCCGCCGTCCCGCGCCGCCACCACCACCACCTCCTCCTTCCCCTCCGGCGATCGTCAATCGGGTGTCGGGGCCGGTCCAATCTAGCTGGGTTCTAACACCGTATCCGGAGACCGGGCGATCCAATGGCCTCTACCGGGAGCGCGGGCGGTTCGCGGAGAACATCAACAACATCATCGACAACTACATCGCAGCTATGGAGGCAAAATCAGCCTCATCATCGGATAAGCACGCGGCCTTGTTGTCCGACGTGCAGCGCCTACAACGTCATCCCCGCCATCGATGACGCCCCTACCATGGGCGCCAACGACGGCGACGCCGCTCTCACAGCGCCGCCCACGCCACCCCTCCAAGATCATTGACACCGCAAAAAACGAGCACGCCTACCCCAAGGATGCCCCAGCCTGCCGCAACTCGATCGACGATCGAGGAGACTACCACCGACGTCCACCACCGCCGATGAAAAGCCTACCCAACTAGGCCAACGTCGCGGAGGCTCCAACGACAAAGCGTATAAGTTCCTATGCCACAAACATCCCCTCGACAATCGGGAACACCGGAATATCCACGCCATTACCATCAACAACAACTCAATGACGCCGCCCGACGTCGACACCGACGTCGCCGGTCTCAACCCCGACGTCCCTCGACATCGACACTACCTCCAAGGGCGGCCCCAACAACATCAAGAACGACCATGACGTAGCCAACCTTGACGTCCTCGGCATCAACGACAACACCAACGTCACTATGGGTGACACATCGGCGTCAACCGACGTCAACATCAACGTCGCCGATCCTAGCATCCCGAACAACACCTTCGCCGACGGGGACATCACACGCTCCATAGTCACTAGGCAAGTACATCCCAATCAACAAGGAGCTTCTATCTCTACCACCCATGCTACAACGATCTTTCGCTTGACGACGTCAACCATGACGTCTTCAACACCGGCACCATCGACGACAACAACGGTGTCCCCAAAGGAGGGAACAACGACATCTCCTTGAGTGCCAACGACATCCTTGACATCACCATTGACGTCGCTAGCTACAACGTCCTCGGCATCGACAACATCGACAACGACAACGACGCTACCATGGGCATTATGAAGCATAACGACGACCTCAAGGACGCCCCCTACCGTCGACTACGTCTTCACCATGCCTACCATCGACAACAACTACAAGGGCATCAACCACGACGACATCCTCATGGCCAGCCTCGACCCTGGCAACCACGACATCCCCCACATGGGCGCCACGGCCGATGAGAACACCGACGCCCCTCCAGCGCCACCAAGGAGACGGTCGTTCACTTTCGCCGACCTTCGGCGATGATCTACTACACCGCTGGACATTCGGCCCGACATCGACAAAAAGTGGCGAACACCATCAATCAAGTTACAGCTCCAACAAAGGCGACACCATCGGTACCACACAAAGCGGAACATCGGTACACACACCAACGACAATAGCGGTGCTTCTCCGGTTCATCCGTATGCCAAGCCCGGCGCGGCGGAGGACAAAGATACACACACCGGTGTCTCCCTTGCGGCTTCAAGCGGTCTATCTACGGCAACCTCGCCGGCAACATAGCGCCAACGGGGCGCATGAGGACCCGGTACAACTTCGTCTCACGCTTCCAAGTTCGCCAGCGGCCTCTACACCATACCAAGGGAGGCCATACGGCGGGGGCGCCCGCACAATGGACGGCGCGATGCAACTTGCTCGTCTACTTCACGCCCCTTCCCCGCGTTAGTCACCGCGGCTGCGTCGATAGCCGATGAACACGACACCCGGGGCGACTTGGCTATGACTACGGGGGCGACTCTAGAGCCAAACCAGTTGGCTCCCATGTTCCTCAACGACATCTACGTCGGTACAACTTCGCCAACAAGTCGGTGGGCTGCGATGCACCATGGGGCGCCCTACACAGGGAGCACGTCGATCCACCTCGCCAAAGTGTTCAACGCTTCCATCTTCAGCAAGCCTCGAGTTGTGAGCTTCACCGACGACGACAAGAGGTACATGCCACCCACATCAACCCCCTACCACGTTGACCTCGTCAAAATCTCGGAGGCTCTCATTCCACCTCAACTTGCTACATCAACGGATCACGAGTTACACGACATAGCGGAACCAACAAGCTCGGCGGGAGCACGGTTTAGGCGACACTCGCGGTGATTGGCGTCCACCTTCCGACGACTTCACCATTCGTGCGGGATTCACGACAAGCAACCAACAAAGAAGGAGCCACCACATATCTTCTTGCCGTCGAGCCAATCTTCTTCCTCGACAACCACCACTACTACGCCTCAGAATTGTCCAAGGTACTATGGGATGTACTCGATCCAGGTGGGATAATTTTACACACACTTGAGGTTGGCTTTCACCCCTCGGCGTAATCGGCACCGATGCAACCACCTCCAGAGCAATGGAATTCCATTCATTGAACCAAGCATCAACAAAGGTCGACATCTTCATCTTCGCCCGGCTCATTCCCCGACACAAGTGGATGCAACAACCTTCGGGCCATGCTACTTCGATCAAACCGTCAACAACAACGACGTCACGAGAACCACGGCGAGGACGCGCTGGCCGAAAAAAAGGGGGAGTAATGTCATGACCCATGGGCAAGGGGTCCAATGGACCCCAAGGAGGAGGGCGCCAACGCGCTGGCCCGGCCGGCCGCTGCCGGCCGCGGTCCGTCGTCATCCTTCGTCCGTCATTAAGTAATAATTATTTAGGGAATAAATATTTAGGGAAAGAAATAAATTACTTTGTCAAGAGGTATTCCAATCTATAAGGAAACCTCCTAGATATTTCTTAGCATGCAAGTCTCCCTTAGACTATAAATACAAGGGGCTTGTAATCGTTGAATCTTAAGCGAGAAAAATTAAAGGGGTAGCTCCCCAAACAGCTTCTATCTCTCAATCTCTCCCCCTCCTCCTCCCACGCGCCCACTGCCTTGTTGCCGCCACCGCCACCACCAGCGCCAAGCTGGCGCGCCACCGCCGCCCGACGAGAGTCCATCCCGGCGGCGCAGCGCCCGCCGCCCCCGCGCTGTCACCACCTCCTCCTCCTTCCCCTCCAGCGATCATCAATCGGGTGTCGGTTCGGCCGAATGTAGCTGGGTTCGACAAAGAGTTTGAGTTATTTTAGGAAAAGAAATCGAGTTGCTTTGTAAAGAGGTATTCCGATCTATAAGAAACCTTTAGAGATTGCTTGGTGTACAAGTCCACTAGGGGCTAGAAAAGCTAGGGAGATGTAACCCTTTGGTTCAGGAAAACAAAGAAAAAATATTCACCTTGATCCTATTCTCCCCGCCGCCACCGCCACCCCCTCTCCTTTGCCCGTGCACCGCCACCGCCCCAACGCCACCACCGCCCACCCCCTAGCCGTCGCCGTCGATTGTAGATCTACTCATGTACAGTCCAACAAAATAAGATTTTCTAATTTATGATTTTTCTATGATTTACTATGGTTTTTTAAATAAAAAAAAGACAAAATCACCCTTGAAAATCACCTTGGAGGTTTTTTTTTTTGAAAATAGGAGGGAAACCCCTACGTGCTTTTATTGAACATGAGTAAAACTTTACAAGTGTACATCAAGAAACAAAAAAAAGTAACAAAGAAAATAAGAAAAATTACACAAAGAGGTCTATCAATGGATCTAGGTGAAATTGCGGGGGAAGGCGTAACTCTTAGCCTAACAAGAGCCAATTCATGCTTGAAAGTTCTTTTAATCGAAGATAAGGAATGTAGACAATTTACGTAGATGGAGTCATTCCTTGTTGACCAAATTGACCTAAACATAGATGAAAGAACTTCAAAGAATGTTGGTGTCTGCAAGTTCATTTTGAAGACAATGATAGAGTCCAGAATGTTTGGTTAAATTAAATGAGGTAAACCTAGGAGGTTCCAACAGGACATAGCAAAGGGACAGTGAAGGAAGAGATGATGCAAGTCCTCTTCTATGTTGAGATGACAAAGAACACAATCCTAACTGTCAACAGCCATGTTTTTCCTTTTTAATAACTCTCTTGTGCTTAAACGGTCTTTGAGAAGAAGCCAAAAGAAAATCTTTCTCTTTGGTTGACAAGCAGATTTCCACAACCATTTATAAATAGGAGAAAATGTGGTTGTTCCGATCAGCTGAGAGTACGCTTTGCTTGAAGAGAATAGGGGAGAGCCCCAAATATAGGACCAAATGTCATGACCTGGTTGTAATCTTCTAGAATTAAATGTAGTCTCTATAATTGATCAAAAGCCTCTGTGGATAGAGGGAGGTGGAAGAGGTCGAGGTGTTTTTGATTGTTTAGAAACCCTTTAACTGAGATTCTTGAGTCTTTCTTTGAAAGAGAAAACTTCGGGCATGGTGAGATGAAGTCGAGAATTGTTCCAAACATCAAACCAAAGAAGACATGAAGCTCCATCAGAAATTGTAGCAGAGGTTATGCCTATATAGGTATCTAGGAGTTTACAAATGTATCTTCACCAAAAAGAACCTCTTCTATGATGTCTAGGCATAAAGAACCATTCAAATATTGAGGATTCCAAATTAACCGAACCCATGGAACCTCCCCGCTGGTTATAGAATTTATGTAAATGTTTGAGAAGTAGACTTTGATTTTGGGTCCGTAGATTGAGGGCGCCTAGGCCACCATTTGCCTTTTTGAGGTACAAACCAACTCCCAAGCTGCTTTTTTTTTTTTTTTTTGGGGGGGTTCTTTGTTTATGTTACAACATCTCCATAAACATTGCTTTCTATACTTGTCTATTTGTTTTATCATGGTCTTTGCCAACAAAAAACTACACATGGTATAAGTCGGTAGAGCACTCAAAACTGCATTGGTCATTTGTAGTCTTCCCGCTTTCTATACTTGTCCATTCAATTCCATTAAATACTCGGTGAAATTTTTGTAAATACGGGGCCGGGGGGATTGCTCAAAGGCCCACCGTTCAAATGACTAGGTACATTGATTTAGGCGAGAAGAGTGAACGTCGAGGATCCTAGAAAGGAAGCGGGGAATCGGGGCGGGAGTAGCACCCGAAACAACGTGATCGGAAAGGAGGCATTTTTGGCACCCGACATTATTTCTGCATTGAGAGCCGAGTGGGCCGTGGAAAGACAATTACTACATAGATGGGCTAGCGGCCCATGCCCGTGGTGATGAGATCCAAGTCGGGAATCGGGGCTAAAATCCCAAATTTGATGAACAACCACTTTTTTTAAAAAAAGGAGAAACAACTTTCTTAGAAGCGGCTGATTAAGAGACTTAAAGGCACCACGATTAAAAGCAAGAGTTAAGGTCGATTTGAATTTTGAATTCACCATGGACCTTGCCGACCAAGCGAGGATTGTGATCGGTGACCGGAATGGAGTTAGCTCCAGTGAGGTGGACATTCTAAAGATGACCACTGTTTCTAATCACATGAAAACCATTGCGTCTTGCTCTTTTAACCAATTGCGATACTCAACAAAAAAATTAGGGACGTCCTCCATGCCATAGATGAAGGAAAATCTTAAACTTAGAGCATTCGAAAGATTTAAGGTTATAGACATGGAAACCCACAACGGAAGAAGAAATCGAGAATCAAGACAAGACTATCTAAGCTGGGCGACATTGTAGTTGCTAGAGCAACCACCAAGCACGGCCTAAAGGATGAGACTAGCAGAAAGGTCTGATAAACGGAAAGAGTAGCGACCAACGGAGAGGACAAGAAATAAATTCTTATATGGGTTCATGAGGGACCGGCAGACCGAAACGACAGGAGATCTCAGAGCTCACAGCTTGCCTAGGACAAGGATTGAGAATAGGAAGCGCCATGACCGGAGAGATAGAGGCGCCACCACTCGCCCGGATAGCTCAGAGGTCAGCAACATTGTGCCTCTCTCCACGCGAAAGGGCACGATGACGGAAGAGGCATTGTGTCGTCGAGATGCACACCCACCTTGGAGGCTATTTGACTGGTTTGCAACGTTTAGAGGGTAGACTAACCGGTTTTATAGTTTGTGGGGTTAAGTAGTCCACCCTCTACACTTGGGGGTGATGGTAGGGGGGTACGTAGACTTTTTGCTTTATATTATTGTCTCCATGTCCATCTATGGTGTTTGGGATTTTCATAGCCCTCCGATCCTGTGGGGATCGATATTAGGGACACCCCTAATCGCTTGATGTTGACACAAAATCTGCTCTGTGTCGCACACACCGACAAGCCGAGAAAGTAGCTAGCTTCAAACGGTGCCCGGGCGTTGGAATCCGGAGCGTGCGGTCGGTTTGTCCCGGCCCGACAAGGGATGAAATTTGTTAGATTCAAAAGCGAGAACGT
The DNA here is from genome assembly GCA_015847255.1 of Hyparrhenia diplandra. Classification (NCBI taxonomy): domain Eukaryota; kingdom Viridiplantae; phylum Streptophyta; class Magnoliopsida; order Poales; family Poaceae; genus Hyparrhenia; species Hyparrhenia diplandra. Next base: position 96,757 of record JADLZK010008513.1, on the reverse strand, counting down.
GTCGGGTGAGACCGGACGGTTCCATATATGCGGCCCGAAGCCACTTACAACGACATATAGCTATGAGAAGCTATCGCCAACGCTTTTATGGAGCATTCGGTAAACACGTAGGAGAAAGCAAGTATGAACATAGTTGCCGAATGACTATAAAGAAGACATGTTTGAACAAGTATCCAATCATTTATGTTGTAACAATTAACATGCATGTCATTGATCGAACAAGCATTCAAACTTAACCGAAAACAAGCTTGATCAATACCAAAATATAAAAGAAAGGTAGCTCATATAAATAAATTTAATCTAAATAATAAATGCATAGGCCTAATCCAACTAGTCTCGCGCACGTCTAGCTTTCTTAAACCCGTCTAGCATAAACTCAATTAAGTCAATCCACCGCATGGTACAATTTAATTAAAATCTACACCACTCCTAATAACTAGACTAATCCACCGCATGATACGGTCTAGTTATGAGAAGCTAAAAGCATTCATCACCCAAATAGATTTATAAACACTCACTACTCGTTAAAAGCGCAACCGTATTCGGTAAGATTACCGAATCGGGATCCATGAAGAAGGAACAAGCACGTAAACTAACAAACTTGAACCCGCGACACGTAACAATCTTAGATTATGACGAACTCGGCTATTATAAACATTGTAAAGGACAAAATAGATCCAAATATTCATAATATAGAAGCAAAGTAGATCTATAACAAAAATTAAGCCGAGTCGGCATTAATCTAGATTGGGCAAGTAAATGTGTTGCAATTATATAAATAAACATAAAAACATGCAAACACGTGGTAACTTAATGAATCTATTAGATTTTGCCAAGTCTAATAGAGCCGATAACTATCTTGTTCATGCAAAGCCATCAAGCAAGCACCGGCCGCCGCGGTTACTCCGTCGAGACAAACTAAAACACGAACAAAGACTTCCCGTCATCAAGTAGACGCCACCGGCATCGGCCATCCCATCGAGATAAACGAGACTACCCCGCTACTAAGCAAACGCCCGGCCCACGGCCATTCCGTCGAAGTAAAACGGGGTTGTCGATACTTTCACGGAGGTCGACGGATCGATGATTCCTCTCGAAGAACTTCGGCGACCGCGACACAAGGACTCGAAGTTGGCACGGGGCCGGTTGATTGTATTGATTGAACGATCCCTATTACAATGGCCGAGGGTTTATATTTATACCCTGGGTGACAATATGAGTCCTAATGACTTACGAAAACAATACATAGATTTCCTTAAGATACAAGATTTCCTTAAGATACAAGCTTGAACCGCAAGTCTTCAAGAGTCCTTGTCGACGTGGACATCCTTCCCGAATCGGGAACCTTCCTGCTGCTTTATTTACGGTTTTGCCCTTGTATTGCCGACCGCACTCCTTTCCCGAATCCCGCGGTTCGAATGCCGAATGTGGTTGCGAATTGATCCCATCTCTTCCGGAATATTTCCATTATTAGCATCTTGCACCGCCCACCTATGCATGCGAGATCTTTACCAAAATTTGGTGTTAACATATGCCCCCTCAATTCTCGAAGATAAAATACTTTATGCTCGAATTGACCACAAAGATCCCCTTTCTCTTCTAGGCCAAAGACACGCGCAAGCTACCGGCCAGCCGCCGCGCATTCATCTCCCGAAGAACCCTAGCGGACTCGAATCCATCCACATGGCGACTTCATCCAAGTCCTCGAGGGCCACTTGGATAATTATTTGCGGTATCATCGACTCTCTTCTATCTATTCGGCAATTTTACCGATCTCCTCTCTCTTTTGAATCCCAATTTCGCCTTTATTCAGCAAATGGGGGACGATATTCTATTCCCAATTGCCGAGGGAGCGATTCATACTTTTTAGGACCTTTAGGAGATTCAAATCCCTCGGAATTCATTGAGAAGGAATCACAGAGGATCCCCTTTAAATTTGGAATTCCAGCGCCTAAGCAATGGGCAAACACCTTCAAGACTGGCCCTTTCCCCAATCGCGAGGATGGCGCAATTGGTATAATAGGATTCATAAAGCCGCTGACCAAGAAGGCTTGGCAATGGGATCATCTAGAAATTAGTCAATGCTTGGATCTCTCTTTGTCGAATATGCCCAAGAATGACAGGGCTCTTGATAGCAAAGCTCAGCTCATTTTTGGTCAAACGCCACCAATACCTTTGTGTTTGGTCATGGCCCAATGACTCCCACTCGGCGAGATGTTTTTATGATCACAGGCTTGAATGTGACAAAATAATGTCAACCCTTTCAAATATAGAAGTGCAAGCTCACGTAAGGCGTGGTGTGCGAGTAAGCTATACCAAGTATATAGCAAATTACCAATCTTCGTGTCCAGTCAAGACAAAGAATATAAAGCCTTCTTAAACATGTGGCTCTGCAGATTCATCTTACGTGGGAAATCCAATGAGCCTACCTTGAATTATATGGTAATGGTGAAGATTTCTTGACAACCACACCGATTCCCTTGGGCAAGTATCTCTGGGTAGTGTGTATCATATGCTTGCATCGACCACTACTCGGATGTTTGAGAAGAAAAACATATCCCGTGTAAATGGTCCTTGGTGGTTCATTCAAATGTGGTTGCGATTGCACATGCATCAAATTGTTTCCATTGACACGCTTAACTTTGTCTTTCCCTTCTATAAATTATCTTTGAAAGTTCAGATCCGTGAATGCGGGGCATGTCAATCATATGGGGAAGCAAGATCGGCTATTACCATTGATTTTGATATTGGTCATTTATTCAAACTCTTCTTCAAAGGTTTTGATAAACCATCTTTGGTTCCTTTATGGAGATCAAGGACATTTCACCTTTCCCTTCACTTTCAGCTTTGGGTCTGGCTGTATTGATGCAGCTTCAATAGCCATTTTCAATGCCTTCATTAAGCCTTGCATACTACCAGGGAAATTCAACCATGGAAAGCTAGTAACTCCCATATATGAGTTCTACTATCCAAACATGGTAGCTAGACAATTTGGGATGTGTCCAAGTACCCCCAAGGCTATCCTTCTGTCAAATTATCAGGCCTAGGGAAATAATATCTACTCCACTTGAAGCTCTCAGAGTTTTTGACCTTGGGAAGAATTTGCCTCAGTATGCTCCTGTACCACTGATAGCAATTGAGCATGCTCACCCACTCTTCAACTCTTGGTGGCAAGGATGGCACGATCACATTTTCAATACTTGCAGCTTCATCCTCTCGTGCCAAAGAATCGATGTCGATTTTTGAATCGGGCAGGAGGTAAACCATTTTATCATTACTTCTCTTCACCTTCTCATTTGTATTGAACCTTACTTTCTGATTTTTTTTTATTATTATTCAGGATCCTGAACCTGCCCCTTTGACACAAGCTGTCAAGTACTACACTCCTGGGCCATATCCTGCTTTAGGCTGTGATGCTTTATCTTTGGGAGATTTAATGAGAACCCCAAAGACTTTGGTCATGACTTACCAAAGAAAAACTCCAAGCTCTTCTCGTCCCAGTCATCTCGATCTCGAAAGAAAAGCAAGATTATACCTTCATCTTCACCAGACTTGACCACTAAAGAGCTCAAGGAAATCAATGACAAATTTGGTAAACTCATCTACTCATCACCTTAAGTCTATACTTATCATCCATATTTTAACATCTACTTTTTTTCTCGAAGCCCGGGATGCCATAGATGCTTCGCCGCTCAGATTTTGAAGATAGTTTGGGTCTTGGAAGCAAAGTGATTACGAAAAACAATTGATGATTGTCGATGCGATCTCATGGTAACCAAATGATCCTAGCCGATCAAATATTAGATGTTCCCCTCTCTCCCGCAACTTGATCATCAAAGGATCTTCAATTAACTTCTCCCAAGAATGTGGTTCCAAACCCCTGCTCCTAGATTATCAAATGTCTCGATCTCTCATCAGGTACCCATTATTTTTTTTGTTGAAATTTCCAAGTAATAGTGCATTCCTCCTACTAACTCATTTTTTACTTTTACTTTGAGAATTTCTCCTTCATCACCCAACTATGCTTTCAATCCGATGAATATGTTCGGGTGATGAGGAAGTTGATTCTCAGTGAAACACTTTCGAGGAGCATGCTTCTCGAATCCAAGAGATCTTATCCTTTTTAGAGAAAGACAGCTTATCTTCCCAGGATGTTAGTCAAATGAGAGATCTTATCAATTTGTCTGAGCATGTAATCCCTTACGCCCTCTTATCCATATCCTTCATTACGGATGACCATTACCCTCTTGTCACAAGGGCAAGCAGAACCACATGCGCTAGGCCAACACCGTCATCGGTATGAATCTCGAGGAACAAGAAGCCAACCAATTACATCGAGAAATTTCTTCGGACAAAGCATGCCTTGCCCGGTGCCCCCTACTACGGAGGATTTGAAAAAACAAAAGGCTGATCTCGAAGCAAAGCTCAAATTAGTAGAGACTTCGAGATCCAGGAGCATGAGAGCCAATTATCCTCTCTTCCTTTGTCAATCAAGTCACGCACAAGATCGCCTTTGTAACAATAATCAAGGAGAACGAGGCAATCCAAAATGAAACTTATCGGCTTGCCGTCTTACAGAAGAAAAGACAAGAGGATTACGGTCAAATTCAAAGAGCAAAGGATAACGCCATCCAAGCTATCAAGGCCCTCTTGAATGTGTAATTTAGAAGTATAAAACATTCCCTCTCGTCATGTAGTTTTACTTGTCGAACCATGCTTTTTCTTTTTTTCTCGAAAGATACTTCTACCGAATGAGTTCTTTTCCGAATGATAACGTTGCCGAATCAAACCTCCTCTAGGGTTTTAGTAGCACGCCAACTCGCGGGCCTCGGTCCATTAGTAAAAAAATTTGGCCCAACTTCGACTAACAACTTCCGGACTCTTCGTGGAGTAATGGACTGGCGAAACCGCCGTCTTCCACGCCAATTATCTCGCCACCTATAAATACGAGGAACTTGTCCTCTAAAACCAATCTGAACAAAAAACTTTTGCCTTCCTAGAAACTTTCGTCCTTCTCCTCTCCGAGAAAAGCAAGAAAACTTCCCTCTTTCTTTTTCCTCCGCATCTCCCCGCCATGGTCGACGGTGATAATCATGGCAAGCGCCCCGCAGGAGGTAGCGGAGAGCGAAACGACGGCCAGCCGGGCGCTTGATCGGGTAATCTTTGATATTTTTAATTCTTCAATGTTGGATCATATTTTCAATCTGCAAATCGCTAACCCTTGTTCAATTTTCAGTCTTCGATCATGCGCAGGTCGCCGCCGCCGGGGCCAAACACAAGCTCCTCCGCCCCGCGTGCGGTGCCGAACCCACCTTCCCGCATCGACGGGGGGTCCAAATTCTTCCGACGAGTCGCCAAGGGAGGAGCGCCCCAAGTTCTCCCGGCTCCAAATCGGGCCGTCCGCAATGAGCGGGGCGAGGCCAGAGAGAGTTCTCGGATTACTCGGAAAGATGGAGCGCAAATAGCTGGATTGGGAAGACCGGTGGTGCGGATGATTGACACCATCGCAGGTTCTCGAATGAATCTTTCCCATTGCCCTTTTCTATTGAATCCATATCCGTGAATATGCATTCTTCTTTGCGATGCATTCTTCGCTCATGCAGCTCTCGGGGAGGAGCTCGATCGTGTCAATGCGGCGGCAACAAGAGTCGCCGACGGGGGTGGTGGCGCGTGGCGAGACGGGTTGAAGCTTCGCCTTGTCGATGTGGCGGACAACCGCATTGATGAGGTGGTTTTGCAGGCGTCCACCTCGGCGCAGCTCGGGCTTGATCGCCTATCCTCTCTGCCGGAGAGGATTACTCGACGAGGAGTGTTGGCTTCGGCGAGTTCGCGGATGTCGACAAACGCCGATCGTCCAGTGGAGCGCCACGAGGATCATGCCACCGCCGCGCCGCCACCACTACTATCGAGATGGTTCTTGACAAGCGGCGGGAGTAGTTTGTAACTAGGACTTTCTTGGCGGATGAATAAAATTTCTATTTTTGTCTCCCGCATCAATCTTGTTTGAGCTCCTTTTTGCCGAACACGCCTTTCGAACGAAAAAAACCCCCATTCGGCAATCTTTTTCTTGACGGCGACAATTCCGATTCACATGATTTTCACTTGTTTAGAAAACATTAAAATAATACTTTCGCGTCCTTCTCGCTTCCCAATAAACCTACTCACCCACATTTATCAAAGAATCTTCCGGAAAATATCCTTCCCCTTTAAATACGCCAACAACACACTTTGTCCTCCATCCCTCTAGTAGTCGGCCTAGCGGTGGTAGTACTTCAAAGAACACTTCAACACAAAGAATGGCGGACAAGGGCAAAGAACCGCATCGGATTCATCTCGTGAATCGACCAAAAGCCCGAGTAAGTCAATCCCATTTGAAATTCCTAATCGCCTCTCATATGATTCCATCATTGTAATCTCCTTTTCATACTTAGGGTGCACATCCATCCGGATTTTGCTCTCGGATCAATCTCTATCCCAATCCCGATTCCTTCGGACTCTTCGGATGAAGAACTCCTCAAGATATTTCCATTCTCAAGCGCAGGCTCCGCCAGAGAAACGCCGACGCAAAAGATCTTGAGACAGATCTAAACGTTGTGCATTCTTACGCCAATGCGAGGCGTGCACACCGCATGCATCCGGAAGTTCATATTGGAGGTAAATTTCATCTAGCACCGCTTTCGATTCTTTCTCTTATTCCATTGATCATCAATTATTCCCCTTTTCTCGAGATTTCCGAGCAAAGACACCCATCTCCGCATGGCGGTCGAAGGCTTGGTGCGTGTTACGACATCCCAATGGATTCCCCATGTACAAGCGGTCATCGACCGAGTCAAGGAGGCTATGAAGAAGAAAAACCCTTAGATAATAAAATCATGTAGTATCTCTTGTTAATGCGGATTCCTCCCGTATGAATCTTGCTCGGGATGTATGAACTTATAATCTGCCCGAGGCGCTTCTTCCTTTTTTTCGTTTGTTTTTTTGTACCGAAGGCGATGTATCCAAATGCATCGGCTATAAAAAACCCCAAGTCGATTTTATCAATCGGCTTTTGTCTTAACAATATATTTTGTCTCCTATCTTGATTCAACGACCAATTTCAATCTTTGGGATAGTATTTTTTCAAGTACCTACCATTGATAGCTCTTTCAAATATTTCTCCGGATAATGTTTTCAATATATATGCATTGCCGTCAGAACACACTTGTGTACTTTCGGTAAAGGTCCTTTCCAATTGGGAGACCATTTGCGAATGCCTTAATTTTTTATCCAATCGGCAATATGGTTTGCCAAACTAACTCTTCTTCGATAAATTCTTTGACCTTAACCTTTTTGTTGTAATACTTGGCAACACGCATCTTGTTCTTTTCAATATTCTCCGAGCCTTAAGACGAATTTGATGCAAATCTTCCAATTCATCTATCATGAGATTATTATAATCTTACTTTTTTTTTTAAATCTTTACGCAATACTATCCTCCTCGATTCAAACCAATTCCCATGGTAGTACTTTGCATGATGACCATAAACCAACTCATAAGGAGAAGTTTTAGTAGACCCATGACAAGCCATTCGATAAGCCCAGAGAGCCTCATTGAGAACCAAATGCCATCTTCTTGGTTTCTCCTTAATCTTTTTCTGAATAATCTTGATCATGATTTTATTTGATGCCTCTACTTGACCATTGGCTTGGGCATAATAAGGAGATGAATTATTCAATTTAATGCCCATCTTTGTGGTAAAAGTCACAAAATTCTAAAGAAGTAAACCGAGTTCCCTCGATCGCTTGTTATGGTCTCGAGGGATTCCAAACCTATAGATTATATGTTCCTTAACAAAACTGATCATATTTTCTCGATATTATCTTCTTCGGAGGAACCTCAACCCACTTGGTAAAATAGTCATTTGCCAAAAGCACAAATTGATGCCCCTTACTAGATGGAGGATTTATTTGTCCAATTAAGTCCATACCCCATCCTCTAAATGGCCAAGGTTTTATTATTGGATTCATAGTCGATGCCGGAGCTCTCTGAATATTTCCAAATTTCTCGACAATCTTGGCATCCTTTGTAATATTCAAAGCAATCTTCCAACATCGTCGGCCAAAAATAGCCTGTTCTTCTTATTATCCACTTCATTCGTAAGCGTGATTGATGTGCTCCACATAAACCATCATGCACTTCACTTATCATCCTTTTGGCTTCCTCCGAATCCGGACATTTAAGCAAAACCCCATCTATGGACTTATAATATAATTGATCATCAAGAAGTACAAACTTAATAGCTTTATACCCGAGTCTTGAGATACTCTTTGTGATGGATTTCTCGTATTCGGTAATTTCTTTTCTCCAATCGGTATCCGCCTTCATCATTACCGAATGCGTATAGGTCCACAAAGAAATGCTTCTTGATTCTCTCTATATCCGGATGCACTTTGAGCCAGCTTATTAGCCTCTCCGTTAGATTCCCTAGGGATGTGATGTAGTGTGATAACTCAAAAGCTTTTCAATATCTCCTTGCACTCTTCAAGTATATCCTCAAGATTTCATCTTTGCACTCATACTTGACCAAGCAAATCTGTTTAATTACCAATTCGAATCTCCAAATATTTCAAACAAAGAATAGCTTGGGCATCTTTGAGGAAATATAAACCTCGAGTAGTGCTTCATATTGAACTTGATTGTTAGTCACGGACTGTTTTATAGGTATAGCATATTCGAAAATTGCTCCTGGGGTGAAATTAGGAAAATACCAACACCACCTCCTTTGCCACACGATGACCCATCAAAAAATAATGTCCATGGCATAATATCAATAAGTTCGAGAGAATCACCGTGGTGTTGAGTAATAAAATCAGCTATAATTTGGCCTTTAATGGCTTTAGCACTTTCAAATCTTAAATCAAACTCGGATAAGGCCAAAACCCATTTGCCAATCCTACCATTCAAAATTGGCATTGATAACATGTGTTTAATCACATCAAACTTTGAAACCACTATACATTCGGCATTTAACAAATAGTGCCGAAGTTTGGTACATGAGTAATAGACACATAAACAAAGTTGCTCTATAGCCGAATATCTTGTCTCGGATCCAAAGATTCTTCGGCTTAAATATGCTATTACTCTCTCCTTTCCCTCATACTCTTGCATAAGGGCCGATCCAATAGTTTGATTATCGGGCCGCCACGCATAACTTAAAAGGCTTGTCAAGCCGAGGAGGTAAAACCAAAACCGGTGGTGCCTTCATGTATTCCTTGATTTCATCGAGAGCTTTTTGTTGTACGTCACCCCACACAAAAAACTTGATCCTTCTTGAGTCTCAACAACGGAGAAAAAATGGTAATACTCGCTCGGATAAATTAGATATGAATCTTCTCACAAAATTAATCTTCCCGAGTAACGATTGTAGTTCGCTTAAATTTGTCGGAGGAACCACCTTATCGATAGCTTCCATGCTTTTCTTTCCAACCTCAATTCCTCCTTTGTGAACCAAGAATCCCAAAAATTCTCCAAATGACACTCCAAAGGCACACTTATTTGGATTCATTTTAGTCCATGCTTTTACGGTGCACTCCAAAGTCTTTTTAAAGTCGACCAAATGTATTTTATAGCTCTTGGACTTAACAACCACATTGTCTATATAAATCTCTACAATCTTGCCGATCAACTCATGGAATATATAATTCATAGCTCTCGATAAGTTGCACCAAAGCATTCTTTAATCCGAATGTCATTACTATCCACTCGAATAGGCCAATATGCCCGGGGCATCTAAAAGCATCTTGATACATCTTTGGCGACCATGAATATCTGGTTATACCCAGCATTGCCATCCATGAAACTAATCACTTCATGACCCGGCAATTTGCATCCACCCGACAAATCAAGATTCGGCATTGGATATCCATCCATAGGAGTAGCCTTGTTGAGATCTCACAAGTCTATGCAAACTCTCATCTTTCCATTTTTCTTGTAAATGGGAACTATATTGGAGATCCACTGCATATCTACATGGCGAATAAAGTTTGCTTCTAATAATCTTTCAATTTCCTTCTTTACATCGGCCAATACCTCATCCTTGTATATTTTCCGAGGAGGTTGTTTATATGGTCTATAACCAGCTTTTAATTGGTAACTCATGTTCAACAATATCTCGATCCGGACCGGGCATCTCTGAATAATCCCATGCAAAACAATCTTTGTATTCCTTTAGCAAATCCACCAACTCCCGCCTGAACTCGGGATCCAAGTTAGCACCGATGTATGTCGGCCTTGGTTTATCTCCCATTTCCAATGTCCACTTCTTCTAACTTATTAGTCGACATAAACCCTTGTCCTAACTTTCCTTTATTGCCATCAATAGGGTTACCCATTAAAAATTGCTATTTGAGCCGATCTTGTATCGGCCGTTGGTCTCTCGCTCGGGGGATGATCGGACCTTCTTCCCATTCTTTACCGTAAAAACAATCAACTCCATCATATTCCCAAAAAGCCAATTTGGCACTAGCCACGCTTACGAATCATCGGCATGAACTACTTCAACGTCATCGCCAATCCAATTGGATCAAAAATTTGATGCATTGTAGAAGGGATGCAACAATTAGCATGAATCCAATCTCTTCCCAAAAGCAAGCTATATGCCCCTTGCCATCAATGACAAAGAATGTTGTGATCGGTGTCTTGGATCCAATCATTAATTCCACATGTACGCTCCCTTTGTGTCTCGAAGGATTCCCTAAGCAAAATCTCTAAGTACCATGTCTGTCTTTAGGAGATCTTCATTATTAAAACCCGGCTTCACGAATGTAGTATACGGCATAACGTTGATTGCAGCTCCACCATCCACAAACATTTTCCCAGAGGTTTTCCATTGACATACCCCTTTAAATAGAGTGGCTTCAAATGCTGTTATTGATTGGCCTATGGAAAACTCGCTTGCTTCGACAATACTAGCCGTCTTTGCCAATTCGCAAATTCGGTTTCATCAAAGTCGAATACACTTCATCTCGATCATCGTGTCCTTCAGAGCTTCAAACTCGATGGGAGGAAAAAGGTCATAGCCACATCGGTGAAGGTTTTGACTCATTCGGTTTCTTAGGGCGCCACACTTGTCTTTTTCTCGATTTGCAAAGATCTTTAAGTTCCCGATTCCTCAAACGTTGAACTCTCCTTTTTCGACTTTTCCCGAGACACGGAGGACACCACCGGCCTTTCGCCATATATATTCAGATTCATAGCTCTCCTCCATGTAGTCATCATCATTTGCTCCACTCCTCATCGGCATACCTTTTCCCTTGCCGATTATCGGGACTTATCATTTTTAAATCATCCTCTCGGATACCGAATTCCAAGTCTTTCTTGGATGGGACGGCGATTGGCTCTACCTTGCCTATATTCATAATATTGATCACGCATTCGGACAATTGTTTCTAGATGGTAACTTCAAACCCTCATTCCAACAATAATGCAAGAAAGAACATCCCCAATGAGACTGTTCTTGTTCCCTGAGATATTCCTCCTGCTCTCGATGATAGGCCTCTTCCTCATATCTTCTCCTTTCTTCCATGAACCTCCTTTTTAAATAATGTTCTTTTTCTTGCTCTCTCTGCCATTTGTTGAGTAAGATACGAGAAGTGATTCTAGGTTTCAAGTTTCTCCCTTTTCAAACCGGGCTATTCGGAAACCGAGCACCTTTTTTGGACTTCTTTAACGGACACTTGCCGACCGGGATCAATGATCCATTAGCTCTTGCTCGTCGGAAGTCGACTTTCATCTTACCCTTAGAATCACTGAAATTTACCATGTTTACTGTAAAACCCATCATGTTAACAGGAAAGGGTTCGAATCTATCTTCATTTTTCCAGTAAACTTCAAGTGTCCATCTCGAATAGCCTGTTGAATCTTGACCCTGAATACTCGGCAATCATTGATAGAGTGAGTATTGGTGTTATGGAAACCACAATATTTCTTGTCTTTAACTCCCTCTGGCCTGAGCATGGGATGACCTTCAGATAACTTCACTCGTCCTTCTTTTATCAGCAATTCAAAGAGCTTGTCTGATTTAGTAACATCAAAACTATATGCCCCCTTGTCTTGCCTGACCCACTTGGGAAGAGCTTGAGTAGGCTCCTTGGCCCACACTATCTCAAATAGCAAAGAATTTCATTCTCATCCTCATACTCACAAGCTTGCTCCAGAAATTGTTCATACACATCAATCATTGCATTATTTTTCTGGAATCGATTATCCCTCTTAAAGCTTTGAGCCTGAGTACTCATCAAAGTCAAGCGTTGTGACAACTGCCCAAGATCATCAAAATCCATACCCGAATGCGACTTCTCCCTTATGTTAGGATGCATGCTCGCTATGGCCATTCCAGGAAGCTGATCATCTGGAATATTTAGAGAGTAGCATAGATTCTTGATCTCTCTGAACCTCCTAACAAACTTGAGAGGGGTTTCATTGGCTCCCATCCTCAAGCTCATAAGATCCACCATCTTCTTTTCATTGGTTCCAAAGATAGAAGTATGAGTGAAACTTTTGCTCCGGATCGCCCCAAGTGCCAATGGAATTCTTTTTGACAAAGAAGAAAACCATGTAAATGCTGGTCCTGTAAGGGATAAGGGGAAATATCCGATTCTCGAAAGCGCCATCCGTATTAGCTTCTCCCAACCGGATCAAGTACACCGCTAATGTGTTCAATGGTACTAGTGTCATCCCGACCGCAGAATTTTGAAAAATCACTTGGAACTTTCACCCCGGCCGGTAGTGCCACTTTATTGTACCATTCGGGAAAAGGAGACTGGTAGGAATGTGTTCGCCCTTTGGGTTTCAAGCCGAATTGATTACGCATCATATCGCCCATCCCTGCATAAGGGCATCAATGGGATCTCGTGGTCTCTCTTGGATCGGTTCTCCACCTATCCTTCCCGGCAAAGACTGATACCCGGGTTTGGGAGAGCATGCATGTTATTGAAATCCGTGTACTCTATATAACCTTCACCAAATGGATTACATTGAAGTCGATTAGTTGCGTAATGAATCTTATAAGCGTAAATGTGGTACTCAGATTCGAAGCTCCAAGCAATGCTTGACTAGCGTTTTTATTCTGTCCCAGCTTCTTCTCTCATATTTTCCCCCCATCCTTCAACTCGAGTATCACCTGCAGGCTTCTGTGGAGTGTTGAAATAAACAGGCCCTCTCATAGGTCCTGCTGTTTCTTCAAAGCGTTTGTCTGCTGTAGGACCAAAAGTTTCCTTCATTATAGATCTGAAGGTATTGAGAAAAGCAGTATTGTGATTAAGCATAGCAGCTCCAAGAGACTTGTCAAACATTGTTTGCACCCTCTCGATTTTCTTCAGCCTGCATAATCGATTGCCCTCGAAGAAGAACTCTTGGGAAACTAGTTTTCTTGATGATCTTCCCACTTTTGTTCTTGGAATATGACAAAGAAGCATTTGTCTATGTAATGGGCCGCCAATTTCTTCAGCATCTCTTGCATATCATTCGGAAGATCTTCCATGGTGACGTCCAGAGCATCATCCCCCGCAGCGGAGGCGTCAGGCATCTTGAATCAAACTTGAGTGTCCCACCGGGCGTGCCAAAAAATGTGTTGACACAAAATCTGCTCCTGTGTCGCACACACCGACAAGCCGAAAGTAGCTAGCTTCAAACGGTGCCCGGGCGTTGGAATCCGGAGGCGTGCCAGTCAGTTTGTCCCGGCCCGACAAGGGATGAAATTTGTTAGATTCAAAAGCTGGAACGTGTCGGGTGAGACCGCATAGTTCCATATATGCGCCCCCTCGGGGCCACTTACAACGACATATAGCTATGAGAAGCTATCTGCCAACAGTTTTATGGAGCATTCGGTAAACACGTAGGAGAAAAGCAAGTATGAACGTAGTTGCCGAATGACTATAAAGAAGACATGTTTGAACAAGTATCCAATCATTTATGTTGTAACAATTAACATGCATGTCATTGATCGAACAAGCATTCAAACTTAACCGAAAACAAGCTTGATCAATACCAAAAATATAAAAAAAAGAAAGGTAGCTCATATAAATAAATTTAATCTAAATAATAAATGCATAGGCCTAATCCAACTAGTCTGCCGCACGTCTAGCTTTCTTAAACCCGTCTAGCATAAACTCAATTAAGTCAATCCACCGCATGATACAACTTAATTAAAATCTACACCACTCCTAATAACTAGACTAATCCACCGCATGATACGGTCTAGTTATGAGAAGCTAAAAGCATTCATCACCCAAATAGATTTATAAACACTCACTACTCGTTAAAGCGCAACCGTATTCGGTAAGATTACCGAATCGGGATCCATGAAGAAGGAACAAGCACGTAAACTAACAAACTTGAACCCGCGACACGTAACAATCTTAGATTATGACGAACTCGGCTATTATAAACATTGTAAAGGACAAAATAGATCCAAATATTTATAATATAGAAGCAAAGTAGATCTATAACAAAATTAAGCCGAGTCGGCATTAATCTAGATTGGGCAAGTAAATGTGTTGCAATTATATAAATAAACATAAAAAGCATGCAAACACGTGGTAACTTAATGAATCTATTAGATTTTGCCAAGTCTAATAGAGCCGATAACTATCTTGTTCATGCAAAGCCATCAAGCAAGCACCAGCCGCACGGTTACTCCGTCCGAGACAAACTAAAAAACACGAACAAAGACTTCCCGTCATCAAGTAGACGCCACCGCACGGCCATCCAATCGAGATAAACGAGACTACCTGCTACTAAGCAAACGCCAGCCGCACGCGATTCCGTCGAAGTAAACGGGGTTGTCGATATTTGTTGACACCTCTTAAGCTATATTTTTATGTGTCAATTGAATATGTAATAAGGGTATAAAAAGAATAAAATACATAGAATAGGTATTATACTAACTAAGTTCCACAAGTTTTAGTGAATTATATTTTTTCGTAGACTTAACAGGTAAATGCCTAAAAACTTAAAGAAAACCCCCTACATAATAAAAAGGAATTGTCAAAGAAGGATTTCGACCGAAAAGTGAACTAAAACATTCTAGAAGACACCGAAGACACCGGGAGAGACCCGACACCTTGGGTCCACCCCCACTTTGGCGGCCCGAGAGAGGATTAGGCCGGCCGCCAGGTGGGGCCAAGATGTCAGCCTCATCTTCTTAGGTCGGTTTCTAACCGACTTTGTGGTTGTATCTACGCCGTTGTTGAAGTCGGTTTGATCCAAGGGCCAGCATTCATCTACCAGACTATATAAGGAGGGCCATACCTCCAGCCCATAGGCATGAAAATCATTATTCATCATACTCAACTTTGATCATAGCTAGAGCCATACCTCTCTAATTAGAAGAGAGCTAGATCAAGTTGAGAGAGATTAGTAGAAAGTTGAGAGATAGATCAAAGAACTAGTTCTAGTTCTAGATCTGTTCTTGAGAGATAGAGAGTAGAGTTGAGGAGAAGTAAGGAGAAGTGCCGGATCTGTCGGTGACTCTTCTACGCTTGTACCTCTGGGATCAAAGGCTTTATTGCAATTGATCTTGAGACTTCTTTGGCAGGATCAACCTTATATTTGAGTAAGTCTACTTATTTATATTTCTTTCGGTTTATGACTCATTAGAGTACTTTGATTCTTGTCGCTCTTGAATTGAAGTTGTTACCCCTAGTGTAGACGTGGTGTTTATACTAGATAACTCATAAATACACCCTACTTGCCGGATCGTGGTAGTTAGGTGGTAGTGACAAGTACCATTGATTCCTTTGGATTCCACGTCCCGTAAGATAGGACACGTAGGACATAGTTGCTGGGGGAATAGTAAGTTTCGACCTTACTTTCCTTTTGAGTACGTCCCCATTAAGAAATATCTTTAAGCCTTATAAGAGTATAAACTAGACAACCTTAGAATTCTTCTCACCTTTTATCTGAACTCCTGTTCCTTACTACTATCTCAGTGTTTAGTTCTGTTTCATTAGTCTCACACCATTCTCTCTGTGGATTCGATATTTAAACCCCCTGGGTGAAGTGCTCATCGTTTCTGTTCGCTTGCAGACTATACAAATTATAAATAATTCTGTAGGATAACTTTTACCAACAAGCATTTAAAGCGCCATTGCCGGGAGAAACGGTTTTGCTGATTACGTGAAACTAAACTAAATCTTGTATATTATCATTAGTGTAGATTTTTCCTTTTTATCTTTTTATCTTTTTATCTTTTTTATCTTTTCAAAATCATTATCCACATGGATACTACTCCTCTTTATAAATATTTAAAACCCAACGGGCAAGCTTATAGCCCCGTGCTATCATCTAAACCCATTCAAGCCGGATCCTATGAGTTTCGCCCAAGGTTGATTGAGATGGTCTAAAGCCATATTTTCTCGGAGAATCGATGAAAATCCTTTTCTTCATCTTCAAACTTTTGAAGAAACATGTAAATGTCTTCACATTGAAGGCATGTCTCCTGAAACTATCCGTTGGATGCTCTTTCCATTCTCGTTGAAAGGAAAAGCGCGCCAGTGGTATAATAGAAATAAAGAAAGAATAGGAGGAAATTGGGAAACTTGCATAACTGAATTCTGTGCCGATTTCTTTCCTATATCTAAATTAGTTAACTTTAGGCTCTCGATCCTATCCTCTAAACAAGAAGATAATGAATCATTGAGTGCCTATTGGGAACGATATGATTTACTTTCCAAATCAGGACCCAATCTCGCTATACCAGATCATGTTCTAATTCAACATTTCTATATTGGTCTGAATAGAAAATCTAAAAACATTTGAATACATCTCGCAAATGGATCCTTTATTCATCTTTCACCCCCGAATGCATTGCTATCTTAAATAAAATATCAGAAACAAGGAGGATGATCCAACTGCAGGAAAATCTTTAAAAAAATAGAAGAAATAATAGAAGAAGAAAGATTAGTTGAATCCAATCCTATTTCAAATCCTTTACAAATCTTAGCTAATCCTAAACCTTTAGAAGAACCGTAGAGGTTACTTTAATCTCTGATTTCTCCCTTGATATCAAGGATGATCTCTTTTTAGATTATGGAAATACCTCGAAATATCGATTCACATCTCGAAGTTTAAAACATCACAATCTTATCCTATAAACTCTTCTGATCTAACACATTTAAAAGGAAGTACAGAAGAACTTGTTTCAATTATGAGTAGTGAATGGACGTAAGAATCGAGCTTTCCTCCGATGTGATCCGTTTGGATTCACCTTCCGTTCCTATTCATTGCCAAATTGATGAAGATCCTTTTGATGCTCTTTATAATCCTATAGTTGGAATAAATATCATGGCATTATCTTTTGCTCATGAATATCTCAAAAATATGCCATTAAGTCCTACTACAAAATTATTACTAAAACCTTCAGGACAAGTTATTCAAAGCTTAGGAATTCTTTATGTCTTACCAATCAAGGTAAATAACATCATGGTACATCTCAGTTTCTATATCTTTGATATCATGGAGTTTGACCTGCTGATAGGACAACCAATTGAAAGACTCACTTTTAAAGAACAACCCGAAGACTTAGACTTCCAGCTAGACAAAAATCTTCAATTCACATTACCAATAGACCAAGCTATTCATGCTAAATCCGAGTCTTGTCGAACCGGATCCTATGGAGGAAGTTAAAGAGGCCACCATAGAATATTTTGTGGAATCTAATCAAGAAGATGATTCGAGAATTTTTCATTGAAGAAGAGGATGAAAATCCTACTACTTCAGAACCTTTAGATGAATTTGAAAATCCACCTAGACATCCCATTGAACTTAAACCTTTACCACCGGGCCTCACTTATGCTTTCCTAAATCAAGATTCGAGTCTCCAAAGTGATCATAAATGATAAACTTACTCGAGAACAGACTCTCAGGCTAATTACTATCTTAGAAAAACATCGTGCAGCCTTAGGCTACGCACTTGATGATTTAAAAAGGAATAAGTCCCGCTCTCTCGCACCCATCGTATTCCTACTGACCCAAATATTTCACCATCTATAGAACCTCAAAGAAGACTCAATAATGCGATGAGAGATGTAGTGAAGAAGGAAGTTCTTAAATTGTTACATGCAGGGGATTATATATCCTGTGCCATATAGTGAGTGGGTAAGCCCTGTACAAGTTGTGCCTAAGAAAGGAGGCATGACAGTTGTTAAAAATGATAAAAATGAATTAATTCCTCAAAGAACTGTTACAGGATGGAGAATGTGCATAGATTATAGAAAATTAAACAAGGCCACAAGGAAAGATCATTTTCCCTTGCCTTTCATTGATGAAATGTTAGAACGATTGGCAAAACATTCTTACTTTTGTTTCCTTGATGGATATTCTGGATATCACCAAATTCCAATCCATCCTAATGATCAAAGTAAAACCACTTTTACATGCCCATATGGAACTTATGCTTATAGAAGAATGTCTTTTGGGTTATGTAATGCACCTGCTTCTTTTCAAAGATGTATGATATCTATATTTTCTGAAATGATTGAGGAAATTATGGAAGTTTTCATGGATGATTTTTCTGTATATGGAAAAAACTTTTGATGATTGTCTAGAAAACTTAGATAGAGTTTTGCAAAGATGTGAAGAAAAGCATTTAGTCCTTAATTGGGAAAAATGCCACTTTATGGTTAGAGAAGGGATAGTGCTTGGTCATTTGATTTCAAGAAGGGGAATAGAGGTAGATAAAGCTAAAATAGAAGTTATAGAACAATTACCACCCCTCGTGAATATTAAAGGAATAAGAAGTTTTCTAGGCCATCTTGGTTTTTATCGTAGGTTTATAAAAGATTTTTCACATATTGCTAGACCACTTACCAAATTTTGTTAGCCAAAGACATTCCTTTTGATTTTAATGATGATTGTCTTAAAGCTTTTGAAAGATTAAAAAAGGCTCTTGTTTCTGCACCAATTATTCAACCCCCGATTGGTCTTTGCCTTTTTGAAATTATGTGTGATGCCAGTGATTATGCTTTGGGGGCAAAGTGTTAGGGCAAACTAAAGACAAGAAACATCATGCTATTGCTTATGCTAGTAAAACTTTAACCGGACCACAACTTAATTATGCTACCACTGAAAAAGAGTTGCTAGCAGTTGTTTATGCTATAGATAAATTTAGATCTTATTTGGTAGGAGCTAAAGTAATTGTTTATACTGATCATGCTGCTTTGAAATATTTGCTCGCCAAGAAAGATGCTAAACCTCGTTTAATAAGATGGATTTTGTTACTCCAAGAGTTTGATTTAGAAATTAAAGATAAGAAAGGAGTAGAAAATTCTGTTGCGGATCATTTGTCTAGAATGAAATTTGAAAAACCAAATGAATTACCTATTAATGACTCACTCCGGATGATATGTTTTATCGGATAAACCATACCGATCCCCGGTATGCAGATCTTGTAAATTTTATGGTTGCGGGATATGTAGCACCGTGAGCGAATAAAAAGAAGCTTATATATGAAAGTCGCCATCACTTATGGGATGAGCCATATCTCTTCGTAGTATGCTCGATGGGCTACTTAGAAGATGTGTATCAACAAAAGAAGGACTTCAAATTATTGAAAGATGTCACTCATCACCATATGGAGGTCATTATGGGGCATTCAGAACTCATGCAAAGATCTGGCAAGCAGGATTTTTCTGGCCAACCATGTATCAAGACACCGTAGATTTTATTCGAAGATGTGGAGCTTGTCAAAGACACGAAAATATTAATACAAGAGATGCTATGCCACTAACAACCAATCTTCGGATCGAGCTATTTGATGTCCGGGGAATTGATTATATGGGACCATTCCCAAAATCCGGAAATTATGAATATATCCTAGTAGCAGTGGATTATGTTTCAAAATGGGTAGAAGCTCTACCATGCAAATCAGCAGATGGTAGAAGTTCAATCAAGATGTTCAAAGAAACTATATTCCCAAGATTTGGAGTACCTCGAATGGTAATTAGTGATGGAGGAAGCCACTTCATTGATAGAAAATTGAGCATAATATTTATTGAAGCATGGAGTTCGTCACAATATTGCTACAGCTTACCACCCTCAAACAAGTGGACAAGCAGAGACTTCAAATAAGCAAATCAAGAATATTTTACAGAAAACAGTTGAAGAAATGGGAACTAAATGGAAGGATAGACTTCCAGAAGCATTATGGGCATACAGACAAAGATATAAAACACCAATTGGAATGACACCGTATCAACTTGTTTATGGAAAGACCTGTCACTTGCCTCAGAACTTGAGTTTAAAGCTCACCGGGCAATCAAGAGATGGAATATGGATCTTGATGTCGCAGGAGTTCGAGAGAAAGATGCAAATATCGAATTGAGGAATGGAGAGAGAAAGCTTATCATAATGCCAAGATTTATAAGGAGCGAACTAAGAAATGGCATGACAAGAAGATCAAGATAAAGACTTTCACTCGTGAGATCGTATTATTATTCAATTCCGTGAGTAAAATTATTCGGCATGGAAAACTTCTGAGTAAATGGGAAGGACCATTCAAGGTAGTAAATTCATCATCACATGGAGCAATCACTCTTCAAGACTCAAGGTAAGTTATTCAAGGTAAATGGCCAACGCCTTAAAATTTTCTATGAGCCCGATAAGCCCGATGAAATAAATAAATTAAATGAATTAGATGAGATAGGCTTTATAATTTATCCAACCCAAGGTAATTAATTTTCATGAAATTTATTTTTATGAGCCGAAAGTAAAGGCATTACAATTAGAATAGATATATTAGGCCGTAGGAAAATGTCGAGCACAAAGTGGTCAGGCACCGGGCGGCCGGCCCAATGGGTCTTATGCGCCGGTGCCCTACCTCCTCTCTATCCCATTCTTTGCCCAGGAATATTCTAGAACTAGCCCATTGTAATGACGACCATTTTGGAGTCATTTATATAAGACCATACTGTGAACCTTACTATCATATTCTATACATCTCTGTCTATATAAACAAATCTCATCTGATCATTCAATCTCATCTCATTCAATCCTTCTTCAAGACCGACGACCAGCATCCTCTTTTTGCACTATGAAGAATGTTGAAACCCGTATGGTGGTATACGACCCGAAAAGGCGGCAGCTAACTTATACAATTCTATGGCTATAGTGCCATACGGACCGAAGCCTTTAGTCAAAGTCAATTCACCATCCTTGAATCGGGCGTTCACGCGGATGGGCGGCTACTAGTTCAAAGATTCCGATGGTGCAAGGCGTGAACTTAGCCTTTTCTCTAGACGTTTAGATGCTTTGGAGAAGAAGAATTCAATGATATTTGAGAAGTTAGGAGTTCTCGAGCCGCCTTTTAACTAAATAAGATATGTAATACGCCGAGAATATAAGAGCACTAGTTGAGTCATTTATTTAGTCTATTTTTATTTCAATTAAAAGTTAGAGTTTTAAGTCAAGATTGTGAGTCAATAAAGTTTGAATTGAATAAAGAGTGCTCTTGAATAAATTGTCAATTTATTGTCTCAATTGTTATTTTCTATATTTTGTATATGTTTTTCTTGTCTCCACCATGTTTTTGGATGAAGGATAATAAAAGATAGTGTGGGGAGACAAGTACAAACATCAAGAACAACGAAACTGAACTCCGAAAAAGCTTAAGCAAAACAATAAATACTGAACGAAGATCCAATACGACAAAGTTCAAGCCAAGGAGCAGCGGCGGGGGCTCAGCGGCCGCCAGAGAAGAATAGGCCTACCGCCAAAGCTACCATCTCCCTCGCCTTGATTTCTCAGGCCGGTTTTGATCTCTCGAACTTTGCTTTAGTTTATATTTTGGCTTCGTTCATTGCTTTCAAATTTTTTGCTTATATATTGATATGCTTTGTTAAAAATAAATTCACATAATATTTTTGTTGAGAAAAAGATTTTTTGTTAAAAATATTTAAGCTACTTAAAGTTGTTGTGAAATTTGAGATAGAAGATTTATGAGAACTTAATTTTTGATATCTTTTTCTACTGAGAATTTATTTCAAAAAATATCAAAATAATAGCTTCACTTCATCTTTATGATAAAAATTTATCTCCTATTAGAGCAATGTTATAAAAATTAAACCAACAAAAAGTTATTTGCTTTGTATTGAGCTTTGTCAAATTTTTTGTGAACTAAGTTGAGAGACTTGTCTAAAGATCAAGATCACGTACACTTGTTTTTTTATTTGTTAAATGCTCCAGTTATTGATCTCTAAATTCAATAAATTATTTTTATACATCAAGGCATGGGTTATGCAAAAGTGATTTATTATATAAAAAAAAAAAGAGAAGGAGATGAAAAATGGACAAAAGTCCTACTGGCGAGAAGAGCCTACCTCCTTAAGAAAAGAAAAAGAAAAAGGGAGATGAAAAATGGACAAGTGTCCTACGGGAGTAGAGCCTACCTCCCTAAAATAAAGATGAATAATGGACACGTGTCCGAGGGTCAAGAGAAACCCACATCTTTAAAAGAGAGGAAATAATGCATAAAAAGTCTAGGACCAGCAGAGTCCACCTCTCTAAAAAGAAAAATAAAGATAACCCATGATCTTGTTTACAAAAATATTTATTCTAAAAAGAGAGAAGAAAAAAAAAGAGCATAGTAGAATTAGCACACACATGCACATCTTGATCTTAAGACAATGTTTTTCCTTGGATCCATATTTGATTTTGCGTATACATACAAAGTAGTATGCTATATTTTTGATCCTACAACTCCAGTCATACGCTTTTATTATAATTCTTATATGTTATATTTATGTTGTGAGGATCCACAAATACCACATATATATATATCATTGAGTGATTTGAGAGTATCATAAAAAGAGAGGAGTAAGCTATGTTTTCTTTTAAAAATCATTGCAAAAAACTCCAAATGAATTGATTGAAGGAATAAAGTACTCTATTTTATCTATCTTGTTTCATGATTGCTTAAGTACTTGGTAAAATTAGAAAGATATAAAGTGTGTTTATGAGTTTATAATTAACCAACCTTTTATCGAGACGAGTAAAAGCCTAAGTGTGGGGGAGCTTGTTGACACCTCTTAAGCTATATTTTTATGTGTCAATTGAATATGTAATAAGGGTATAAAAAGAATAAAATACATAGAATAGGTATTATACTAACTAAGTTCCACAAGTTTTGGTGAATTATATTTTTTCAGGGACTTAACGGTAAATGCCGAAAAAACTTAGAGAAAACCCCCTATATAATAAAAGGAATTGTTAAAGAAGAATTTCTCGACCGAAAAAGTGAACTAAAACATTCTAGAAGACACCGTAAGACACCGGAGAGACCCGACACCTTGGGTCCACCCCGCTTTGGCGGCCGCCAGAGGGATTAGGCCGGCCGCGGGTGGGGCCAAGATGTCGGCCTCATCTTCTTAGGTCGGTTTCTAACCGACTTTGTGGTTGTATCTACGCCGTTGTTGAAGTCGGTTTGATCCAAGGGCGGCATTCATCTACCAGGACTATATAAGGAGGGCCATACCTCCGGCCATAGGCATGAAAATCATTATTCATCATACTCAAACTTTGATCATAGCTAGAGCCATACCTCTCTAATTAGAAGAGAGCTAGATCAAGTTGAGAGAGATTAGTAGAAAGTTGAGAGATAGATCAAAGAACTAGTTCTAGTTCTAGATCTGTTCTTGAGAGATAGAAAGTAGAGTTGAGGAGAAGTAAGGAGAAGTGCCGGGATCGCGCGGTGACTCTTCTACGCTTTTTACCTCTGGGATCAAAGGCTTTATTGCAATTGATCTTGAGACTTCTTTGGCAGGATCAACCTTATATTTGAGTAAGTCTACTTATTTATATTTCTTTCGGTTTATGACTCATTAGAGTACTTTGATTCTTGTCGCTCTTGAATTGAAGTTGTTACCCCTAGTGTAGACGTGGTGTTTATACTAGATAACTCATAAATACACCCTCCTACTTGCCGGATCGTGGTAGTTCGTGGTAGTGATAGTACCATTGATTCCTTTGGATTCCACGTCCCGTAAGATAGGACACGTAGGACATAGTTGCTGGGGGAATAGTAAGTTTCGACCTTACTTTCCTTTTGAGTACGTCCCCATTAAGAAATATCTTTAAGCCTTATAAGAGTATAAACTAGACAACCTTAGAATTCTTCTCACCTTTTATCCGAACTCCTGCTCCTTACTACTATCTCGTTTTTAGTTCTGCTTTCATTAGTCTCACACCATTCTCTCTATGGATTCGATATTTAAACCCCCGGATGAAGTGCTCATCGCTTTACGCTAAACTACGACTATACAAATTATAAATAATTACGTAGGATAACTTTTACCAACAGATACTTACGAGGTCGACGGATCGATGATTCCTCTCAAGAACTCGACGACCCGACACAAGGACTCCGAAATTGGCACGGGGCCTAGGTTGATTGTATTGATTGAACGATCCCTATTACAATGGCCGAGGGTTTATATTTATACCCCAGGTGACAATATGAGTCCTAATGACTTACTTAAAACAATACATAGATTTCCTTAAGATACAAGATTTCCTTAAGATACAAGCTTGAACCGCAAGTCTTCAAGAGTCCTTGTCGACGTGGACATCCTTCCCGAATCGAACCTTCCCCTCGCTGCTTTATTTACGGTTTTGCCCTTTGTATTGCCGACCGCACTCCTTTCCCCTCAATCCCGACGGTTCTCGAATGCCGAATGTGGTTGCCGAATTGATCCCATCTCTTCCTGAATATTTCCATTATTAGCATCTTGCACCGGCCCACTTGTCTGTCCTCGAGATCTTTACCAAAATTTGGTGTTAACAATTGACTAAACCCTCCGGCGGCATGTCTCCTGCCGACAATCGCCGGGGAGCTCGCCTCTATCTCCTTCGAGCTCTCCCGAGCCAAGGGGACCCGCACCAGAGGACGAGCTCCACCGATGACCGCTCCCCGCCACGACCAAACTCTTTCGAACACGAGCTCCCCCGGGAGACCTCACTCCGTCCCGCCGAGGTCTCTCGCTGAGAAACCTCTATTGGGCCCGAATGTGCGAGCTCTCCAAGCGGGACCTTTTTCCGCCTCGCCGAGCTCGAACTCAACGAGCCGCACGATGGCGCCCGGCTTAACGAGCTTGTCCGTGCGGCGCCACGTGGAAGATCGCGAGTACGGGAGTTGGCGTGCACCGTGGCTGCAAGGACACGGATTTTGAAGGGACGGCCCGTCAATCCCCCTCCATACCCCGCGACCTCCAACAAAGCCACCCCACGCTGCTCCCAGTACGCACGACGATGCGCACCTCATCCATGGTATGGTCGCGCCCATGACGACAGACCGATTCCAACTACGATTGGGGGCGGCACGACGCCCGACTACCACTCGGACACGGATTCACGCGCACGACCACGACTAATTTCGGCATCCAAAGCCGCCGAGAGCCCGAGGGAAGCTCCCCCGGCCAACCAGCCGAGCTCGCTCGTTCAAGAGCTCTCGCCTACCCCCGCCCTCAGAAGTTCATTATTCCATCCATTCCCGCCTCAACTCGAAGAGCTCACATGTCCCGGCTCCCTTTGCTACTATAAAAGGAGGGGTAGGGTTCTCGCTTGAGGCAGAGGACCAAGAAGAAAGCATTAGTCCTCGCCGCCCACTCACGCGCTCATCCCTCTCGATATTGGCACTTGCCTCAATCTTAGAGACTTGGGAGCCCGATCCCTCTCGATTCCGCTTGTACGCACCCCGGTATGAGCGTTGAGCTCGGATAGTGATCACACTTGGACTAGGGAGCTTGATTTTGCCCCGAACCAAGATAAATCTTGTGTCATTGTCTCTAGAGCTAGGCCATTCGAGCACGCATTAGCCAGACATACTGTGACGGTGGTATTAGACTATGACAGTTGGCGCTCTAGGTAGGGGGTGTGCTAGTGCGACGATCTTCCACTCCGATGGCTTCCTCCTCGTCACCGCCGACCCAAGCGCCCGTCTTTGCGCCCGCGCCCTCGACTTCACCGGCACCCACCCGGAGAAGTCCCTCATGGGAGCTATCTTCACCCGCCCGATGCGACATGAGGACATCCCCTGACGCCTCCGTGGCGCCATCGACTCGGCCTCGCCGACATGGGGCAAGGCTCTACCAAGCCCGCCACTCCCATCCGCACGGCGGCGACCGCTTCTTCGCCCCGATCAAGGACCTCCTCCCCGACATCCCGGGGCCCACGCAGAGAGGCTCTTCCGCGATGTCACCTTCCATCGCCAACGCCGTCCCTCTACCGCCGGTGAGGACGCCGTCCCGTGGACGAAATTCACGGCGGCAGACGCCAAGATGTACCCCGATGGCCGCCGGGTCTCCCTTTCGCGATGAGCCCCGGCGCATCCTCAGTCCACGAGCCGGGCTCGCCCGACGGATGAGCCTCGTGGATCGCGACCACACGCCGCAGGCGCCACACCCCGAGGGCGCACTGATAGCCACCCTTCCCAAATACTCGTAGCACACTCTCGATCCCTTCTGCCCGCCATCAACCGTGGAGTCACGGTCGACCGCTGGCCAGACGCTTTGACGAGCTCGAGGAGCTCTGAACAGAGGCAGCTCGAGAGTAGCAAGCTCTTCTCGCCGAAAGCAGATAGGAAGCAGCTAGCCACGAGCACGAGCTCGAGCACGGAGGTCCGCGACCGCATCAACCGCAACTACGACGCCGGTGCCAACTTCCCCGCCACCGAGAGCCTCCCACCCGGGCGGCCGCCGTGTTGCCCTACGCTAGTGTCCGGTCCCCGAGGACCCCAAGGCACGCCGAACTCCACGAGCAAGTCAAAAAAGCCGTGAGGCAAAGAAGACAACAAGCGGTGAGCCGCTGCTCCACCGACGACCCAGAAGACACGAGGCCTCCTCTCATCCTGAGGTCACGCGCCGCCGACGGATCGGCGAGAACCACGACGCGCGACACCATCAACCGCCGGACGAAAGGATGGAGGCCCGCGCGACAAGAACGCCCCCGGTGGATCGACTCGCAAGCGGCTCACCAACACGACGACAAGCCGCCCCCGCGCACGGATGCAACGCCGGCGGCAAAGACACGACAACAGGGAGGTGACGCAAGAGCTCAGTCCCGACCCAGCAGGCGAAGACCGCGGAGCCCATCGCCGAAGCGAGATCGCCGCCACCCCGAGCCCGAGCTCGAGGCCACCGTGTGTTCGCCCATGCACCACGAGGCCCCGTTTCCTCTGCACCCGGCCCCGACCCCGCAGTATACAACGGAGACCATCCGGCCACGTGGCTGGGAAAGACTACCGCCTTGACAAAAGTTAAAGCCGGTGGAGCCGATGCCGACTACTTCATCATCCGCAACCCGCTCTCTCTACCTTGTAGATTTAGCTCGCTCCTCGGCTCGAGCACCGCCGGAGGGCACCATCCGCTGCGACCGGGAGGACCTGGCGCGACGCCTCGGCTTCAAGAATCTCCACACCTACACCGGGGGCCGAGCACCCACCCGGGATTTGGCGCTGATGCAAGCGTAAGAAAGGGGAGAGCCGTGCCGACTACATCGGCGCCCTCCAAACTCTCGCAACAACCTCTCCGAGGCCTCCGACCACTCCGAGATCATCACCGCTGCTCACCTTGGCACCAACCGCGGTGAGCCTCATCCGCTTAGCTCTTCCTGTCGAAGCCTAGGGTCCGTGAAGGAGCCTCTCGACCCGCCACCGCCACGCCGAAGGAGAGACGCCGCCTCCGCTATCACGGCAAGGGCAAGCTCAAGGCCGACGATGAGGCCACAGAGGATCCCCGCCCTCACCCCGCAAGAGGAAGAACAAGAAGAACAAGCGGCCTTCTCGATGACGACGACGACGACGAGGAGTTTTTCCCGCCGCGACAAGCGCAAGACCCTCCGGCGGGAGGGAAGGGCTTGGCCCACAAGGAGCACTTCGATAAGATGCTCGAGGCCCCGCGCCCACATCATGAGGGCCCCCCGCAAGCACAAGATGAAGGACCGCCGCCCTCGAAGAAGCACGCGGATGGGCACGCCCAAGGCTAAGCAAGAAGGGCGAGCAACCAATCTCGACGGCAGAGCACGAGGACGATGACGCGATAACGCCTACATCGAGACGGCGCCGGGTTAACGCCGCCTTCGGCGGAGCTCCGGTTACGAATCCAAGCGCCGACAGAAGCCTCACGAGGTCCTCTTCACCGAGCCTCGCGACACCCACCTACCTCAAGTGGTCGAAGTTCCGGCATCACCCCTTCCTCGACAGGCGATCACCCCGACATATCCCGCACTCAGAAGGTACCCGTCAGTTTATCCCATCATCGCACCAAGCACCTCGCAAGGTGTTGATGGATGGGGGCAGCGCCTCAACCTCCCCACGTCCACGCACCCAAGCCCTTGGCATCACCAAGGCGCCTCCGCCCCTCCACCCGATTCACTCGCTGGTGCCGGAAACAGATGATCCCGCCGGCGACCGACCTCCCCCCGTCACCTTCGCACCTCGACAACTTCCGCAAGGAGGTCCTCACGCTCGAGGTGCTTCCCTTCAGAACGCCCAACCACGCGCCTGGGGCGCCGTGCTGGCGCTAAGTTCATGGCCGTCCCCAACTAACCTATCTCAAGCTCAAGATCCCCGGCCCAAGGGGTCATCACCGCCGACTCCACCTTCAGCATGCTTTCGCCACGAGGCTGCCGCCGTCCAAGACGCCGACGCCGTGGTCGATCGAAAGCAAATGCTGCTAAAGATGGCGGCCTCGGGCTACCCAGCAGGACGCCCCCAAGCTCAAGAAGGTCGCGAGCACGAAGCCGCACGACGAGCCTGGGCGTGCTTGGGACCGGCACATCCGATGAGCTTCAGGTACGCGGGCGCTGAGCCCGAGAAGGACGCAAAGGAGGTCGAGGTCGATTAAGGATGGGCGCACTCCTCGCGTAGGGTCCGAGCTCACTCCTAAATAGGAAAGCGAAGCCGCCGACTTCCTCCGCGCGAACCTCGATGTGTTTGCGTGAGAGCCTCGACATGCCTCGCATACCGAGGGAAGTCGCCGAGCACTCCTTGAACATTAAACCCGGCTCTTGGCAGTGAAGCAAAGGCTTAGACGTTTCGATGACGACCGACGCCAAGCACCGCCGAGGAGATAGACAAGCTCTTAGCCGCTAGGTTTATCAAGGAGGTGTATCATCCCGAGTGGATAGCCAACCCCTCAGACTAGTCAAGAAGAAGAATGGGAAATGGAGAATGTGTGTTGATTACATCGGTCTCAAGGCATGCCCAAAGGATCCGCTTTCCTTTGCCGCCAAGATCGACCAAATTATTGACTCCACCTCCGGGTGTGAGACACTCGCTTTCTTGACGCCTACTCCGCTACCACCGTATAGCGATGAACGAGCTCGACCAGCCGCCACCTCCTTCATCACCCCTCGTTCGCGCATTCTCGTTATCGTAACAATGCCCTTCGGGTTTGAAAAATGCCCGCCACCTTCCGAAGGTGCACGCAGTAAAAGTCTTCAAAGAGCCTCCTGAAAGCTCGAAGCGCACGCCGACGACATCATCGCCAAGACAAAGCGCCGAAAAGAGAGCTCATCCTGCACTCGAAAAGGTCTTTGCCAAGCTCCGAGTTCTAAGGCCAAGCTCAACCCCCGAAGTGCTGGGTCCCGCGAGGAAGCCGCCTAAGCCATTGTCTCCGAGCGGCATTGAGGCCAACCCCGAGAAGATCGCATCATCACGAACATGGGGCCGATCAAGAACGCCAAATGCGCAGGCTGCTCACTGGGCCGTGCCCCCGCAGCCGCTAAGTCGTTTTCATAGCCCGACTCTGGAGCGAAGCCTCCCACTCTACAAGTTGTCAAGAAGACCGAAGCGCTCCTAGACCGACGAGGCCCAAGAAGCTCTCGACTCAACAAATGTGCCTCCTGCCGTGCCCCTCCTCGTGCTCATTGCCCCGCAGCCGAGCCCATCCTCCTTTACACCTCGGCCACCTCGAAGGTGGTGAGCACCGCGGCCATTGCCGAGAGAGAGGAGGGGCACGCGCTTAAGGTGCAACGCCTCCGCAATTTCATCGCTGAGGTCCTCACCGACACCAAGACTCGCTACACACCGGAAAGCTCGTGGTACGCGCCGGCCGATCACCCGACGCAAGCTCACACACTCTCGACTCCCACCCGTCACCGCTGCCTAAGTACCCTGGAGAGGTCATCCGCAGCCCCGAGGTTACGTCGCGTGGCTAAATGGGCGATCGAGCTCATGGGGGCTGAAATCACCTACACGCCAGAGATCGCCATCAAGTCTCAAGCCTTGGCGGATTTTGTCGCGAGTGGACCGAGGTCGAACAGCCCAGTGCTCGACGATATCAAGTATTGGATCCTACACTTCGACCGGACGCTGAAGAAGTACCACGCCTGGGCCGGGCCTCGCCTTCACCTCTCCAAAGAAGGTGCGATAAAGTACTCGACACGCCCTCGCACTTCCCGCTCCAACAACGTGGCCGAGCACGGCGCCAGAACGGGCCGGGCAAGACGCGAGCTCTAAGATCCCAAGCACCTCCGAGGTCCCGGAGGACTCCGAGCTCGCCAAAAACCAAGTCATGAAGGAGGTCGATCAAGGCCAACCTCGAAGATGGTCGCTGCATCACCGTATGTCCGCGAGCTCGAGGAATACTTCCATGGGCCGGAGGTCAACCACGCCCACCGCAACCTCAACAACGACGCCGACGCCCTCACCAAACTCCCCGCCGGATCGTCACGGCTTCCCCGGAGTCTTCTCATGCACGAGCAACGCAGCCCCCTCGACATCGGCTCAAAGGGGAGCTCGCCTCTCGGAGGGCTGAGCCTCAAATCTCCCGAAGCCGACCCCATGGATGACGACGCCCCCGAAAGGTCGAGCCCCAATACAAAGGCTTGCCTAGCCACGAGCCTCCCGGCACCGGCCCCTGGCCGGGCTCCTGGGCCGGATCGGACTCGACTTCACCCCGGCCTGACCGGGCTAATCCCGTGCTACGATGGCCTGTGGAGGGCAAGCTCCCTGGGCAGAGGAGTCGTGCCACGACCAGCCCAAAGAGCTGCACCCGCCCTCGTGGAGAAGAGCTCTATCGGGCGCAACAAGCGGGAGTCCTTCAGTCACGCATCACCTTCGAACAAGGTGAAGAGCTCACAAAGAAATCCACGCTGCAAGAAAAGTGGCCACCACGGGGCACGCTTAACCTTTGCCCGGGAAAGCTCGCCAAGGTTTCATCACTAACCGCTCGACGCCACCTGTTGAACCGACGCCGCGAGGGCCGCCGCCTTCGCCAAGCACACACCTCCCCGCCCAATCCCTTCAGTAAACGATCCCGCGCTCACCCTCCGAAGCCGCTCTTCGTCTCGGGGCCTCGGAGCATGGTGGCCATTCCGTAGGACGACCGGAGGATACACGCGCACCTCCTCGCCGCCATTGACAAATTCTCCAAGTGGATCGGCCATGCCCATCGCTGGGGTGTCGGAAATCGAGGAGACCGCCAAGTTCTTTCACCCAATCATCCACCGCTTCGGTCCCGAACTCGATCATCACCGGATAACGGTACCAACTTCGCGGAGAGGCAGTCTTCATCGATCGTGCGATCACGCAGATCCGCGCCGACATGGCCTCTCTGGCTGCCACCCCGACCAACGGGCAGGTAGAACGAAAGCCACGGCATGATCCCGTTGCGGCATGAAGTCCCCGCATCTTCGTTGGTTGGAGAAGTACGCCCGCCGATGGCTCGGTCGAGCCCCCGCGGCCGCATGGAGTCTTCGCACCACACCCGCCAGGCCATTGTGGCGGACCCGCTCTTCCTCGCCTTCGGGTCCGGCGGTCCTCCCTACCGAGCTCGAGTACGGCCACCCCGAAGCCTCGGGCCTCGACGAAAGCACAACAACCTGCGCTGCTCGAAGACGCCCGACCAGCCGACGAGGCCCGTGACATCGCGCCATCCATCCTCCCGCCAAGTACCGCGCAATCCATGCGGCGCTACCACGAAGCCGACGCCAAAGGATCGAGCCTTCGCCGGCCGATCACGTCCCGCGACGAAGTTCGTGAGCTCGAAGACAAGCACAAGCTCGCGCCATGGGAGGGCCCCTTCACCATCGACCAAGTGTTGAGGCCGGGCACGCATAAAGCTCAAGGACCACCGGGGACGAGTCCTCACCAACGCATGGAACATCGAACAAATACGCCGCTTTTACCCTTAAGATGTATTTCAAACCTTATAGTTGTAAGAGCTCGCTAAAGCACCAATTCGATGCAAAAACTTCGTGCAAGCATCTCGACTTCACACCTTAAGCTCAACCAAGATCGAGCAACGACACGCCTTTGCCCCGACAAAGGCCCGCCCTTGCTCGGGGGGGCTACAAGGAATGGGGCGCACACCCCATCGTTTTAACACACCATTTTTTTCGCAAAAACGCAACAACGAGCTCTCGAAGCTCGCTCGCGCCGCCCTTTCCCTTACACAACAACACTGAAACGACTAAGTCACGAGCTCATCAAGAAAAGAGCATGGCGCGATCGCTTAACGATCTCACACGCCTCCGAGGCTAACGAAATGGCCCGCCATCCGCTCTCGGCACGAACTCATGAAAAGTCAAAGTAAAGGTAAAAACGCCGATAAGGAAAGGAACAAACCTTCATTAAGCACGAGCTCCCTAAAGTTTTTACAATAATGCCTCGATCATGAGGACTCGTAAAACTTATTACAAAAGAGGCTTGGCCTCTGCTCCTACTCTCTATGCGGATGGAGGGTCTTCATCCATCGCCTCGTGGGCGTAGGTGCTCGCCGCTGCCTCCGCTCAGCCGCCGACCCCCTCCCACGATGGGCTCCGTAACGCCGAAGCTCCCTCCGTGGGCGAGCTTGAAGAGCTCATGACAACCCACCGGAGGCGCACTTCCTGGGATGGCGGCACCTCTTCTCCACCGGTGTAAAGCCGACGCCGGCGCCCACCCCGCCTTCACCGCCTCGACATCCATGCGCCGGATAGTGGGCAAAGATGACGCCGACAAATTTTGTGGACCACACGGCGGCGTCCTCTCCTCCGTCACCTTGCGCGAACCCCGACACCCGCCGGCCGGATCCCCGCCATCTCTCCACCCCCGAGGACATCGCACACCTCCTGCGCCGCGGGCGCAAGACCCCTCGAGCACGCGCTTCTCGAGCCTCGGCCTCCACGGCCTTTGGCAGCATGAGCCGGAGACGCTCGAGCTCCTTCCTTCATATCAACGAGCCGACGGTGCACCGCTTCAAGCCCTACCTCCTCCTCGCAGCTGCGTCGCTGCGTGTGCCGTACGTGGAAACACTCCGGCGAAGCGTGTCCCTGACCTTGTCCCGAGATGCGTGGGCGCCTTCAAGGACTTTCTCTTTCTCCCCGCAGAACAAGAAGACCGGTTCCAGCAAAGAGTCGCCATGACTCGAAAAGGCAAGCCAAAGAAGCGTCGCCCGCTTACTCCACGCCTCGCTAGAGCTCCCGCCGCGTGCGCCCGAAGTTCTCGCTTCGGTGTTGAGCCGGTCCTCTCTCGCTGAGTAGTCGCGTGGCAAAGAGCACCACATTTCGGGCGCCTCAGCGGTCATACGCTGAGGCCCCGCCGACGACGACGGTCGGCCCCTAACAACCAAAAAGCGTAAAACAATGAAGTGCGGGAAAGGATGCTCACCCCGAAGCTCGGGCGTCCACGGTGTCATGAG
Source organism: Hyparrhenia diplandra (assembly GCA_015847255.1). Classification (NCBI taxonomy): domain Eukaryota; kingdom Viridiplantae; phylum Streptophyta; class Magnoliopsida; order Poales; family Poaceae; genus Hyparrhenia; species Hyparrhenia diplandra. The sequence goes on along the minus strand of JADLZK010008513.1, from coordinate 63,106 downwards.
TCGCTTGGTGAGCTCGTCCCCTGCTCCAGCGGAGTTGCTGCAGTGCTAAACTCAAGCGCCGAGCGCCGAGCTCTTCTCGCTCCCAGGGTTCTGCAGGAGGGTCGCGAGCTCCTCTTCCATCTTCACGGGCGCTGCGCTCGTCAGGAGAGCTCGAGCTCTCTGCGCTGCAGCTGACGCCTCGGGCGAAGGCAGCGTCCCACCCTCTCTCTGTGCCATGCGAGCAGCGCTTCCTCCGCTTCCTCCAAAGAAGACACTACCTCACGGGCTCGGCTTCCGACGGCTCTGTCTGAGCTGTGCCTCCGCTGAGCTCTTGGCGTAATCACTTCGGCACAGTGTCCGTGCGGACTTACGACGAGGTTGTCGGGCTTTGAGGAAGGACATCGACAAGCGGTTGTGCCCTCGGCAAAGCATCTTGCACACCCCGCAGTAAAAAGCACGCCGGTAAGGTTGCGTGAAAGGGAAGCCCGAAACCCGACGATGGTGATGAGTCCGTACCTTGGACAGCCGACGGAGTTGCGCCGAAGCGTCGCTTCTCGCTAGAAGACCCGGATCTTCCCGCCATCGCCGCTGCGCCCTCGAGTCGCAGGGGCTCGACCGGGCACGCCGCACCGGCTCACCACGATCTCTCGGACTCCGAGGGGGAACGCCTCGACCGCCCGAAAAGCGAGGAGGCTGCACCACCTCTCGTACGCCCCCGACGGTTCTCGAGCGGCGTCGTCTCCTCATGCGACGCCCGCGGCGGGGTCTCACGGCAGACACACCTCGCGCCCCGACATCGCGTCGGTCCGCCTTCCCGCTCCTCCTCCTCGTGTCGCCGCTGGGAGATCTCGATGACCTCGTGCTCGCCTCGCGCCCTCGAAGCTGGGGCGGGCGTCGGACGCCTTCACGCATCGCGCCAGCTCGCCTCGATGACCGGCTGCGCTTGATGCTCGGCCTCACCGGCCGAAGTCCGGGCGCACTCCCGCGGAATCTCGCCCACTGGAGGGGGAACGGCGCCGACAGGCTTGGGCCGCACGAAGCTCTCGATGTCGCCCGCGCCCGCTATCGACTCAGGGGACGAAGCTCGGCGAAAGCAGATCCTTGAACGGAAAGCAGCGCCATCATTCTGCGACCCGTAGCGCGCTGCGTCGCTCGCCGCTCATCGCCAGCGCTGCCGTCCACGCACCGCGTCCCTCGAAGCTCGCTAACGCCACGGCTTCGAGCTTCAGCGGAGGCCGAAGCCGTCGTCGAGGCACGCCGAACTCCCCATGGCAGCCTCGGAAGCCGCCGGGTGCCGAGAGGCGCGGAGTGCCGAAGCCAGCCTGCCGGTGGTATTGACGAACTTCGTCGCCCGACCGGAAGCTCACGCTGCCGAAGCTCGTTCCGCTTGACTGAGACGCCGGTACACCGCCGCCGGTAACACCGATAAAGATTTAAGCCTATACGAGCAAATGACGTGTCTTGTCGCAGCTACAACGGGAGAAGAGAACCCACCGCCGACACCTCCTCTTCCCCGCAACGCCCAAGACACCCCTGACCTCTGCCCGCCTCGGCCAGGGTAATTCGCCCCTGCGCCTGGGCGCCGGGGTACTGGCGGTCGCCCGAGGCCGAGGGACGGCACCGCCTCCGCTGGGATCGCCGGTCGGCGGCGGTCGAGCTCATGCGGTCTCGAGGAGGCCCCGACCTCCTCAACCGGTGGGCCTCGAGGACGATGGGGAGGCCTCCGCTGCTCGACGCCGGAATTCTCCCTTCTCGCACGCCCGCCGCCGACGAGCCCGCTCCCTCGAGCCCGACCCGCGTCGCCAGGCACGCCTCTCGGCAGGAGGATGCACCAAAAGACCTCCTCACCTACACATTTGGATTTGAGCTCACCCCTTAGAACTCCTTTACGAATAAAACGACACCTAAAAGCAGGGCACGAGCTTCCACGGCGCTTGCGTCTCTGCATTAGGAGAACTTGGGGGCTCCTGAACCCTCACGCCCGGCTCTCAAGGCACTGGTCCATCCACCACCCACCGGTCGACGGCCTATGGGACGCGCTCGCCGTCCCCCTGAATGGTGCGAGCCCGCTCATTTCCTCAGACGCAAGCAGACGCTGGCCGTTGAGGGGCACCAACGCCCTCGCGAGCCAGGTCTCAATGATGTGATTCATCATCAACCCGCCGCCACGGAGCGCCTTCACCTTCAATGCCACCTCCCTCCACCTGCCTCGACGTGGTCGTATGCCCTCGCGCCAGAGATCACTCGCCGCGTCGAATGTCCGCCCGGTGAACCTCGGGCAAAGGGTGGTGGGGTCGTTCTTTAGGTAGAACCACTCTTTTCTCCACCCAGGTTCGCGGTCGGGAAGTCGCCTGGGGAAGAACTGACCTTGCCGCCAAGCTGAGCATGACGCAGCGATCGGGGCGGACCTCCATCCGCGCCCTTCACTCTTGGATCTTGGCGATGAAGTACCTGAAGAGCTCCCAGTTGGGGAGAATCCCCAACCATCCTTCGCAGACAAGATCACCGAACGCCGAGAACAGCCAGGATACCGTTCGGCCGCCGATGCCGGAGCTCGACGCCTCCCAATTTTAGCAAAGCCGCGGAAAGAAGTCGCCGGGCGCACAAGCTGAGCTCAAGGCTGGTGGAAGGCCCGCGAGCGACACCACGATACCCTCATACCGATCGGGGATTCGTGCGTGGGCGGTGGAATAATCCACTCCCGAGCCTCCATCGCCGGCACGGCGGCGGCGGTGACAAGGTCGCACACCTCTCCAAGAGTCGCAAGGTCGCAGCCGCCGATCGCTGCCACACGAACCCATTCCGCCCCCCGTGATCACCGACGGCTAGGGAGGCGGAGGATTAGATCTAAATGGAAAGAGTATGCTCTCTTTCTCTCTCTCTCTCTCTCTCTCTCCGTGCTCTTGGCCTTCTCGCGAGAAGCGAGGAGAGGAAAGGTGATCCGTCCCCCGATCCTCGCCTATTTATAAGGCTCAGCGACGAGGCCGAGGCTTAAACCGCCGGGGCCCGCTCGCGCCGCATCCGCCTCGCAACGGCGCCGCGACATCAACGCGAGTCGCCACGGGCGGAAGTCCGACGGTCGCCCGAGTTAATGCGATAACCCTCCCGCCCAACTGTAAAATCCCAACGGAAATATCCCAACGGCTATTTTAACAAGGAGGTAAATGCCCAAGAGCTCGACGCAACGGTCAAATTTCTGAGCTTCGACGACGAGCTCGACGCCAGCTCACTGTCCAAGGGTTCGGAAGGCCGAGCTCGGCACGAAGAGCTCCAAGAGCCGCCTGTGACACCCTCGAGTAAGGAGCGCCCACACGAAAGCGGGCCGACGGCCCGCGCCGAGCTCTCGGAGAACTCTGGGGCTTTGTTTGCGCTGGGCCCTGTGCTGCCGAGAGCCACTTAACGACTCCGGCTACCCTCACCGAACGAGGGAGCGTCCGCCCCTGAGCCACGCCGGGGCTCGAGGACCATGGATGTCGGGCTCGACTTGAATTTGGAGGTCGATCCACCAGCTGATCGAACGAACGAGTTGACGAATCCAACTCGGCCTCACCTGACAATCCGCTATTAGCTCAACGAGCACCCGGCCTCGACCAACGAGGTAAGGCCGGGTTCGAGCTCACCACCCTTGCACGCGACGCAAGGGCGCGGGTCTACGAGCCCACGAAAATTCTAAAAAGCCTCAGGCGAAACACTCCGTTCTCACGGAGCCTCCCAAAGTTACACCGCGGAAGTGCGCCGCGAGCGCACTCGAGAGCAAAAATCAAAACCCCTCGCAGTTTACCATCGCCAAGAAACAAGCATTTGGGGAAGACATCCTCTCCCCCAAATACTGGGGGCTACTGTGGGGATCGATAATAGGGACACCCCTAATCAATTGACTAAAGCCCTCCGGCAGCATGTCTCCAGCGACAATCGCCCGGGAGCTCCGCCTCTATCTCCTTCGAGCTCTCCCGAGCCAAGGGGACCCGCACCGGGGACGAGCTCCACGATGACCACTCCCGCCACGACCAAAACTCTCTCGAACACGAGCCCCCTGGAGGGGAGACCTCATCCGTCCCGCCGAGGTCTCCTGCGAGAAACCTCCTACAGACCCGAATGTGCAGCTCTCAAAGCGGACCTCTCCGCCTCGCCGAGCTCGAACTCAACGAGTCGCACCGACGGCGGCGTCCGCCACGCGCTTGTCCGTCCGCGTCACGTGGAAGATCGCTGAAGTACGGAGTTGGCCAGGCACCGTGGCCGCGCAAGGACACAGTGACGGAAGGACGACCCGTCGATCACCCTCCATACCCTCGTCGACTCCAACAAATAGCCACCACGGTGCTCCTGGGCATGCCGACGTATGCACCTCATCCATGGTATGGCCGCGCCCATGACGGCGGACGATTCCAACTACGATTGGGGGCGGCACGACGCCCGACTACCACCAGACCTGGATTCGCGCGTACGACCACGACTGATTTCGCATCCAAAGCCGCGAGAGCTCGAGGGAAGCTCCCCGGCCAACCAAAGCCAGCCGCTCGAAGAGCCTCCTCCGCCCCCCCCCCGCCCTCAGTTCATTATTCCATCCATTCCCCGCCTCAACTCGAAGAGCTCACATGTCCTGCTCCCTTGCTACTATAAAAGGAGGGGTAGGGTTCTCGCTGAGGCGAGAGGACCAAGAAGAAAGCATTAGTCCTCGCCGCTCACTCACGCACTCATCCCTCTCGATATTGGCACTTGTCTCAATCTTAGAGACTTGGGAGCCCGATCCCTCTCTCTTCGCTTGTACGCACCCCGCACGAGCGTTGAGCTCGGATAGTGATCACACTGGACTAGGGAGCTTGATTTCGCCCCGAACCAAGTATAAATCTTGTGTCATTGTCTCTAGAGCTAGGCCATTCGGAGCACGCATTAGCCAGACATACTGTGACGGTGGTATTAGACTACGACAGATCCAGCTAGCAGGACGATGGAATTCAACATTGCCGATCAACGATCAGCTCGATATGATTGTCATGTGGAGCTCCCTTTATCTGCCCCCTCTCTAGCGCTAGCTAGGTTTATAGTGTTGTGATTTTGTATCTTATCTAGATCAACAAAAGCTTCCTGCTATGTCGAGGGGTTCCGGATCAACCACACACTAACAGGCCGGATTATATGATTTCCTGCGTTGGGTCTGGTTCTCTCTCTCTTTTCTAAATATCGTACTAGTTTTTGAAAAAATAAAATATTGTAGATTTGTTGAACTGAAATTACAATATACGCCCTTATAGATTTTGTTGACCTGACGTTTAAAGACCTGAATGGAATTTGCTAATAAAGCCTTGAGCAGAACTGACTTAAAGTGATATAATGAATGGTCAAATTCAAGTTAAAAATATTTAATTATAGATATTGAGATATAATATAAGGATGCTAACACTATTAATTAAATCATCTGAAAATATTCAAATGGCCTTATATAGCTTTGTAGGGCTGTTTTGATAGATTATATAGCATATATATCGTGCCACACTTACTGGAATACTCATGCTTGTCTAGGTTTGAAGCCCCAATCTTTCTAGTTTGCTCCATTGTCTGAAGTCTCCTGCCACCAGACGGGGCGATGATGTGTTATTGTCAGCATAATTGTGTTTCTTATACTACTTGACATTTTTTATAATATAAACCGAGAAATAATGGGAAACCAAACAAAGATATAAAAATGAATGAAAGAAACATTACAATCTGAACATTCCTGGGCCTTGCTGATTCGTAGTGGGCCATACCACGGAAAAAAAAGGCCGAGCCCATCTAGGTCCATGCCAAATCGTCAGATTATTTCTTTTCTCTGTTTTTGATAAAAAGAAAATCAAAATCAATTGCTTCCTTCGCGTGCGGCATCGGGTTTGGCGAAGCGAGATCGCCGCCGGTGACAGGGACGAGATGGACGCCGGCGGGGGCGGTGTCTTGGCTGCCGTGCTCTGCTTGCTTCTGGTCTTCGCCATCTTCCCCCTCCTCCTCTGGCGCCGTCGTTCCGATGCCGCCGCCGCCGATAACCACCGCCTCCCACCCCAGCCCCTCCAGGAGGATCAAGTGCTGCACGGTCGCGCGGCGGCGCGGCGGATGCGTCGGAGGCCTGGGGCTGCCTCCCTCAGCCGCGTCAACTAGCCGCAATGGTATCGCAACAGCCAGAGCTCAAAGGCTCTGTGTTTTTCCCCCTTTTCCCTTCTTTCTGTTCGCCCTAACCCTAGCCTCGGTCCTCGGCTGTGCAGCTGTAGAGGACGACGCGGAGGGTGATGAGGAGGAGGTCCCCGAAGGTCGCAACGTTTCCAAAAAAGGAGAAGAAGAGGCAAGAGCGAGAGGCGCAGCGTCAGGTTGGTTACTCGCTACCACGCCAAGTCCTGCCATATGTTTCAGCCAGTGCTTCCACTTGCAAGCTTGCTGCTAAATTGTGTTCCAATGATTGTTGCCAATCTCCGCTGCACGAGCAGATTTAGTTCATCTACTGTATTATTTCAGTTTGCTGCAATACACATTCAGTTTGTTTATTTGCACATTTAATTTTTGTCATGTTTTTACACATTCAGTATTTCTCAAAAGTGCTGACTTACTGTGATTGGTGCTGATGTCGAAACGGAGTTTGGAAGCCAATTACAATTATGTCTTTCATATAATTCCTCTGATTTCTCTTCAGAAAGGAAAAACAAAACAGAAAATGACATGAAAGAAACTCTTTTCTTGCAAGGCTGAAGAAGCTGCACGGGATTCAAGGAGGAGTAAACAAGACCGATACGATGAAATGAGGAGGAAGAAGGATGAGGAACGTGAGGCACAAGAGAGGCAATTGGTTAGGGATTTTATTTGCTGATAGTTCTGTTCTTTGATCATGTTTTCAGATACAATTCTAATTAGCTAATGGATTGATCTGTAGGAAGAAGAAGCTAGGGCACGGAAAGCAAAGGAGGAGGAAGCTGCTGCTTTAGAATTTGAGAAATGGAAAGGGGCCTTTTCTGTTGATGCTGAAGGTACAACAGAGAGTGAGACACAAGACGATGGTCAGGGTTTGCTCCACAACTTTGTGGAATACATCAAGGTTGTAAACCAAATTTCTTTACTTGTGCCCATGACTGCTTATTCTCAAATTTGCAACCAGAAAAATTAAATATCACCATGATGAACCATAATTAGCCTACCCCAACTAGCTTGGGACTAAAGGCTATGTTGTTGTTGTTGCATGATGAACCATAATGTCCACACAAATAATTGGGGCTCTGTTTAGCCTTACACACAGATACCATTTCATCTCCTCTACATTGAACTCTGTCAAATATGTTATGAGAAGTTGTTACAATGCATCTTTTTTTCTCAAGTATTTGAAGGATGCAGTTTTGTTCTGCCATGTTCTTGAGCATACTTTTTGCCAATATTGATATGGTATCATATGATTTGATATGTAAACTGAGTAGCTGACAAGTTTCTCTGTTACCTTTTCCTTCTCTAAACTTCAGAAGCAGAAGTGTGTTCCCCTAGAGGACCTAGCTGCAGAGTTCAGGATCACGAACCCAGGTACTTGGAAATTGTTCATAAGATGTTCAAATGTTGTTATGAATAACAGAATTAACTTTCCATGCCCTATTATTTTTAAATAGAAATACTGATCATGCCCCTAGATAGGTGTTGATAGCTTACAACTGGTACCCTGTTTACTGCATTACTAATTTGCTATTGCACTATTGAAGAGGTAATTTCCGAAGCACCATTATGTTTAAATAGAAATAGTGGTAAATACATTTGTTAGGTGTTGGTAGCTTACTACTGGTACCCTGTTTTCTACATTGCTATTGCACTATTAAATTGGCAATTAAAGGATGGTCTGCTGTTAAGCAAATCGATTGCTGCTTCTTGTTTTTAACTGGCGAGCTGCCTCCATTTTGTTTTTTTGATCTGATAATTATTGTTTTTTTTTCTTAAACCTTCTCCTCCCTTTTCAAGTTCATTAAATCTGTTAAGAGGTAGTTTATTTGGGACAAATCTGAACATATATGCCTCATGCCATTCGTAGAAATTGGAGCCCTGCATGATGCTCCTTTTGAGAAAGCCGTGAAACAATTACAAGGATAGCGTTTTGGGATGGCACACAAACAAGCCAGTGATATTTTTTTTTGAAGGCTGACTCTGAGGCAAAAGCATTTTTATTGTTAGATTAAAAACAAACTCCACAACCCTGTCATTGGTTGGGTTTAAAACCACGCACGCTGAGGCATTAAACAGGGTTATGGTCTTCAATCAAACTTTTCGGGCTAATTTTATTTTTAATCTGAAGAAAAATATTTTTGAGCTAGTTAGCAGTGTTTGGAATTGTGAAATGATGATTTCCTGGACTTATCCTATCCTCATTTTGTATATCCCTGGTTTGATAGTGACATGCTTTCTGTCAGTGAAGTCCCAGTCTACTGTGCCCCAGAGTTTTGACAATCATACCGTTAGAAATAATCATTAAATCTCAAAATATTCTATTGATGTAAACTTGAACGACTATCAAGAACGTCAAGTGGGGAGCTCGGGATTGTTTGATCCATCATAAATCTTTGGGACCTATTTCCTCTGTTTTGGGGTGCCATATTGATTGATTCATTATGTACTGGCATCAACTGTATTTTTCCTTTTCTCTCATTGGCTTACTATTTTGCAGGACTGCATCAACCGAATTGTTACTCTGGAAAGCATGGGTACGTGACTTTTGTATGGTTTTGTAAATTTGTCAGTCCTTCAGTTATCTTGAATCTTCCTCAATAGCTAATACTAACCAGATGATTCTAGCAACATATCCGTACCTGTGAGAAATTTGTCCGCTGCTGATAGGCATTTTTGTTTTATATGTAACAGATAGGTTATCTGGTGTGATGGATGATCGTGGGAAGTTCATATACATCTCCACTGAAGAGATGAAGGCAGTTGCAGAGTACATCAGGAAACAAGGGAGAGTGAGCATATCACATCTGGCCAACAACTCAAACCAGTTTATTGATTTGGAGCCGAAGGCCCAGTACGAGGAGGAGAGCCAACAAGATGACAGTGCAGCGGCAGGCACAGAACCATGAGAATTCCTTGGCCTGGCACCATGTAGCATACATACTCTTCTGTTTCTGCGCTCAAGGATGTTTTGCAGTGACTTCATAAGTTGCGCTAACATGTTTCGAGTTGGACACTGGCCATATATTTAGTGGTATAATATACTTGTGCTGACATGCTAAATACCATCATATATACCATGTCGAACAGAGAACTTGATTGCAGTCCATCTGGATCTGATGTTTTCAAGCGAAACAAAGGAACTTTGATAATCTGCTTTGAGACGAGACAAACAATCCATTGCAGTATGTCTTCAACATTTCCATGACCCGTGCACCGAAACTGAAGATGGTACTGCACATATGAAAGTAGGCAGACAAGAAGATGATAGCTTACGGATCCATCCACAGAATTTGAAGCGTACGGAGTACACAGAGAGGACGGCATCGGTGCCAGTACTGCACGCGCCGCAGAGGATTTATGGATGTCGTAGCTATAGCTTCAGAGTGCAGACTGCAGTGCATGCATGATGTGTCCACCAGGTTAGCAGCCCTGCTTAGGCTTCAGTTGCACAGTAAGATCAACCAGTGTACTCCAAAAGCAGTCCACAGTGACTAAATTATTTCTTGTAGACTGGTTGGAACAGGAACAAGCAATAGAGCAGTCCATAGTTAAGTCATCCAATAAGGCTATGATGGGCAGCCCATAAGCAATAGAAAAAATATTTACTGCATTGCAAATACGTACAATAATTAATCCAATATATACTGACACTGAGATCCATATGTGTTTGTGGTCCTTGATTCTCTGTATGGGCAGCTGAGCGCAGGCGCATTACGACGACCTAGATCGATCGATCGACCCAGTAGCAAGCGCAGTGTGTTCACGTGCATCGTTCCTATATAGTATGCATTTGTGGCCGTGTAGCTAGGTGAAGAAATAAGCCCTGCATATGCATTGCATGCATCCATATTCCTATTCCGATGGATTCATTCATGTGAAGTGGATGATTGGATGGACGCATTAGTTTGCTTGTCCGACAAACAGAGTTAGCAAAGTCAAAAGGCCCATCCACTCTTGTCGAATCAATCATATGCATGCATATGCTTTCCACCATGCAATTTAATTTTATATATTCGCAAGAGATTACAAATTTCCTCTAAGCCGTACTTTGGTAATGGTCATGCAGATAAGGCAATAACAAGCTGCAGAACTACAAATGCTTAACAGTGTTAGCTACCTGCGTGGTATAGTTCGATCGGTACTAGTCGTTTTAAATTATAAGTCGTACGTTTTTGGCTTAGATATATGGATAATTTTACTATATACATCTAGACATCACGTAAATATAGATGCATGCATGGTAAAAGCTGCACATACTATACAGTCGATGGCCACACTAGCTATATATGCTGGGTCCACAATCTTACAATTTAAGAGGAAACAACTACAGTAATAAGCATGCATCTCTTCTGCATGCTGCACTGGTGGTGCATATGCTGCTACTGTCTATCGGTCAGATAGATGGCCAACGTATGTCTCAATCCTGCCATTGCCATTGATGTCTCCACCACTTCTTCCACACGTTGCACTGGTGGCCGGTCTCTCTACTTGTGATGCTCACAACGGCTCCCTGCAGGAGTGCCCCAAACTTCCTGCATGGATATACATGCTCTCCATCATCATGTTCAGACCAATCATCAGTAGCTACAATGCACGCATATATATATGCAGTTTGATTTCCATCAAATAAAGGGCCCACAACACTAGCCAAATTAAAGCGCTATTATATATATTCTTTGTTGTGTGTGCCTTGTTTTACTAGTTACATAAAATGCTACCCCTACTAGTGAATGGATTGCAGTATTATTAGGCCAATCTCAATGGAGGATTTCAATTTGTTGTTTCCAAGACTGTAATGTCATATTTGAATGAAATGAAACACTATCTCTCAATGCAAATTTCATCCAATCGAGTTCCATAGGCATTTAATGTCATGACTCTCTTATTAAATACACTGTCATGTCAACAAAAGTATCAACATAACGACCTATTTAATGTAAATGAAACTCAAATTACACTCTCATTGAGACTAGCCTTATATATTGTACGTTGTTTGTTTAGATAAACTCATTCTTGCCTAGTTCCCAGATCATGTGAATCAGAAGGGATGAAATGAACTCATTTCGATCTGCCTCTACTATTCCTCTCAATCCACTCCAGCCCACATGATTGAGGCCGCGGGAATGGGTTTAAGTTATTGTTATTGAAACTGTTAGGGAAGAGAGGCAAGAACGACCTTGAATTAATTGAAGGTGACGAGAGGCAGTGCAAGGGGCACATTGAGTGCACACACACATATATATTTTCGTCAGAGTTATGTATATAGTACGATGAAATCTGCTGTGAACATATAAAACCAATAAGACATTTCGAGCTCTAACATACTATAAGTAAGTATATATATATTGGGTAGGTTAGGTTTTACATACCTGCAGGTCCCCGTTTATATTTATTAGCTGCACAAGTGGAGAGGAAGCGGTGTCCTGCAGTGGATCTTCCTCCTCTACAATTCTGGTGGTTCCGACAAGATGAAGTACCTCCTTGGTCTTCTTCACCCCTTTCTTCAGTACCTTCTTCACTGCCTCCTTATTATCCGTGGCTTTGTTGGGCTTGGAGGCCGTGGAGGCACTTCCACTTCCACAGAGGACACCCCGCCGCCGCAGCTGCTTCTCCCTGGACGCCGACGCGTCGTCCTCCTCGTCGGAGGCCAGCTGCAGGAAGTAGGCCGTCCAGCCGCTGTCGTCGTCGGCGTCCTCGAAATCAGACGCAGTTGTGGCAGTGGTGGCGGTGGCAGGAACAGCAGGAGGTTGGTGGCGGTAGTGGTAGCAGTTGGCGCCGTGGAATGCAGCAGTCCGAGATGAGCTGATAGATTCCTCCATGATGATTGTATTCTCTATCTATCTAGTATATAGTATATGCGGCAAGATGCATATGGATATGCAGTGTTTTTGTGGTGTTGCCTTGCCTTGTGTTTAGCTATATATATAGATCGACCGATCATATATATATCAACATGGTGAGTCCTTTGTAACAAAGAGGAGGTTGGCAACAGTTGATATATCAATGGCTGTTGTTGGTGATGACCTTTGTTGTATGTGAGAGTGTGTGTGACTGCATGCAGAGACTGAGAGAGATGGTGGAGGGAGGCAGCTAATATAAGCTTCTGCATTATCCACTGAAGAATCACGGATGGATCGATGATGATGATGTTTGCACATCATTGCGGCAGTGGAGTAGGAGTATAGATTATTAATTAATTAATTAATTGCACATGCGCAGGCACGCTGATGGCCGTACAGACACACGCACGCATGCACACGTGTGCCGGACCACCCACCAGATAAAGTGTACTGTAGGTAGCCTCCGATCCTTTGCCTTTCGGCCGCGAAACCTGAGCATGTGCTGACGATCGACCACTGTAGCTACCAGCTAGTACCGCCGTTCACACGCTATAGCAATTTGATAGGTTTGCACACACACGGCACCAAATCAAGCAACTGGGAAACACCACAGCAGATAAAAAGTCCATTAAATTAATCTAGAACGCATGGTTTGAAAATTCACATTTTTATTACTCAATTTGTGAGAGCATAAATTGATCTTGCAAAAAACATACAAATATTATACCATTTATTTTATTTTAGTATTATCCATTCACAACCTAAAATATAATTTTTTTTGGGTGTGACAACATAGACCTTGCGAGTTCCAACTTCTCATATCCAACCTTTTCAAGGTCTCCAAAAACAAGAACGCGACATTACAATCGGCTCTTCCACAACAACAATGATTGAACGTGTGACATCAATCTTCAAAATAGAGACTTCACAATCCATGCAACACTCGGTATTATTCATCGGGATTGGGCGTGAGGTCAACCGCGTGGAATTATAACAAAACATGCCGGATTCGATATCTTGGAATATGCATGAAGGAAGATTGCGACTTGGATTAGAAACCACGACCCACATCAAGAATAATGGGGTAAAGTGACTCGGTCCACAAATGTTGTGGACATGTTTGGATCAGACGCCCCAGTGTGGCCAATAGAGGATTACACTAACTATGATGCTTGGAAGTTTGGAAGGAAAGAAATGTTATTCGAGCACAATGAGTTGACAATGTGACAATCAGTGAAGGGAAAGAAATGTTTTTGCTTGTTTGCTATCATGCATATGATTCGCCCAACCAAAGCAAAGCAATTAGTACCTACTACGGAGTACTTAATATGATTAATGCAAGCTGTGTAGTAGTACTAGTTGTTACTCCTAAGTGAAAGCAAGATTGTCGTTTTCTTTTCCATTTCCATGCGTGCGTGCATATTCTAGCGTACCTACAAGTTGCAACAACATATATAATGAGTTCATCCGGATTTGTTGCACGTACACGTCAGTGCGCGCCTGCCTAATCTAGGCAATAGTATGCACTCGTGCGGCGCTAAACTGGCTAGCTAGCCACGCACTCATCGGTACTTTTTTTATATGATGAGCAGTCATTCATTCACTGATTGATTGGTTTGGTTATATAGTCGTATACTGGTATCTTTAGTTTGATTCTTCCCCAATATTAATATCGGTGACCTCTGTCCTCTGGTTTTGTCCCAAAATATAATGTCATTCTCGCTTTTCGAGAAGTCAGCTTATTTTACTTTGATCGATTATATATTAATTAATAAAGAGTATTAATAATTTAATATTTATATTACATAATTAGTAGTATCATTAGAAATATCGTTGAATATACTTTAATAACAAACTTCTTCAGAGATATAAATGTTACGTGTATTTTCTGTAATTTAGTCTAAGTTGAAAAAAAGTTTTTTTGAAAAATAATCTACACGTATTTTCTATGAACTTCTATTATATTTTGAGACCAAGGAAGTACACAAGAATCAAGCACATATATGTACTACCGTGACTATGAGCCTGTGGGATGCTTTCAAGGTAGGCAATAGATCCTAGCTGGCCATCAGGCAGCAGTCTTGGCGATGTTATTGCAACACCCAAATTAATATTGAATCAGGCAATGTTTGATTGTGGTCTAGCTAGGGCCGGCCCAACAAATGTAGCAGGCCTGTCTACGTTCCATACTACTACCTTCTATTGAGAAATCGGTTCTCTCTTTTTTTTTTTTTTCGGAAGGGGCGGCAAAAGATTCTATTGAGAAATCAGCTGTTTATTATTTCACTTCCAGTGATTGCCGAATGCTACAAATTAAAGGAGACAACTTCTTGTCAATTTCTGCATACTCTCTTCACAATCTAGATTTTTGTAGATCTCAATGCATGGTAGCATCAATCAGAAAATAGTGTGTAATCATTTTCAGAAGAAAAAAAACAACATTGTATACAAGTTTAAAACAACCAACATGTCATATATATTTCATATACAATTTATAATGTACATATTACATCTTGTAGTACTTGTACAGCCAACACTTGCAGAGCTATTTCGAACAAAACCTTATATCTCTGATGCTTCTTCCAATTGCTATGCAATACACTTCACAAAGATACTTACTCTTTTTTTTTTTTTTACTTCACAAAGATATTTCACTGTTTGACAACATCTTGGACAGGTGTTGGAAAACCAAACCATATATGAGCTCTCTATTGTATGGTTACACCGGTGACGAGGTGGACGGCCCTTCATCAGAGGTGTCGCTCCGGGACCGGGCCAAGGACTTGGTGGAGCTGCTGCGCATGGCCCTCTTCACCTCCGACTCCTTCATGTCCACGAAGGACATGAAGTCCCGGATGCTGATCTGCCTCGACAGCTGGAGCAGGCTCTTCTCCTTCTCCTCCTCCTTGTCAGGGGTGGGCCGCAGGCGCCGCCGTCCTCCTCTTCCTCCTTCTCTTGGGTGCCGGCGGCGTGGCGGTGGTACTGGTAGAACTGGAAAACTATGCCGGCCAAGTAGATGAGCAGGGCGACGCCGCAGGCAACGCCGAAGATAAGGAAGAGGCCCCCGAAGTTGGCGACGCTGAGCCTTACGGCGCCGCCGCCGCCGGTTCCCTGCGAGTCGCACGTCCCCTGGCTGAGCCAGTTGTCGTGGATCCGCTGCAGGTCGCCGGTCTCCGACAGCTTGAGGATGGCCGTCGACAGGTCCTCCGCCAAGGGGAGTCGTGCGGGAACGCCTGTCGTTGTCGTCAGAATCAGTTTGGGGAAGGAAATCAACAGATGGAGAAAGAGACGAAAAACTCGATCCATACGAATCCCCATCCGCTCTTGGTGAACTCCTGGCCCACCGTCCTGAACTGGCAGTTGGAGGAGAGGAAGAGCTCCACGTAGGGCAGCTCGTCGACGATGGCGAGCACGCCGCCGTTCCTGGGTCCGCGCTGCAGCTTGTCGGCGTACTCGTCGATCTCCAGCTCCCGGAGGCGCGACGCCGCGACGCCCAGCTCCCTGATCATGTAGCTCCCGGCGAAGGAGCCATGCTGGCAGCCGATGGGGTCGCTGGAGGCGAGGATGTCGCTGACGCCCTGGATGCCCGTCGACAGCTGCTGCACCGTCAGGATGGACGTCAGGCTGGCTGTGTAGCTCTGGGTGATGATGAGCACCACCAAGAGCCACATGATGACGACGAAGCGACCAAGACTGCTCACAGTCTCCTCTCTTTGCGAGAAGAACAGTGCCGAGAAGCTGAACCAGAACATGGTGCGCGTCTGGTTCCACAGCGACCCCCGGAACTCCTCGTTCTGCCGGTGCTCCATGATCCACACCACGGCGCCCACGAAGACGCAGAAGCCGACGAAAGTGCCCCACAGCTCCGGCGTGAAGGGCTTGAGGAAAGCCCACTCGTCGGAGCTCTGCGCCTTCACCGTCGTCACCAACACCAGCCCGGAGTCGATGTACGGCTGCGTGAAGTCCACCACCCGCGTCCGGTTCGTCACGATCGTGATGTCGCCCACCGCCGCGTCGAGCAAGCCGTCCGCCACGCTCTGCACCAGCTTGTCGTAGCTGGGGCTCGTCACGCCGTCGCCGAACAGGACGAACGACACCGGCACCGGGTACGGGAGCAGCGGCAGCGCCGCCTTGAACACGTCGATGCAGTAGCCGCTCACGCCGTCGGGGCTCGTGTCGTCCCTGGACACGAACTCCTTGTACGACGTCCGGTACGGCACGCCGATCCTCAGCTGCTTGCCGTTGTCGGCAAACGCCCACCCGCGCGGCGGCGTCGTCGTGCCACCGGGCCACGTGACGGTGGACATCTGCTGCTGTTGCTGCTGGGTGACGTTGGACATCCCGCCGTCGTCGAGCACCGTGGGCGCGTCCACCGACAGGCGCGTGTAGTTGGACCAGTAGCCGACCCGGCGGACGCCCGCAGCACCGACGCCGACGTTGAGGATCTCGTAGGCCGGGTTGACGAGGGTCCCACTCCCAGTCCTAGTTCCATTCCCATCGGTGTCGAACTGGAACCGCACGCGACCCGTGACGCCGGTGAAGTCGGCGAGCATGACCTTCCGGAGCAGCTGCTCGCCCTGGTCGAACACCCCCTGAGCGCGCTGAGTCCCAGCGCGCTGCCGTTGGCGTCGCGGATGTCGGGGTCGGCGGAGAAGGTGACGTTGCCGCCGCCCTCGTCGAGGAACTGGTCGATGGCGTGCGCCGCTATCCAGACGGAGTCGTAGGCCAAGAGGCTGTACGCGTTGGCGCCGCCGGCGGTGGCGTTATTATTGTTGCTAGTACTAGGTGGTTCGGCGCCGGCGAGCCTGGAGACGAGCGACGCCTTGGCGTCCGAGTCCGGCGCGTACTGGCGCAGCGTGAGGACGCCCTGCACAATATTGTAGGACTCGGAGCCGGCATCGATGGCGGCGGCGAGCCAGTCGGTGGCGATCCAGGCGTACTCTGCTACCATCATGCCGAGGTCATGCGCGGCGGCGAAGACGTCGAGGCCTGAGTCCGGGCTGGCGTGGACGACGAAGACGCGCGACTCCATGGAGTTGGCGCGCTGCAGGACGTCGGCGAGCGTGGCGCGGTCGGCGCCCAGCGGGAATGCGGCCTTGAAGGACACCCTGGCGCGCGCGCGGCCTCGAGCGCGTCGGCGAGCGCGACGAGGCCGCCGCGGCCGTAGTCGTCGTCGACGTAGAGGACGGTGACCTCCCTCCATCCGTAGAGAGACACGATGTCGGCGATGGCGGCCATCTGGAAGCGGTCGTCGTGCACGGCGCGGACTAAGTAGGGGTACTGCGTGGAGGCGAGCGCCGGGTCTGTGGCGGCGAAGGACACGAGCGGCACGCGCAGTTCGTTGGCGACGTGGGAGAGGACGCGTGCGATGGCCGACGACTGGGGGCCCACCACGGCCACCACCTCCTTCTCCATGAGCTCTAGGCCGGCTTGGATGGTGCCGGCGAATCCGGTGCAGTTGGTGTCCTGGAAGACGACGGTGAGGTCGGTGCCGCTGAGCACGCCGGGGTCGCGGTTGACGTCGTCAACGGCGAGCTGGATGGCGGTCTTGGCGGACCTTCCAATGACGGAGTCCAAGGTGAAGAGGGGCACCGATGGTGATGTTGGACGGGCGCGCTGCCTGCAGGGCGACTGGCAAGACGATGCAGAGAAGGAGGAGGAGGGTGGTGGCGGCGGAGGACGCCATGCTCATGCATCATCACCTCACCTCTGCCAGTCATGCATGTATACAGAGCCCCCAGGCAGTCACATCCAGTAGGTCCATGGAAACATCACTAGACAATTAAGCCAATATTGGCAATGTCAATCCTTCCGCGGTGGCTCATCGATGCCGCAGTTGCCTCCCTCTTACGCCTCGCCATCACTTGGGCTCTGCTGCAGCTGCTTCTGCTTCCACTCCATCAGCAGCTTGAATTGTGTCGTGTGTGCAGCTGCCAGTGCAGCAACGTACGTAGAGCCGACCAAGCTGACCTACTCACTTACTGCAGCTACTCGATCCATGCATGATTATTCTAGAACGAGCATACATGGAGTCTATTCTACTACAGTGACTATATATGTATGTTTCTGTCTAGTAAAAATCATCGACTTGCAAGATTCCTCTGTAACCATCCGTCTACTATCTTCACACAAAACAATCGGAGCACATTGGAATGATTCCTTAGCCTATTTTGAAAGCACGAGGAGCCCAACCCAGGAGGGAAAACCTCCTATAGATAACGAAATACATCCTAAAGTTTCCAGATTAGGCCTAATTAGTAGCTTTAATTTTCATACTACACATATATTGTTTCAATACTATCGAATTTTCTATTTTCTTTGATGCAGAACCATAAAATGTGTAATATTTGATAAGTTTCCACTTTAATCAAAATTCATCAACAAATTGGTGCTGTGAAAATCTTTACTTTGTAAAGAAATATTCAGGGTTATTTTATTCTTACTTAATTTACATTAATAACTTTGCATCGTTGAAATCTTTATTTTAAAGAAAAAAATTAGATGTTGAAAGGCATATGATATTTGTTTCTATTTTTTTATATTTACTAGCAAATATGCCCGTGCGTTGCAAACGGGAACCCAATATGTATCGGCGGCCAGTGGGAAGGCCAACTTATCAAACGTTACATATATAGTTGTCATCCGGTGCTCCTGTGTAATTTCATCACCATCAACATGCCCGTGCGTTGCTCTGGGGCATATGTGTGATTTATTATACTGTGTTTGTTGCAGAAGCATGTCGTGCATCGTCGCACCACGTATGAGTTTGACACATGATTATATTTAGTGAGGCCCATTCTGAACTGACGTAGGAACCCAAGGGCGTGTTTGCTATGCGGCCTCAAGCTGGCCTGGCCCTGCGGCCATGCCCATGCCAGCCACAACCTGTCTAAATTGGTGCAACCAACCATGTTTGATTCATAGCCAGACTGGACCAGGCTAAGCACAGATCGTGTTTGGTTGCGGATACAATTGAGTATGTGTACCCTGCACCAGGAATCTGGTAGAGTTACCACTACACCTCTCCTTTCTCTCCTCACTGGCAATCCATCGAACACCTTCCTACCGTGAGCACCTTAAGCACCAGAGACGGAGCGAGCGGCCAAGGCGAGCAGCGGCGTGCTGGAGGCGGAGCTTCGTGCGGAGCAACCGGCCATGGCGGCGCGGCGGCGTCCTAGAGGCGGAGCGACCGGCCATGGCGAAAGCAGCGAGTCCAAGAGGTGGAGCGGCCAGCCATGGCAACTTGCACGCGGTGGAGGTGGAGCTCGCGACCATGGGCAAATCGCGCGCCGGGAAGAAGTAGCGGTAGAGGAAGGGCGGCAGCGAGCGCAGCGGTGAGCGCTGAGAAGCCCAGCCGCGCCCGGCTCGCGACGCCACCGACCAGGCGGCCTCGCCCACCGCCCGTCGTGCCTGCTCTCTCGGACCCGGCGGCGGAGCGAGGGCGCCGCTTTCTCTAATCGGATAGTGACACGAGGTCGCGGGGCGGTGCTCCTCCTCCATGTCGGGGCAACGGCGCCGTGGGATTGACCCGTGCCGTGCTGCGCAGGACGCCGCACATGGGACTGGGACTTCGGCAGTCATGGCCGAGCATGGAGGTGAGCGAGCAGCGGACGGAGGAAGGAAGGAGGTGGTGAGAGTCTGGGAGGGGAGGAGCAGCGCGCACTCCCCTCCCAGCGAGCTCAATCGAGCCGGGCTCCCAAAAACGGTAGGGGGGCTTCGCTCGGGCCCCTGGCCAAGGGTGCTTTTAAGTTCCGTGCAGCGCGAACACGATGCTGAAGCCAGGTGCACCAAACAAGAACAACTGCAACTCGGGGGCTCCAGTCCGGCTCTAGCCCTGGAGCAAACACGCCCCATGTTTGCTCCCCTGTTTTTTTTTTTTTTTTTTTTTGCTTCGTTACTCACATCAAGAAAGCTCGGATTAAGTCGATTACTTATTTGTCTTGGGGTTTTGAATCTTTTTAGGAATCCTTTTCTATTGTTATGGAGGTTCCTTTTCTATTGCTATGGAGGTTATATATTTGCACAGTGAAAGACATGCTGGCATCGATTCCATCTGTGATGGGCCCACGTCCCTTTTAGCCATGGCCGGATTCAGGCCGGGAGCTGCAGCACCACCCCTGCCCGGAATATGTTTGGATCCCACCGGCTCACAGAAAATTGCTGGCCGAAAAAAATAAAAAGGAAAACCTCTCGCATGCCTTTACTTCTGCTGCCCACACATGTCTTATCGCATGACAATCTGGGTGGGACTCGTGCAAGGTGAACTCAGTTTTTCTATCTTCAACTTGCCATCTCGCATTACCGATTTGAAAAAAACTCAATCCTTGTCGATCTCTTTCCTGATCGAACTCGTTTAGCGGAAACTTATGTAATTAACACCGGACTCTTGATCATAAGTTGGGATGGGACAGACACGCCTGCTACTATAGGATAGATTTGAGTCCTATTTGGATTAGATTTGGAAGGAAAGTCTAGAGTTTATTTTTAGGAGGTGAAAGAAAACGATGGTGAAAAAAAGTGGCACAAATTTTCATGCTTTAATAGTAGGCACTATAGATATAGATGAGAAATAAGGGTGATGCTATTTAGCAGGCACCAATTTGTTTTTTTACATCCAGTTCATGCGATGTACATCATCCTTTAGATTGCAATCCAACGACATGAAAGCCATCTTTGCCTACCTTTTCAATGCTGGCAGAGTGGCGATAAGATGAGAGATGTCTCAATGCCTGCACGCAAGCTCGTCTCCTCTGCTCTGGTCGACATGAGCTCAAGTGCTCAACTTGTCATAAGATATGTACAGCAAAAATTTCTCATATCTTGAGCTGCTGTCCACACAAGCTTTAACTTTTGTACATAAAACTCTACTGCTAGGTTGCATCCTATAGCACCTACAGATTCTGTCTTGAGGTGTAGAACACCCGTACGTATATATCAGCACTGAATTGCAATTTATACAGTTTCTTCAATTTCAGATCGCCGCCTCCAGCTACCTAAGTCAAAGCACAGAGAAAAATCGTGTCTTTGAAGACCAAGCCCGCCGCCGAGTATTACACCGGCGACATGGAGGACGGCCGTGACAAGGACGGTCCTTCGGAGGTGTAGCTCCTGCCGCCCATGGACCTGTCGAGCCGCCTGTCGGACCTGCTCTGGATGGCCCTCTTCACCTCGGCCTCTTTCATGTCCACGAAGGACATGAGGTCCCGGATGCTGCTCAGCCTGGCCGGCCGACGCACGCTCCTCTCCCGGTCGGGGAACGGGCCGGCGCCGCCGTCCTCTT
Source organism: Hyparrhenia diplandra (assembly GCA_015847255.1). Lineage (NCBI taxonomy): Eukaryota > Viridiplantae > Streptophyta > Magnoliopsida > Poales > Poaceae > Hyparrhenia > Hyparrhenia diplandra. The sequence continues at coordinate 41,851 of JADLZK010008513.1, read as the reverse complement.
GGGCGGCGGTGCCGTTCCCGGTGCCGTGGTACTCGCAGAACTGGCAGAGTATCCTGGCGAAATAGATGAGCAGGGCGATGAAGCAGGCGACGCCGCTGATGAGGAAGAGGCCCCAGAAGCTGCCCAGGTTGAGCCTGTCGGCGCCCACGCCGTCGCTGCTCTGCGACGCGCACGTCCCCGGGTTGAGCCACTTGTCGTGGATCCGCTGCAGGTCGCCGTTCTCCGAGAGGGTCAGGATGGCCGTCGACAGGTCCACCGCCAGCGGGGAGTCACGCTGGAACGCCTGTATGGAATCATCGTCGTCATCATCAGATGGTTACTTGGTTTGGAGGGATAAAGCACAAACAACAGAAAAAAACTTACAAATCCCCATCCGCTCTTGGTGAACTCCTGCCCCACCGTCCTGAACTGGCAGTTGCTGGACAGGAAGAGCTCCACGTAGGGCAGCTCGTCGACGATGGCCGCCACGCCGCCGTTGCTGGGCCCGCGCTGCAGGCTGTCGGCGTAGTCGTCGATGGCCAGCTCCCGGAGGCGCGACGCCGGGACGCCCAGCTCCTGCATCATGTAGCTCCGGGCGAAGGAGCCGACCTGGTAGCCGATGGGGTCGTTGCTGGAGAGGAGGCTGTCCAGGCCCTGGATGCCCGTGGACAGCTGCTGCACCGTCAGGATGGACGTCAGGCTGGCCGTGTAGCTGGAGTTGATGATGAGCACCACGAAGAGCCAGATGATGAGCACGAAGCGCCCAAGAGTGCTCACCGTGTTCTCTCCTGCATGCATTTCATTTCCTTAGATTAATACAGGGGATTTCAGCTGAATCGATCGATCCGACATGGTGGCTCTACTCACTGTGCGCGAAGAACATGGTGGAGAAGCTGAACCAGAACATGGTGACCATCTGCTTCCTGGGCGACCCCGGAACTCCGGGTTGAAGCGGTGCTCCAGGATCCACACCACGGCGCCGACGAAGAGGAAGAAGGCGCCGATGATGGCCCACATCCCCGGCGTGAATGGCCGGAGGAAGGCCCACTCGTTGGAGTTCTTGGTCTTCACCGTGGACACGATCACCAGCCCGGACTCGACGTACGGCTGCGTGAAGTCCACCACGCGCGTCCGGTTCGTCACGATGGAGACGTCGCCCACCGCCGCGTCGAAGAAGCCGTCCGCCACCCTCTGCACCAGCTCGTTGTAGCTCGGGTTCTTGACGCCGTCGCCGAACAGGACGAACGACGCCGGCACCGGGTACGGGAGCAGCGCCACCGCCGCGTTGAACACGTCGATGCAGTAGCCGCTCACGCCGTCGGGGCTGGACCGGTCCTTGGACACGAACTGCTTGTACGTCGTCCGGTACGGCACGCCGATCCGCAGCGGCTGGCCGTTGTTGGGGAACACCCACCCGCGCGGCGTGGCCGTGGTGTCGCCGGGCCAGATGACGCTGTACATTTGCTGCTGCTTGGTGGTGGTCGTCGTGCTGTTTGGCGGTGGCCCGCCGTCGGCGCGCAGCCTGGGCGCCACCACCGACAGGCGCGTGTAGTTGGACCAGTAGGCGACCCGGCGGACGCCCGTGCCGCCGACGTTGAGGATCTCGTATGCCGGGTTGACGAGGATTCCACTCCCATCGGCGTCCAACTGGAACCGCACGCTGCCCGTGACGCCGGTGAAGTTGGCGAGCATGACCTTCCGGAGCAGCTGGTCGCCCTGGTCGAACACCTTGAGCGCGGTGAGACCCAGCGCGCTGCCGTTGGCGTCGCGGATGTTGGGGTCGGCGGAGAAGGAGACGTTGGCGTCGTCGAGGAACTGGTCGATGGCGCGCGCCGCCATCCAGATGGAATCGTAGGCGAAGAGGCCGTACGCGTTGATGCCATTGCTGGACGGTTTAGCGGCGGCGGCGAACCTGGAGACGAGCGACGCCTTGGCATCCGAGTCCGGCGTGTACTGACGCAGCGTGAGGACGCCCTGTATATCGGACCTGGCACCGGCACCGGCAGCGTCGATGGCGGCGGCGGCGAGCCAGTCGGTGGCGATCCAGACGTAGCCGGCGGCCATCATGTCGAGCGACCTCGCGGCGGCGAAGACGTCGAGGCCGGAGTCCGGGCTGGTGTGGACGACGAAGACGCGCGACTCCATCATGTTGGCTTGGAGCAGGAGGTCGGCGATCGCGGCGCGGTCGGCGCCCGGGCGGAACGCGGCCTTGTAGGAGAGCCTGGCACGGTTGGCCTGGAGCGCGTCGCCGAGCGCGACGACGCCGCCGCGGCCGTAGTCGCTGTCGACGTAGACGGCAGTGACCTCGCGCCAGCCGTAGTGCGCGACGACGTCGGCGACGGCGGCCATCTGGAAGCGGTCATCGTGCGTGGCGCGGACAAAGTAAGGGTACTGCGCGGAGTCGAGCGCCGGGTCGGTGGCGGCGAAGGAGAGCAGCGGGACGCGCAGCTGGTTGGCCACGTGGGAGACGACGTGCGCGATGCCCGAGGACTGCGGGCCCACCACGGCCACCACCTGCCTCTCCATCAGCTCCAAGGCTGTGTGCATAGTGCAGGTCGGATCCAGGGGGGGGGGTCAGTCGTTGACTAGTGGCATCCCGGTTGACTTTTTAGTATTAGCAACAGTAACGATCAATGAAGCAGTCGTTGACTAGTGGATTGGATTGGCTGGCTGGGTGACTCATATCATCTGGTGATTTCTTTAACTGACACGCGCACAATTTAATTACAAAATCAAAAGGTTGACTCAGCTAGTAGAGTAATCATGGTTGTTGTTGCCATTATTCAACGAGTACATATATGCAAGCTAGGACGGTTTATTTGAAGAATATTGGAGCCTAACCTAGTTACATACCTAGTACCTAATGAAACTCTGAATGTGAAAACTTGATATAAAAAAGAAATCTGAATGTGAAAACTTGATAAAAGGAAGAACCGTGAATGTGAAGGTGTGGAATCTGCAATGCATCCCACCCATGCATATGCAGTGTGAAAAGAGCAAGGAATACTTACAAGAGAAAGTAGCATACTTGATGCAATGCAGGGAAGCAAGGAATGTAATGCAGACCAAAAAGTGAATGATAGGGGAGAGATGTTGGTTGGCTACAAATTAAGGGCCACATGAGTGACATGATAATTTGGAGGGAGATGGTGATTCATCAAGGCGTAATGACGCGGCAACCACCCAAAACAGAGGAGGCAGGCTATCACATCACATCAAGATTCATGGCAATCACACCAAGGATGGCATGGAAACCACAATCCCCAATTGCCAAATAAACAAATGACGTAAATAAAACAAAAAAAAGAAAGGAAGGAAGAAAAGAAATGACCTTGGATGGTGCCGACGAATCCGCTGCACTTGGTGTCCTGGAAGACGACGCTGAGGTTGGTGCCCCTCAGCACGGTGGGGTCGCCGTTGACGTCGTCGACGGCGAGCTGGATGGCGGTCCGGGCGGACCTTCCGATGACGGAGTCGAACGTGAAGAGCGCGCCGATGGTGACGCTGGCCGGGCGCGCGCCCGACACCTGCAGGGCGACCGGCCACGGCCAGGCGGCGAAGAGGCACAGCAACCGGAGGACCGTGCTGATGCTGGAGGAGGAGGAAGACGCCATCTCCTTTGCCGTCCCCTGCTCCGGTGAGGGTGAGCTGGGATGAGGGCTTATGGCTGTCGCCTCAGGCAGCCCCTGACTCCGGTCCGGACATGGCAACGGCGGCCGGAGTCAGACAGAAAGATACGATTTTGGCCTTTTGGTTTGGGGGTGAAAGGAAGAAAAGAAGAAGCGAGCACCGACGCCGACAGCACAAAAGAAAAACTTGCAGGCACCACCAGCACCAGTGAATGAGGAAGAAGAGGAGGAGGAGGAGGAAAAGGAAGAATCAATCCAGCAACAAACAAGAGTAGCAGTGCTGCTGCCTATGCATATATATAAGAAAAAAAGAAAACATAAGGTGGGCTGGCACTGGACTGGACTGGAGAAGCTCCAAAAGAAGAAACTTCTAGAAAGAAAAGGTGGGGCTTGGAATGGATTCCATTCCAATCACTGCAGAGAGGAGAGGAGAGGAGAGCTCCCAGCAGATGGAGAACCCAGAACTGGAGGAGGTTGAGGAGAAGACTGCTTGATGTTGCTGCTGCTACACTTCAAAAATAAAAATAAAAAATGTTGCTACTGCTGCTTTGCTACTTGAGGTCTTGTTGCCTTGTTGGACTGGAACTTGATGCAGATGTAGACAAGGATGGAGAGAGACTGCAAGAGCAAGAATTCAATCCTTGCTGCTAGCAGTAGCAGGGGGACGGATCAGAGTAGCAATCAATCAGAAATCAGAGCTCCATGTCACTCGGTTATTGCCAAAAACAAAGGGAATCAGAAACCATCTCCATCGTCGGAGGTGTGTAAAACATGCATGCTAGTGGGTAGGCCTCTCTCCACCAAGTCTTTTCTACCACCGTCCGGCTTCGAATCGGATTCTCTCATCGGTCGATCTTACAATCGCGCTCCTCATATTCACACCACACACATAGGGTCACAACAGTAAAAAAGAGGAGGAGGCTCCACGCACAACACAACACAAGCGAAAAAAGAGTGAAGTCAAGTCAAGCCACAACCTGTCCCCAGTCCATGATTATTCTAGTGCATACTATGTCATTAATATTCTGCTACAGCATGTATGAGTACGACCCACCCAGGCACCCACCCATGGTGCAGTGGTACTACTGTAAAAATCATCAAGGCCCTGTTTAGATTGCTAAAGTTTCTAAACATCATCAAGGCAGGAAGGTGTTCGACCCGTTTATCCTCTTGGTTTGTTGGATTGTTTGGAAGGAGCGAAACGCTCGGGTGTTCAGAAACAAGTCTGCTTCGATTATCTCCATGGCTGCTACGTTGGCGTCGGAGGCGCAGGATTGGGTTTTGGCCGGGTTCCAGGGATTGGCACCGGCGTTGGTGATCTGGTCGCATCAAGGGTTCGGTTTGTAATAATTTCAACGTTGTGCTGGTTTTGGTTTTGGCTTTCCTAGGGTTCCTTAGTTCCGCTAGCTAGTCTTAGCGCTTTCGTTCTTTATTTTGTTCTTGCTTTGTTGTGTTCTCTGCTCTAGCTTCGCCGATGTCTTCTCGACATCGTTTGTAACCGTTTCTTTGGGGTTTTCCCTTCCTCTTAATGAAAAACAGGTGAACGGCCCGGTCGAGAAAAAAAAAAGTTTCTAACCTTTTTCCCACTTTCCCTCCATCACATCACATTAAATACACCAAAAGACATATGTTTGGAGTATTAAATGTAGGTAAAAAATAACTAATTACACAGTTTAGATGTACATTCTTGAGACGATTCTTTTGAGCCTAGTTACTCCATGGTAGGATGATATTTACCACTAACAAACGAAACGTGCTACAGTGTACGATGTGACATCCGGTGCTAAATTTTAGCAATCTAAACAAGGGCCAACTTGCAAAGCTTCCATCTGATACCGTCGCTGCCAGCCAAAAAAAAAAAAAAAAAAAAAAAGAGAGTTAAGTGTAGCTCAGATGGTTAGAATATTATCAAATTTGCTCATCTAAGTTGAAGCCAAGCATCTTCGGGTTACTAGTTTGAAGCTCATCTAAGTAAGCGTAGTAGGGTTAGTATTTAGTTTTGTTCGTTTATTTTTTCGTGTGGGAGTATGTCTTTCTTCCTTCTTTTGATCTGATCTGGGTTTTTGTGGCAAGCGCATGTACAGAGTGGAAGGCGGAAGTAGAGTCGGAGCGGCGAGCATGTGCTCAGTTCTAGTTTGCATTTTTTGCTTTTTTTTTTCCTTTATCCGTCTAATAAAAATCTAGCAAAATCTATTTTGCTGCCTTCCACAAAAAGTTGAAGCCATAAATGTGAAAATTGTTGCTTATTTTAGAGACACAGGAATAAGCCCTCCTTGTTTTTTTAAAAGAAAAAAAGAGATCTATCTATTTCCTAATATAATTTTTGTGGTAATGATGGATATAAATGTTTGGCCTATAGTATACAACAAATCTAGAACTACGATATTTGTGAAACAGATGCAGCTGTAGTATATTTATTTGTGTCATGTGCGCGCGCGTGTATTATTTTGCTAGTCGTGTCCTAATCTATAGTAGTGCATTAGAGAATGGAATAAAACCTTGACAAACCGCCTCCAGCCGCTTGTTCCCTCGGTTGTTCATCCTGACCACACCGGCTTCATCAGGGACCGGCTACAATCTGGGATAACTACGCCCCTAGGAAGTGCAATTTTTTTCTCTGGCTTCTCCACCGGCGCCATCTGAGTTCCAACGCTCGCCTCCACCATTGTAACATGAGACAAGATGGGCAGTGCCCCTTCTGTGATGAGGAAGAAGACTGCAGCCACCTCTTCATATCCTGCAGGCTGCAGGCGAAGCTCTGACTTTTGGAAATTTCATTGGTTGTGACCTCACTAGCCTTGCTAATGCTGACGACATCGAGTCTCTGTGGTCTGACAATCCTTTCCAAGAACGCGACTCTCGGATCAGAAGCACCCTCCTGTGCTGCATCCTGTGGAATATTTGGAAATGTCGTAACTCAAAGATCTTCAGGAGTGAAGATGAGTCCAATTCTGCTATCACCCGCCGTTGTCGTGATGACCTCCGCCTTTGGTCCAATAGGTGTAATCGGCAAGTTGACAGAGACAAGCTTCTCCTGACGATTGATCGTTTCTTTCCTTTGTGAACTAGTTTAGCAAGCTGACTGAGACAAGCATCAGTTCTTTTACTTTAATCAGTCTGTGGTTAAAAAAACCTCCTCGCCCGCCCTCAGTCCTGAAGGCACTGTTCATGAGCCGACCCATGGGTGACGTGGTGACGGCCCATGGGGAACGGCACCGTTGTACAGGGGAGGGCAGAGGTTTGGGTTTTTTTTTAATCTAGTTTAGTTCTGTTTCCGTTGTTTCTTTTCTCCTTCTCCTTTTCCCTTCTACCCTCGGGCCTGTAAATCCATATGTATGTTATGTCTTTTTGATGAAATAAAAGTTCAGGCACCTCCTTGGTTGCCGTAGCTTCCTAAAGAGAGAGAGAGAGAATGGAATAAAATTAAGGTGCAATGCATGCATCTGGCCTCTGGCCGGATGGGGTGTACGTATTAGCAGTTTTAATTAATCTGCATATACTATATCGCATCCTACTGGCTGGAGCAAGGATACTTTGTCTAGCTAATTGTTGAATGTGCAATGCAAGGGCGAAAGATAATAATAATATGAGCCCTTCTACGGTACTTGATTTTGTCTCTTATCGCCTCTCTTAAATTCTTTTTTGAGGTGGAAGGTAACATAGTCTTTTTGACGAACCTTGCCCCCTCGGCACCCCCTCCCCCAACCCGCCGTGGCCCCACACCCCGAGATCCCGATTGGCGCTAGGAGGAAAATTTTTAAATCACGGCCGGCGCCGGACCCTCCCTCGCCTTTGTGCCGCCACACCCTCCCCAACCCGCCCGCTCCTCCTCCTCCTCCTTCCGCCCTCCTCCATGCGCCGCCACGCCCTTGCCCTCGCCATTGCGCCGCCACACCCTCCCCAACCCGCCGCTCCTCCACCTCCTCCCGGCCCTCCTCAGGTGCGCCGCCACGCCCTTGCCCTCGCTGTTGCGCCGCGGAGGTGCCGATTCCAACCCGCCGCTCCGCCTCTCCCACGCCGTTGCACGGCCGGTGCCGCAGGCGGACTGCCCTCGACATCGCGCGGCGGGGCCTCTTGTTGCCTCCTACCTTTGTAGCCGTCAGATCGGCCGCTCTCGTCGATTTGAGCCATTGAATTTTTCCTCAATTATTATAGAAAATTTCTAATAATATATGCGCTTATATACGCTTCAAGTGTGGGGACGCGCAGTAGCAATTGCCTTGATGCCCACTCCTGCTTAATTCCAACGCAATGCAATGCATCCCTCTGTGGATATATTTTTAGATAATGGATTGTTTTGTCTGTTTCTATGCCTGTCACACTTGAACCATGTGCTACTACCTAATTCCCTGTCGCTCGCTTAACTTGAGTCCAACAGATTTATTTTATGTTTTCAATGCATTGCAAACCTAGCTTAAATCTTGTGCTCACCTGTACCATGTATGTATATACTACAGTACCTTGCTGGGTTTAATTTGGTACGGTAGCTGACGGTTCAAGTTCAGTCCAACAGATTGCACTAATCAGATTAAGTAGTATAAACAAGGCACAATACTGAATTGAATAGCTAGTGGAACCAGGAATTCATGATCCATCCACCACGTGCCCCCATCTCCACCTGCTACCTTTATCTTGTAGCACGTACTACCTACTACTGCTTGTTACTCCACTCTAGTACGAGTACTCTTGTCAGCGTCTGCCGGCATGCATGCAGCTCAACAAAGTACAGAATCGTAGTGTCCTCTTCTTCTGTAGTATAACAAAAAAGGAATAAAGAAAATCTGAACCGAAAAAAAATAAACAATTACTCTCTCTGTCCCATAGAGTCTATCGTTTTTACTTTTAAACTTCATGTTTGACCATCCGTCTTATTCAAAATATTTATATAAATAATAAAATAAATTAATCAGTATTCAAGTATTTTTTTATTGATAAAATAAGTTATAAAAAATAAATTATATTTGTGTAAAAATTTTGAATAAGACGAAATCATCGAAAATGATGGCCGAAATACAAAAAGGGGTGACAAACTCAGTGGGACGGAGGGAGTACCATTTAAAAAAAAAAATTAGAAGATATATAATGAGTCAACTCCTGGCCGGGTCAATTAGTCTTGTGGGCTACTACTACTCATCATCACAGGCCACACCTTAGCCTAACAAAAACCGACACACAAGGACACGCGCGATAACTTCTGATGCAGCTGTGTGCTAAGTTAGGTAAGAATAATTACTAGGGCATGTGGAGATATGGAAGAATATAATATAAATTATTGACTATATACATTGGAGATATGGAAGATATAAATTACCCAACTGCATGGAAATGCATGGATGTACTTAGGGCATGTGGAGGATGAACAAACCATGGTACTTGAAGGTGTTGCATGCATTGAAGGATTTGTGGATTTGACATTCGCTTTTGGATTGCTTGGATCCCTGAATATATAATATCAATGTTCTCCAGAAGTCTCCCCTATTCCAGCAGCTACCTTTAGGAACTTCACTTTCTATTGAGTATAAGGGAATGCCAACAAGTAAAGCATTGATTTATTATTTTGGTAGGAATGAAATGTTGATCCTTAAACTTTTCCACACCGCTCATCTCGGTCCATAAACTTTTGTTTTTTGCTCATTTGGGTTCTTAAACATTTCCACACCACTTGTCCGGGTCCAAAACCAAGCGAAGGGCGGAGCCGTGAATTATTCATAAGGGGGCCGAGCAAATTTAACTTATAAAAAAATGAGCACATCGAAGTTAGGTTAGATTTTTCATGGTGACTATCTAGATTAATTCATCGACTTCACACGCAGTACTCTTTCATGGTGACTATCTAGATTAATTCATCGACTTCACATGAGTACTCGCATTTTTATCTATACTCTTGGACCAAAGACGCTATTTTTTAGTGGTAGACAATAACCCCATAACAATAAGGCATCCGAGATGATTTTGTTAACTTTGATATCTATGTTTTCAAGTAATTTAATGTGCTTCGTAATATTATATAAACTAATCGTGCTATTTATCTGTCAACAGATTTTGTTGACTGTGCATCTGTCAAAATCTGGACTGTTGATTGTTTGCTCTTTAGATTCGTGCTTATTTCACCGTTTTTGTGGCCAACGACGGCCCAGGCGGCAAACCGACGTGCTCCCAGTCATTTCACGCCCGGAAATCCGCGCTCAGTTGTCTTTTCATCTCCACCGTTTCGGTTCCCCTCCCCAAATCCACCGTCGACCGCTCCTGGCTCCCCAAATCCCGCCCCCATGTCTACGCCGGTCTTCGGCGCTCGTATCCCTCGCGCCCGGCGGAGTCCTTTCTTTGCCGCACGCTGAGCCGTGCTTCGGCTTCCTCTCCGGCGTACCTTCAAGGGAGATCTGCGCCAGTCTTCGTCGCCATCTTCCCCGCGTTGCACGGAGGATTTTTCGCTGCCTCCTTGCGCGTCGTCTCTAGCGCGAGCCCTTCCCCGCTGACGAATCCTCCGCTCGCCGCCGTGATTCTGTCGAGGTGAGCAACTCGCACCTGCTCCGTATATTTTTGTGGTTGATTTGTGGAGCTATTTTTAGTCTTTGTGCGTTGTTCTATTTTAAGGCCGGTGATGTTTCCCGACACCATCTGCCCTCCGCTTGTTCCTGCATGCCTTCCCCTGCTTTTCATGGTCAGCGCCTCTCATTTGCAAGCCGCAGGCGTTGCTGAAGGGCATAGTGCATCTGCTCCGCGTCTCCACGCCCCAACAGTGTCCCCTCGCGCTGCCTCCCTGGCTGGGGCGCCTTGACTGGCGGCCTCAAGTCCCCAGGCCACAGGGATTTTTCTGCGCGCCGTCTTCCTGCCCTTGAGACTGCAAATCACCTCCATGGCCTGTCAATTTGTTTTTGCCCTGTGTGTTCGTGCTCATTTTTGTGATTTGTGGGTTTTAAATTGTTCCAAACACGCTTTTGCTAGTGTAGTAGTGTGCTTTATGGGTCATCACATTTTGTTTGATATAAAATGCTGGATGCAGAGCAGAGTAAAATTGGCATCTATTGATCTATTATTAAGCTTGAGTAAATCATTAGATGCTGGGCGTTTAGATTCATATTTTGTGTTTTGTGGTCTGATGCAACAGTGACAGACTATTGAGATGCAGAAGCATTTGTTTGGTGGTGATTTTTTTTTGACTAATTTTGGTTAGCCGCGTCCCATTTTGTCAGGTGTTTTGACTATGACGACTCTCCAATGTGATAGTGTTGATGATTTGTTGTTCGATATGTATAAAAAACAGGTATGTTAAAGCTTCTCTATTTTCCAAAATCTATGTATTAGCACTCGAAGTATTTTTTTCCCGATGTGTAACATGTGTTTTGCTGGATCAGGTTTTGAAAAAGTTAAGAACTAAAATGCCCCCTGAAATGTTGTGTACTTTGTCGATGATCAAGGTTAATTAGCAATACTCCTTTTATGATGTGTTTTTATCAATACCTTTAATGATGTGTAGTTAGATTTTTACTTTATGTTTTCTTTTTTTTTCTAGTACGGTGTTGGCTCTTCTTCCGATTTTGGAACTCGTGTATCTAGGCTTGAGTGCTTTTTAGCAGCTATGGTGTCTAGAGAGGTATGTTTTCTATTTTTATGCAGCCTGATATGTTGCTGGAATTTTTTTTCCCAAATTGGTGTTGTCTTATGAACTATTATTTTGAGGGTGTGGGGATTGTGCTGGTTTGCATGTAGTTTCAACTAATGTTTTTGGAATTAACAGAGAGTGCTAACTGTCCATAACTGAGTAGCATTTCCATGCTATTTTTCCTAAATTGAATATCAACAATTTTGTTGTTAGGTAGCTCTATAAAATTCTATATCCAACAATAGACATTTCCAACTTCTTTTCTACCCATTTTTTTTTTTAGGATGGGAATGCATGTTCAGTTTCAGAGTCTTTTCTTCTTGGTCTGAAATCACGCTTGCAGTCGAAGTTTGGATCTGTTTTGAGCATTCAGGTGCGTAGGTTTTTTGGATCATTAATTTTGGTTGTTATGTAGTGAAATATATTTTTATGTTTAGTCTAATTGGATGTAGGTGATTTCTGGTATAGTTGATTTGATTGCTGTGCGTTGCTCGAAAATGCCTTCACTTCAAACAGAACTTGAGAATTTAGCCTTTGAATTGTTGAATTTGCTCATTCGATCCTCATGAATTTAGCCTTTGAATTGTTGAATTTGCTCGAAAATGCCTTCACTTCAAACAGAACTTGAGAATTTAGCCTTTGAATTGTTGAATTTAGCCTTTGAATTGTTGTTCTCTCTCTCTCTCCCCCTCTGTTTCTCTCTCTATCTGTTTTTCTGTCTATAGGCTTAGGTATGTGATTATAATCTCTATGTCTTTTATATTTGTTAGCTGAATGAAACACCCTTTTTTTTGTATTTTTATTTTCTCTGTTTCTCTCTATCTCTGCTTGTCTCTCTGTAATGTAGTGTCTTTGACAGGTATGTGTTTCTATTTAGTTGACCTGAATTTTGATTTTTAAGGTCTTTTGAGTTGTTTCATGTGTGTGTCTCTCTCTCTATCCCTCTGAATGACCAATCTGTTGTTGTCCTATATAAGTATCTATGTTAGATGATATTTACCTGATCATGTATCTGTCTCTGTGCCTGATATACTGTTGTTTGCGATTTCTCTCTCTGTGTGTTTGTGTGTCTATCCCTTTTGGTGTGTATGTATGATTCTCTCTCTCTCTCTCTCTAGTATGTATCTCTTTGAGTCTGTATGACTCTGTTGTCTTTCTATATCTAGGATCTCTTCGTAGCTTTGGTGTGAGTCGGTGGGGGTGTGGTTTGTGTGTCTTTTTTTCTCCCTTTATGTGTATCCAGAGTAGCTATAATTTTCAGAGGTGTGTATCTCTCTCTGTGAATTGTCAGACTAATGCATGAGTGTCTCTCTCTTATATTTGCAATTTTTATGATATATTTTAATAGTATTTTGATGTTGGAGTAGTCTTTTGTCGATTTAATGCAGGTGTATACATTTGTGTGTGTTTGTAAGCGAATGCAAGTCTAGTTGTTTCATCTTTCTCTGTCCCTCTATTATGTCTCTCTGAATCTGCATGACTCTGGTGTCTTTCTATATCTATATCAGGATCTCTTCCTAGCTTTGGTGTGAGTGGGTGGGGGTGTGGTTTGTGTGTTCCTTTTTGTCCCTCTATGTGTTTATAGGATTAGTAGGCAATGGTTTTTGGATTTTTTTTTTGTACTTTTAAAAGCATGCCCCCCAAGAAGGCAATTTGTTTTGGGGCAATTATATTTTTTAAGAAAGAATGCCCCCTACTAGGCAAAGGGTTTTGAGGGTTTTTGTTTTTTGAAAATTAAAAGCATGCCCCCCCTACTAGGCAATGGGTTTTGGGGCAATTATTTTTTGGGGAAAAAAATAGCATGCCTCCTACTAGGCAATAGTTTTTGGGGCTTTTGTCTTTTGAATAAAGAAGCATGTCTTTCTAGTAGGGGATTCGTTTTGGACCTTTTTTTTTTTTAAAGCATGCCCCTAGAAGGCATTTTTTTGGGGGCAAATTTTTTTTTTGAAAAAAACATGCCCCCTACTAGGCAATGGGTTTTTGGGTTTTTTGTCCTTTTAAATTTAAAAGCATGCCCTCCTACTAGGCAATGGGGGTGTTGGGGATTTTTGAAAAAAAAATAGCATGCCCCCTAATAGGCAATAGGTGTTGGGGCTTTGTGGGCATCAGTGACCATTTTGTCAAGTTTGATAGTTTGCTTGAGCCAGGATGCCCTATCTTTGACTTGTATTTGTCTTTTGTGTTTAAGGTGCAATTGAGGCCGTTTGTACTCCTCGTTGCTGGCGTCCTAGTTGTCTCTATCTTTATTTCTCTCTCTGTAACCAACATCTTTGTTCTTGTCCTGATTTTGACACTTGACCTATGTAATGTGAAACATGCAGGTGAGGCCATCATTCGTGGATTCCAGTAGTACATTTGTGATGTTTGTCATCATCCGAAGTGCTCTTTGTTCCCCAGATGGAAGGACGAAACGTGAGTAATAAAGCAATCACCTCTGATAGAGAGAGATAATGCTATTGCTGCATGGAAACGCAAGGTTACCACGTCATGGTTAGTTTAGTAAAGCAGAGGCTTTTGGCTTTTGGCTGAAGGCAAGTAACTCTCTGATCTTTCCATTTTTTGCTCGATTGTGTATGCATGTTATCTTGCCTCTCTTTTTGTCTGCATGTGTTGTGTGGTGTCTATGGTCATTGTTGGTTTTTAATGGTCCTTGAGCATCACTGAAATCTTTGCATTCAGATATAACCTTCGCATCAGCAAACTCATATGTGTCCTCCTTAGACTGACACATTCTCAGTAGAAGGTAGTTCATGCTACCGTGAGCATCAGTGATGACATGGTCGAGGCAGCTATCTGAACCGGATGGTATCTGCAGCCATAATAACAAAGGGGCGCTGCAAATGGAATAGCTACAACAGCAATGTCTCTGTCCAAGGCGTTTGCTCCATCCGGAGCAGGCATCCTGTATGTGCAAAGGTATTAGTGCTGCCTAACCCTCTTATTCTTTGTTTGATGTCCATCACGGTCTTGAAAATGTTTGTAGTTAGTCTATCATCATTCCTAGCTTGTCAATGATTGCTTTTTGTTTGATAAACTTGAAAGCATGGACCACGCAGGACAAGCTATTTCATGTTTCTATATGTTTTCTGAACAAGAATCTCACCGCTGAAACGCTCGTGGTTGTAGGTTCTCTTGGGCTCAAAAGCGCCATCATGCCACGTTCTTTCCAGGTAAATTTATACATATGCAGCTTTGCACTATGATCTTTCAAGTATTTTCTGCAATGAAACCACTTAAAGGATTCAGATCTAAATGAAAGGTTAAAAAAGGATTGTGATTAATTCCCACATCACTTTTTCGTACATGTACACATGCAGGCGATCAGATGGTGTTTCTGATCCTGATTCTGACAGAGGTCATTGGGCTGGTGCTCACCTTCAAGCCGTGAAGAAGGTACTCACTTCTTCCTTTAACTAGATATTGTGCTCGTTTTTGTATGGATCTAGTTGTTGCTTTGGTAGTATTTATTCTGAAGAGTTTCATGACATACCACCAATTTAAACTGCAGTTCTCATTTTCATCAAATACACCAGAAAGCAGGTTGTACTGTACATTAATTAAACTGGGTATATGTGAAGTTACTGTGCTTTGGTTGATTTCTGAGAATGTGTCATGCTGTTAGTCCAAAATGTATATTGAACTGGGAAGCATCAGACCACAATGGTTAAGCTTAACTGTCTTTAGTGTCCTAGCCAAACTATGCCTTCTTACCTAACCCAAAAAAAGGATTGGCTGGAACTTGATTCTGAGTTAGTAATGAGTAATGGCAACAAATTTTCTAAAGAACTACTTCATGCAGCAAAAACTACAATCTTGGTCGGCATGTGAAAGCTTCACTAGTGTTGTTGGATTGTGTTTTAATTCTAAGTTTGATCCTATCTTGTTTCCTATTTTAGGAGACTGACATTTTAGACAAGAGGTAAATTGTGGAGACATAGCAAAGACATGCAGATAAGCTTCTCACTTGTTTCCTATTTTAGGAGACTGACATTTTAGACAAGATGGAAATGGAAGCTGAGATGGCTGAAGAGTATGTTGGAATGTCAGCTAATAGCAGGGCAGCCCGTTACCACATTGCGTAGGAATAGGTTGTTAATCTCCTGACTGTCACTGCTATATTTGTTAACGGGTATAATTTGCAATTGGGTTATTGAATCTTTGTTGTAATTGGTATTTGCTAGTGAACCTTTTTGAAAACTTGACAGATGTATGTGTTATAAAATTTGTTGACAGATGTTTATATGAACAAATCTGTTGACAGATTTGTGTGTGAGGAAATCTGTTGGGTATTTGCTAGTGAGCCTTTTTTTGAAAACTTGACAGATGTATGTGTTATAAAATCTGTTGACAGATTTCTATATGAACAAATCTGTTGACAGATTTGTGTGTGACGAAATCTGTTGACAGACAAATAGACATATGTGACAAAAATTTTGTTATATTCTCCATTCTAATACTCCTCTGTTCCATAAAACATGCAACTATGGGTTGTGTGCCAGATAAAGTAGCTCACGTTTGACCAAGTTTCTAGTGAATACTATTCATACTTATAGCTCTGAATTAATTTATTATAAAAATATATTTTCTGTCAAGGGGCTGTATGCGGCAGGGACGCCGGGCCTCGACTACGGAGCTCGTACTCGCGCTCTGTGGTAAATCACGACGGGGTTATGCCCCCACGCCGCTCAACACTCGCCGGGTTTTGCCCCCAGGCTCGTGGCTTAGAGAAGAGGTAGAAGATTAGACTGAATGATTCTTGATTATCCTCTCAATGTGCGGTTACAGGAATAAATGGCCTCAGGCCCAACCAATCTTCCTAAACTTAAGGACTGCCAAAGGAAAGTAACAAAAGGGAAACAACCAATTACTCTCTTCCTTCTAATCTTAGCCACTAGAGGGGATCACCTGCTGACTCAGGCGTGCTGCTCGTTCAGCAGCGCGGCGCACATCTCGTGCCCTGCGACGCCGCGTGTACGGCCGCCCGTACATTACATCTCTCCCCTCCTCGAGAGGCAGCTCGTCCTCGAGCTGAAATTGGGGATATCTGGCACGGAACGAGTCGACATCCTCCCAGGTTGATGAAGCTGGTGACGCCCCCTTCCACTGAATGAGAACCTAAGCGCCGGCCGCCCATCGTCGTGACTTGACAGCCCGCTCCGGTTCTAGAACGATCGCGCCATGGCGAAACGGGAGGGAGGGCTGGGGTTCTTGCGGTGGAGTGCCATGGAATTTCTTGAGCGACCCAACGTGGAAGGCGTCGTGGAGGCGAAGCTTGAGGTGGCGAGGGGCGGCGGACTGCGGCGTCGTTGATGAGCTCGACCACGCGGTATGGCCCGTCGAAGCGGGCTTGAGCTTGCCGGCCGGCGCTGGGGGCATGGATGCGATGGGGTCACCGAGGCGGCGGGACCCGGTCGCCCGGCTGGTAGGTGACCTCGCGGTGAAGACGGTCGTAGTGGCGCTTCGTATGGCTGGGCACCTTTCGGCCGGTGCGAATGTCCTCCGGAACTCAGTGCGCTCCTCCGGCGTGCGGGCCACCGCCGCACTCGAGTCACCATGCGCATAGGTGCGCGGGGATGGAGGATCGCGCCGTGGACGACGCGAACGGCGTGTCGTCGCGTAACGGCGGACGGAAGGCGGTGTTGAAGATGTACTCCGCCCATGGAAGCCACCAGTAGCCCGGCCGCGTGGACGATCACCGCCGCAAGCATCGAAGGTACATGATGATGACTTTGTTAGCGGACTCCCGCCCGTCCCGACCGTGGGTGGAAAGCCGTCGCCATCTGCAGCCTTGGTGCCACTCAAGCGCATCATGTCGCCCCCGTTTGGAGGTGAACACGGAGTCACGGTCGGAGACGATGGATCATGGGATGCCGCGGCCCGAACGATTTCGGTGAAGAAGGATCGGGCCACGGTCTCCGAAAGTACGGTGCACCAGGGGGATGAAGTGCGCCGCTTCTGTTTAAACGGTCCACCACCGGCAAGATGACGGACTTGCCCCGGACGGCAAATGTAACACCCTGATTTTAAGCATGTCATTAGCATTTCATGGGCATAATCATCATTTAGTCACATGCATTAATGCACATGAAATGATACATGTCATTTGTATGTTTAAATTGTTGTAATTTGCTTGCCATGCTTTTGCCTTGTCATTTCATGTATGAAATGTTTGCATAATTAGTTGTTTAATCTTTATTTATTCTTAGTGATGTTTAGAGATGGTGTTAGAGCATAATTGATGTTGGTCATGTTTGCTAATTTGAATTTATAGTGGTAGTTTGACTTGGTTTGACCTTGTTTGAATTTGAAAGCAATTTGTCTTGTTTTGATCAAAAGTCCTAGCTAGAGACTTTGCATGTGTGTGCACCCTTCATGACTTTGGTAGATAATTTTATGTAGATCAAATGATGTCATAGGCCGGTTGTGTGATTTTGAGTGGATCATGTCCAAAAAGTCGAAGTTCGTTTGAATTCGAGGTAAATTAGGGTTTACTCTAACCCCGACTAGTTTTACTTCGACCCATCGTAGTTTCAAAACCAAAACCGAATTAGGAGAAAGTTTATACATGTGTTTTGCTCAAAATTTCGCGAGGAACATTTTTGTTCAATTAGGGTTTTTGCTAATTCTGCACGGATCTCGAGGATTAGAGCCAAACAGTTTGCTTTGGGGGTTTTTATTTCAAAAAAAAAAAAGAGAGAACAAACCTTGGCGGCCACCCTTGTCTCGACATGCCGTCACCGCGCCCGGCGTGGCCGCGCGCCCATAACAACTACGCCCACGCCCTCAAGATAGGAAAGCGGTGTCCCTTGCTCCGCACTCCACTCCTCTCTTCCCCTTCTCACCCACGCCAGCGAGCGATGAAGACCGCGGCGACTCCGGCGCGCGCGGCGCGTACCATCACCGCCGCCGGCCGCGCGGCTTCGGCCGCCTTGCCCGTGCCACCAGGCCGTCCAAACTCGCCGGCCCGTCCGCCATCCCTTGCCCTACCCTCGTCACCCATTAGAAGCAAGAAAGCGGCTCGAGAAAAGGTAGAACGCAGCGGATGTCGCCGTCGTCGGTTTTTCTGGCGCCGCCCGCGTGAGCGCCTTCTTAGTCGTTTTTCGATCCATTTTTCCTAGTGCTAACTCACGTTTCGTGCTCGCCTTGTTGCGTGTGGTCGGGGGTTACAAGGAATCGGAGGAAGTGTCTTGTCGTTCACCGGACCGCGGGCCGCCCGTCTGGCTGGAGCGCCGCGCCCGCCCGCCGCCGTGGCGGGCACCTCGGCCGTCTCCACCTTGCCTCTTTTTCACGCGCCGCGAGAACCGCCTCGCCTGGCTGGTGCCTCGGCGTTCTGTCGCTCCATCCCGCCTTGACCTCGCCGGAGAACCGCCGTGCCACGGCCGCCCGCCGCGGGATTCTTTGCCGCTTCGCCGTCGAGCCCATCACCCAATAATAGCTTGGGGAAAGGGGTACCATTGGATAGGTCTTGGCGAGAGGAAGCCACGGTGCCCTCGGATCCATGCGGGAGACTCAACGCCGGCGAAGATCCGCCGCGACCGCGCCGTCCCCCGTTACGTGTATGACACGCGGGCCCCGGCAATCGTCGGATGTTTTTCTTTTACGTTTTCTTTTCGGAGTGCATGCGGGGCCTTAGAAAATCCATATCTCCCTCGTTTTAGCTTAGATTTGCATGGGACAAATTTTGTTGTGATCCTTGTGAGTAGATCTACAGTAGAAAAATATGAGATTAGGTTTTCTAGTAGTTTTTATATTTATCTAGATTTATTGCAATAAATGCCATGTTTCTAGGTAAATGTATATATAATTTTTGGTGCATGATAAAATAGTGGTTCCTATATGAAATGTTCATGTTTTTTGCATGAAGAGTGCAGGAAAAATATCAAACATGCTATGTTCTGTTGATGAAAGGTGATTTTTGATTTATGTGCTATTTACCATGCTTTCTTAGGAAATTCATAGAAAAATAATTACTAGGGTTTTGCTATGATAATTTTTGTACATGCATTTGTTACTGTTATGAAGCTTTTCATATTCATGATTAGGCAGTTTCATGCATTTCATAGTATAAAGTATTTTCATGCCCTGTTTTTTATGCTAGCTTGCCATTTTTTTGTGTAGGACAGTATATGCATGAGTTTGTTATGAAATTTTTATGGTAGGCATGTTAGACCAGTAGGGTGCTCCTGTAATTTTTGTAGAGTTTTATAAGGTGTTTGCATATTTATCATATTTATATTGCATGGAAATTAGCCTAGAAATGCATGTTTATAATAGGGCATTGTGAGTTGATAATTTTATTAGTTGTTCCTAGCATGGATAGGACCTGTTGGTATGCTTGGTTGGATAGGCTTGGTAGTTTGGCAGATTTTTATTCCTAGCATTTATATGATTTATAGTGTGCATGTGTAGTGTTTGATAGGGCACATCATTTTATATGATTTAATTCATCTTTTGGCTTGACCAGTAGGTTTAATTGGTAGATTATAACCTTGTTTGCTTGCTGGTAAGTTTTGGTAAGGGTTGCATGAATAGTTTGCAAGTTATAGGAGTTGTATGTTGCTTGTTAGGTTGAAAACAGAGCCTCTGTATTTGCAATTTTCGAGGCTGTAGATGTTAGAATCTGGTTGGGGTTATATTGAATGTTTTGTAGATAATTTTGTTAGCTTTCCAACGAGTATTCGTTTGCTGCATTTGGAGTTATAGAACTCCCTGTGTGACTGTTTTAGTGACAGCATGTCTAGCTGCCATTTTCAGTGCATTAGAGAGTTAGGGTGTTGCTTGATGTAGACTACTAGGGTTTCCTGTGTAGTTATGTTCATGCTTTTTACAGGAAAGATATCCACTTACTAGTATCATACATCATAATGCATTCATCCATCATTCTAGTTTATTTTTTTATGCAAAGTATATCTCGGCAATCGGATATTAATTCTCGCATATGCATGCATCATATCGATCGGAGGAGTTAGTTCGGGAGGAGATCAAGGAGCAGGAGGTCAACCTTCATCATCTCAGAGTGCAGCCAAAAGACCCCACAGGAGAAGGAGGACCGTGACCCCAGCTCCCAGAAGACTCTGACTTCTTCTTCCTACTACTTTCTGAGGCAAGCCCCGGTGCATGCTGAACTTTCCTATGCTTTCTCAATTAATTTGTTGAGTCCTTTTATGAATGCTTTGCATTAAGTATAGGAAATGGTTCAAACCGTTGATGCACAGATATCCTTGCTGAAGTTGTTGCCCTATCCTATTTAGGAGTCTAGGTTAAATAAATGCTCAGTTACAATGATTGCGGTAGACAGTGATTTCCGGTCACTGGTGAGGATTGTTGTTGGGTTAATCACGTTGGTGGTTAACAAGCTGCTGCTGAGATCTTGAATAATAAAACATGTGAGATCGGATGGATATTGTGGTCTTCCATCTGATCGATTAAGGACTAATCTCTTTGTCGGAAGCTTCAGTCGGAAGTTGAACGTACCTATTCATATAGTAGGCTCCACCAGGTCGTGAGCCACGAAGCTTGTGGGAAGGTTAGGGGCCGGTACTTGTACGCTTAACGTCCCTCCTTGGTGCGGTTGGTGAGGTTAATCGGGCACAAGAAGATGCGCACGAGGGGTCGTACTCGTTGCTGCTCACTTGGTGGCTCGAGAGGAGGGGGTTGCCGACAGTCCGAGACTTTACGCCCCTAACATTTTGGAAGTGATTAGGACCGCCCTTGCAAAGTAGTCCTAGTGTATGACAGGGTATTCGCCAGCTGGTTTGCAATCGATTCGAATCGCCATCTCTCCTGGATAGTGAGAACCCGTCTGTCTCCGCGGCATTGTAGTCTAATATCACAATAATGGTTATTCTTATTCATGCTGCTGTTGTTAAAATGTTGATCCAGTTACTTATACTGTTATTTATATATCGCTGAGCATATGTTTTAATCTTGACTATACAGGACTTATGGTTATGTATGTGATAATAACCTTTTAACTTGGAAGAACCTGAATAGTATGTGTAGGCGCACTAATCAACCTTATTTTCTGAAAATAACTGTGAGTCAGCCAGCTCCAGATAAAGCCAAGCATACTCCTTGGAGTCTTTTCCTTATTTTCTGGTTTAAGACGGGTAAGTCTTGCGGAGTACAATTGAGTACTCACGGGTTAATTCCCGATGTTGCAGGTGACTCCGTCTAGCATGATTCTATCCAGGTGTGATGTGCTGTGGTTGAAGAATAATGCCTAGGGCATGGCAGTCTCTATATTTCCCAGTCTCGTGCTATTACAGGGTTGACACTATGTTGGCACTATCTTATTTTATTTCCGCTGTACAACTATTTTGCTTTCGAAAGCTATTGCTTCCGCACTCTGAACTATTTTGAAATAAATGTGTACATCGCACTCGATTATAATATATTGAATTTGGTTTAAGATACTGCAGATTTTAACTACCGAGCTCAACGATCCCATTGTATTGTTGATGAGTTTGAAATCACTCGAGATTTCCTAATACCGGGTTTATATGGACTCAAGTGTAGACTGCGATTGCTTCCGGTAATTGCGAATTATACTTGATTTCTTATAAATTGGTCGGCTCTGTCACAGCCGGACCCGGTTATGGCCCCCGAGTAGGGCCCATTGCGATTATAGCAAAGGCCGAGGCGCCGTCGTTCGACTGCTCCTCGGGGTGAGGCGCTGCCTTTGCTTGCCCAGCGCCACGGGTGGTGGAGCCGAGGAAGCACCAGGCTGGGGGCGCAGGCCGGGGCGAGGGAAGTGCCAGGACCGGTGGGGCGGCGACCGGCGCCGGCCGGGCCGCGGGGGCCGGCGGGGCAGCGCTCGGCGCGTGCACGGGAGGGGCTTGGTGTGAGCGATCCAGCTCCATGAGCTCCACGGCCTGGCGCCAAACTCATGGCCATGTTGAGGTCTCGGGTTGTGGATGCGGGCGGCGTGGCTGGCGGCGGCGAGTCCCCCGGTGAAGAGTTGCACCTGGCGGCTTTCATCGAGCCGACCGGTAGCGGCGAAGCTCTTAAAAGCGGTTGGCGTACTCCTCGGCGGGAGTGCGGCGGCACTCGAGGAGAGCTCGAAGAGGGGCGCCCGAGCGTAGATGCGGCCCGAACCGCAGGATTGAGGAGCTCCTTGAACCGGCCCCATGGCGGCGTGCCTTCATCTTCTTGCGCTTGGATGAACCACATGTGGGCGACACCCTCCGGTGTACGACGCCATCGGGACGCGTTCCTCCGCCATGGTGCGCCGCTTGTCGGAAGTATGACTCGCACTTGTTGATGAAGAACATGGGATCGGACTTGCCATCGTGGCGTGGGAAGTCGAGCTTCGAACTTGGGTGGACGATCGAGGTCCCGTGGCCCCTCGGTCGCGGCCCGCCGCCGGTTTCCGGGTAGAGAAGCGATCCTTGATGCCCTCCATGTCCACCTTCATGGCTGCCATGTCGGTGGTGAGGGTGTTCAGTTTGGCCATGAGATCGGCGAGGGTTGGTTGATCCCCATAGCGGGCGGCGAAGTGGTGGGCGGTGGTGATGGGGGAGCGGTGGCGGCTGGGGCTGTGCGTGGTGGAGGAAGAGGAGGCGGCTTGGTGGGAGGTGGAAGAGGATCGAGACTGCGGATACCGTGGTTGTCAAGAAATTTGTATGCGCGGCGGGGGGACGCCGGGCCTCGACTACGGAGCTCGTACTCGTGCTCGTGGTAAATCACGACGGGTTATGCCCCACGCCGCTCAACACTCGCCGGGTTTTGCCCCCAGGCTCGTGGCTTAGAGAAGAGGTAGAAGATTAGACTGAATGATTCTTGATTATCCTCTCAATGTGCGATTCTGAGAATAAATGGCCTCAGGCCCAACCAATCTTCCTAAACTTAAGGACTGCCAAAGGAAAGTAACAAAAGGGAAACAACCAATTACTCTCTTCCTTCTAATCTTAGCCACTAGAGGGGATCACTGGCCGATCAGGCGTCTTTGCTTTCGTTCAGCCACGGCGCACATCTCGTGCCCTCATGACGCCGCGTGTCGGCCGCCGACATTACAATTTCATAAATAATCTAATGATATTCATTTGGTATTGTAATTATTTATAGTTTTTATCTATAAGTGGTCAAACTTGGTGGACTTAAACAAGGTAATGTGCTAGAATTGTATGTTTTCTCAAATGGAGGGAGTATAAATAAAAATCATAGATTTATACTATTAAAAAATTTTGCTTGGAAATGTTGGGGGGGATGGGTCTCCGCCACTGAAACCAAGTGTGGAAGGATTCTCCATGGTTGTTTGGTAGGCAGTATGCCTTTTACCTATTTGGGGATACCTTTAGGCACTACCAAAACCAAGTGTGGCCGAATTCTCCCCTCTTCTTTACAGAATTGAAAGAAGGTTAACAGGAGTAAGCAGGTTTCTCTCCTACCATGGCGGATTAATTTTGGTCTACTCGGTTTTTAGTGCCTTACCAACTTTACATGTGCAGTCTAAAGCTCCCACCATAGATTATAGAGCAAATTAACAAATACAGGAAACATGCTTTCTGGAGTAAGGGGGGACATTAATAGAAGAGGGAATTGTCTGGTGGCTTGAGAGACAGCATGCAAAGCCAAATAGGAAGGAGGTCTTGGAATCATAGACATTAAGCTGCAGAGTAATGCTCTACTCTTGAAATTTCTTGACAAATTCTAACCATGGCTTAGATCTACTCCTTAGGTCTATTGTGGGAAGGTTCTAGAAGCAGGACACGTGTCTCCACCAGGAAGGCCGCCTGGCCCCACCTGTTAGCAGGTGGGCCCTGGCCTGTGCGAGCCATTTTTTTTATTCCCTTTAGGTCCCCGAAATTTATACTAATCACCTTGTTTTGGTCCTTTTCTTCCGTTTCTCTATTTCTCCTCTTTTCTTCTCTATTCCGCTGTTTTCCGGAGTTCTCCTACAAAACTGAGTGTGCACCAAAACTCATGGAATTCATTAGTATAACCCTATCTTCTGGTGTTCTTGTTTTTAAATGTTCTATTTATTTATGGTAAAAAGTTAACGTTAACAATCGTCAACAACCTGCCTACTATGCAACTCAGGGTGTGAAGAGACAAGCTTCCATCTCCTCTCTAAATGCAACTTCAGTCAACAGTGCTAGAATTCCCTCTCCATTAACTGGGATTTTAGTCTGCCTCATCTTGACATGATGATTGATGCTAGACAAAATTTTGGAAGCATTATCTTCAGAGAGATTATGAGAAACAGAAAGGTATTCGACAATGAGCAGGTCAACTTTCAGAGCTAGAAAGCAAAATTCAGGGAAGAGTTTGGTTTTGTGAGTGTCAAAGCCAAACCCAACCGCCGTATCCTTCTTGAAAACTGGAGAGGTAGCCTTAACTTGTAATGTTTTTTCCTTTCTTCTATTTTTGGGCTTGAAAGCCTTGTAACTTTTTTGTAGTTTTATTCTTTCATTTAATTGAAAAGGGAAAAAAGATAGGGAGCTCCCCTGCCGATTCAATCAAAATCTGGGTTCAAAATCGCTCAAACTACCCTCTAGGTGGCGGGTTTGCTACAGTAACCACAGTTTTGTCTTTTTCCTTTTTATTTAATTTTGCTAAATATTTGAAAAACCATAGAAAATCATAAAATAGAAAATCTAATTTTGTTGGGCTCACATGAGTAGATCTACACAGTGAACATATAATATAGTATGCCTTAGTACAAAGTTTTTGAATGGTTTTGGAAAATTCAGGGGGTAGGATGAATGGTGGGGAAAAGTTTAAGGACCCATGGCACATTTCACTCTTTTGGTAGCTACAAGGATTCTATACGTCTTGGGCTACATTTGTGAAGAATTGAAGATGTAAGAAATGGTTAGGATGAAGGATGTTGAGAGAGCATTTGGTGACGTTTTGTGGTCACACTTTGCCCTAATTAGGGTCCTATAGATTTTTAAACAAGGAGACTTACGATAGAAAAATGTGATAATTGAGAGAATGAGAGACAGATGAAGACAGTGTTGGGCTCTATGACTTATAATCAAGGTGAGGAACCGATCGAGGGAGAAGGAATACCAATATTCCAATTGTGTTGTGTAAGAGTTTCTCAAGATATAGGAGGAGGGATTGGAGATAAAGAGGGACATGATAAATTATTTTGAGAGAATCTTGTGGAATGTGTTCTTGCAAGGGACCTATGGTCCAGGCTCCTCACGCGCGGCAGGATTGGCTGCTTTAGCACCGGCGCATGGGCAAGACATCGCATCCTGGTGGATTCAGCAGCGGCAAAAACTCCATGCATCAGCGCCCCCCGCATTCGACTCGGCGCTCCTGCTCGTGGCGTGGGTGCTATGGAGAGAACGAAACGCCAGAGTCTTCCGTCAGGAGTTGATGAACATCATTCAGCTATTCAACAAGGCTATGTGCGAGGCTGAGGAGTGGATCCAGGCAGGGTTCAAAACACTATCCTTAGTCGTTCTGCTTTGGTTACAAAATTCCATTGAAATGTAAAAAACTACCTCAGATCCAGTAGTTAGGTGTGTGTCTCGCCTGTGCGGTGTCCCCTCGACGTCGTGTTTGCGGTTTGTGTTTGTATGGTATTGAACTATTTTTCCTCTTAATGAAACACGGGTGAATGACCCGATAGACGAAAAAAAAAAAACAATCTTGTGGAACATGGATCTGTGGGCGTGAGATGTAGCACTAGCTAGTTGTTTAGTTAATTCTGGTGGACTTCAACTGTGTTGGATTATGTCATTTGACTTGATGAGATGTGATGAGCTATGCTATATATATGCTGGACTATATCATTTAGCTCGGACTACATTGCAATTTTAGTCTAACCCTGAATATTTATATTTGCATGCATAATTTAAACATGGTTCTTCGTAGTGAAATCATAAATAATATATCATGTGTTATGGTGTGTTGCCAAATGCATACGTACAGACGGTGAAAATATGGAGTAAATGTCCTGATTCTCAAAAATAGGAGAAGCCTTAAAATCAATTTGAGGGCTTCGTTGGAGTAAGGAGACGGATTTAAGCAAACAGGATATATGGTTGGCTTCTGCATATGAGCTCGATCAGGCTGAGGTTGCGTACGTGAGAGCGGTCAACGGTCTTGGTCGCCTTGATTCCCTAGCTTGCGTGCGCGTGCGGACGGACGCCATGGCAATAGCCTGATGATAGCTCGTGCATGCATGCGGACAGAGAGAAACGCTCTCGCTTCACAAACAAACTCTCCCAATGGCTGGCAGGCCAACCACTGGTCTCCCCTCCCCATGTCGTCGTCGCCGTCTCCTTCGCCAATCCATATGTATATAAATAGGCGTCTTCCTCTGCCCTTGCACGCCGATCGATCGATCGATCGGTTACTTTCCCTAGCTCGTCGTCAATAACCAGCAGGCCACCGCCGTACCAATTCAAACGCCAAGCGCGCGGCCATGGCACAGGAGAGCAGCGACGTCGTCCTCAAGTGTGCCACCAAGGCCGCCACGAGCGATGAAGCAGACGGGGCCGCTGCCGCGGTGGCGCCCCAGGGGCCGGCAGCCAGCGCCAGCGCCACCGCCACGCCTTTCAAGTTCAACGTGCACGCGCCGGAGTTCGTGCCAATGTCGCCCGCCGCCGCTAGCCCCATCGCCAGCCCCATGTCGGCGCCGGCGGGCGGCTACTACTCGCCCTTCATGCAGATGCAGCCGGGCCTCGCGCCCGCCGACTGGAGCTTCTTCCACGACCACGAGCCCGTCTTCTTCATGCCCGACTTTGCGCACGCCAAGTTCGGCGCGGCCACGGCCACCGCCACGGCCGCTGGCGCTGCTGGGAGCAACAGCGCCCAGGCCAAGGGGAGCGCCACCACCACGGACGTCGCACAGAAGATTGTCAAGCAGGTAGGTGCCTTTTGCACTCTGATGCAATTGCAATGCAATGCATGCATGCAAATGACCAAGTTCATTCGTTCGCTGCGCTCCTTTTTGCAATTGGACGCATACATAGGTTGAGTACCAGTTCAGTGACATCAACCTGGTGGCAAACGAGTTCTTGCTCAAGATTATGAACAAAGACACAGAAGGCTATGGTAAGAACCAGCTACGAGAGAGAGATTGTGTCACAATGTTAGTCAGACTGCATTCTCAAATTAAGTGATGGAACAATGAATGGACCTTGTTGCATTGTATTGTCCAGTTCCCTTGTCAGTGATTGCATCCTGGAAGAAGATCAAGTCCCTTGGGGCAACCAACCAGATGCTTGTGAAGGCTCTTCGCACCTCCACAAAGCTTGTAAGCAGCAGCCCATGTCTGACAATGTGAAACGAAACCATGCTAGCTTCGTGTGTTGATCAAACTATAAAACTCTCTGGTTCCTTGTGCAGAATGTCAGTGATGACGGCAAGAAAGTCCGGCGCAGGCAGCCATTCACAGAGAAACACAAGGAAGAGCTGCAGGTCAGACAATAGCTTGGCTTTCAACTTGAACCGTGTCATACTGTCCTCCTATCCTATGCATCTCTGAATTCTGATCAGCATGCAGTATATAAACAACAACAATACACAACTGAAACTCGTGTTTAATCCTGCTCGCAGTCCCGCATGATCATAGCGGAGAATTTGCCAGAGGACTCGTCTAGGAACAGCCTCGAGAAGATCTTTGGCGTAGTCGGAAGGTCAGCAAATGGAACACAAACTCAAACTGCACACCACACATAGCACACATGCAATGCATGCATGCAAAAGATGAACTAACACCGAGTGCATGTCCCCGTTGATGCATGCATGCATGCAGTGTGAAGAACATCAAGATATGCCATCCACAAGAGCCTAGCACTGCAAGGGCTTCAAAGTCCGACACGCTTGTGAGCAACAAGGTATTTCATTCTTCATTCATCCATTCAAATGCATCGTTATTATATATACAAGGCACACTAATACTCTTTTTTACCTTTTTTCTACATTATGTTATCCTAAAAAAAAAGATGCACGCACTTGTGGAGTACGAGACGTCACAGCAAGCCGAGAAAGCAGTGAGTACCTAGTAACTAATTTCCAGGAACAGGAATCTAATTAATTTGATTACCTTTGTTATTATTTATATTATCTATTTATATACCAGGTGGAGAAGCTGAATGACGAACGGAACTGGAGGAAAGGGCTCCGTGTGCGCACAGTGCTGAGGCGCTCGGTTTGTTTGTTTTCATTTCCCTCCTCGATCTGCATGTCTGAATTCATTCAGTAATAAACTAACAATGCAATGTTTTTGCAGCCCAAGTCAGTGATGAGGCTCAAGCGTGCAGACTTCGACCACTTTGTGGGCTCCGACGACGACTCGCCGCACTCCTCCCAGATGTCATCCGACTCCCCGACAGCAGACTACTCTTCACCTTCAGCTGCTGCTGCTGCCGCCGATCCGGCGGCGGCCCATGGTCACGCTCACATCCAGCAGCAGCATCAGGAGGATCAGCAGCCGCCGCAGCAGAATGGTGGCGGCAACAAGCAGAAAGGGTGGGCTCGGGGACGAGGGACGACGAAGCTGCACATCACGGCGCCGCAGAGCCCCCAGTCGGCTCCGGCGGGCATGGCCGGCCACTTCGACCCGTCCAGCCCCCGCACGTCGTCGTCGTCGTCGTCCCAGAAGCAGTGCCCGTCCAGCCCCGGCAGCAGGCAGCAGCAGGTGTCTGCTGCTTCCTCCCAGAAGTGCCCCTTCAGCCCCAGGCAGCATCAGCATCAGCCTCATCCTCCGCAGGGCCCCAGGATGCCCGACGGCACGCGTGGCTTCACCATGGGCCGGGGCAAGCCGCCGGCGGCAGCAGCACCAACGTCGCCGGCAGCAGCAGCTACGCGAGCGACTCCTGCTCCTGTCCTTGTTTAGTCACTTTTTCACTTCCTCCTATTTCGTGTTTTCCTTCTTCTTTGCATGTCTGTTTGGTTAATGCATGAACTCTGTATCTCCTCTACAGAGAGATACAAGCGGTTGAGTATTTTTTTTATTAAGGTTGTTGTTTAAATAAAGTTGCCTGGCTGCTGCTGCTGCTGGCATACTGATGACGGACGGGCTATATATATAGATAGATAGAATAGAAAGGTGTGTGTTGGGACTATACAAATATATATACTGTATTCTTGTTGCCTGGAACTTATTATTCCCTTTAACAATAAAGAATTACCATTCCAGTGTTTCACTTTATTCGTCAACAAGATAACAGTGTTGAGTGCATTGTTGACCCAAATGCTAGATCATATATTTTAGCTTTCTAATAAAACGGTGCATCACCGAAGGTGCACAAGAATTGCACTTTATCTTAGACCCTGTTTGGTAGAGCTCACAGCAGCTTAATATAAGTGATTTTTGTTTTGCCAAACACCTTTTTTTTTCAAAACAGCTTCATTCACGAAGTTGTTTTTTTCCCTCCTCTCATAAAGGGATAAGTTGAAGTGAAGCTAAAAAAAAAAAGAGAGTAGATTTTCACAACTCTCTCCCTCATTTGTCTCTATAAACCATGCATGAGTGGTTGGTGAAGCTGTTTTGCCAAACACTTTTTCCAAAAAAGATTAACTTCACCTAGAAAGTTGCTTATGAAGCTATTTAAAAAAACAATATCACTGAGTTGTGCCAAACGGGGGCATTAGTTTTTCTATATTCAGTTTATCCAAAGTGCAAAATTGCTACATATGAGCTTTTCTCCCATTCATTGTACGGAAATTACTCACCTTAGAAAATCCTATTTTGCTCTGTCAAGGAATTCCCATACACTTTATCTTGGCCTCCCTCCCTACTTGCAAAAACCCTACTAAGACAGAGTTTTTACCTCTAATTGAAAATGTTGCAAATCTTACCTCCCAGGATGGAAGGCTTCCTTAGCTTTGATGAGCTGATCAGCTGGGCATCTGATAACGGTTTGAGTGGTGTTGACTGCTACTCTCATTTATCTCATGACAACTACTGAAAACAATTGTCAATGTTTTCTTTGGAAAGGTCAAAAACAGGCAAGGGGAAGCAATTGTCCGGTGTCTATTTATAGCACTACTGTGGATTTCCTTATGATTTTATAGAACTAGGTGGATCCCCTCCCCGCCTGCCCGCATTGTCGTGGGTATGGAGAAGGAATATAAATAGGTTAGAATGTTAACTAATAAGAATTAGGAGATATATATTGGTGGATATGGAGAAGAAATATAAATGTGTTAGAATATTAACTAATTAAGAATTAGGAGATGTGTATATGGATGGTGTTGGTAATGTAATACATGTTAGTGAATGATTTTTACCATTCTAATGTAGATAACTAAATATGTCCTAGTAAATGATATGGTTTGTTAATGTGAATAGTTTGAATGAAGATCATAATGACATGTGCTAGTGGATGCTAATGTGGATACTTCGCATGGTGTAGGATAATGGGGTGTTCTAGTGTGGATGCTGATGTGGGTACTTTGCATGGCAAGAGAAATAACTAGTGAGGTTTTATTTTTATAAGAGATATAGATATAGATTAAACATACATGGGAGTTACATACTAACAAAGAGGAGGAGAACAAGAAATTCAACTAAAGGTACGTATCTAGCCAAACACAAGAGGACTAAAATCCTCCTTAAAACGATATGACTGAAGAAGGTACCCTAGATGCGATATCCCACTTTTTCAAGATGGTGTTTGGTTCTAGAACGAGTAGATCAATGATGTCCCATTCCAGAATGTACCCCAAAAATGTAGAATGACTCGGCCCCTAGAAACCTAATGTACAAAGTCAACAACCCAGGTGGGACGAGCACCGGGTGGGCACGTACGAGTGAGAAAAAAGGGAGTCATGTGAGAATCGGTCACCAGTTGCGAGCACGACAGGTTACATTGGATAAGGACCATGAGTAGCGACAAAACGACAGAGGGCGGCATGGGTCTAAGGTTGGAAGTGGGGCATGCTAAGAGGGTTTGAGGGTGGCGAGCTGAGCTTGATGATGCAGGCAAGGTCCTAAGGTCGAGTTTACGAGGGAAGATGAAATATAGAAGAAGAGAAGAAAAACACTACTATATGAAAGCTTTTGCGAGACGGTCAAAAACAATTTTATGAGGTGGGCAAATCAACCGCCTCTATTGAAACGTTTGTGTTCACACAGACCTAGGGGGGCGGGCAGAGTGCGTATATTGGTTAACCAATTAATAGAAAGACAAGTGTTGCTCATCTTGTAAAATCATTTTTATAGTTTTGGAATAAGAATCTACTACACCTATAAGAGGATCCCCCACTAAGGGCTAATTTAGGAGTTCTCCGGCCGCGATTGGTCCCACGCCATTAATAATCGCAACATAGCAGCGCTCCCCGCCATGCATGGCCGAACTGAACAGTCGCTCCGCGCCATCCGTTCTGCTCCTGCATGCGTGCGGCGTTCCTCATCGTCCGCCTCCATCCCCTGCTGAGGATCACCCATGCGAAACAGTAGTCCCTTGCGCTTCACCTGCTGCAGCCACAAATGCTCTCCACTCAATGTTGCACCATGCGCCTCGGCTTTTAAAATGCACGACCCAGTCATGCTTCTATAAAATCAAAGACATGCACCAAGCTCGGCCCCAAATCCTTCCTAGCTCCGGCTGCATCACTTCGGCATGAGGACCGCCCACCATCCAAGAACGACGCAGTGCGGGGGGCGTGGAGGGTGGATGGCGAATTGGCGATGCTTTGCGGCGGCGCTAGCGACCGATTCATCATCAGAAACCGATTTCACACCGTGACCCCTTGTGGTGGTTTTGCTGCGGGACCGGGACGTGGATGAGAGTGATGACCACGAGATGAAGGTCGAGGCGAAGGTTGCGGTCGGGGACGCCAGGGGCGTCATCTCGCCATATGGCGGACAAGCTCGGTGCCGACGTCCCGGTGATGGGGAGCCATGGCTACGGTTTCTTCAAGAGGTAAATCGATACTGTAGTAGTTTTTATGCAGAATTTTTACTTTTTAAATTCCTGTCAGTCGGTTGCGATTACGAAGAGCGAGGTTAAAAAGTTGTGGTTACTTTTGGGAGTAATAGTAAATGTTTGTGTATGCGGTGATAATTAACCGCTTTACTTTGCGCTTTTGCAGGGGCCCTCCTCGGAAGTGTCAGTGATTACTGCCTCAGGAATGCGAGCTGCCCCGTTGTCATCGTGAAGCCGTAGCACGAACCAAATGTTTCGTTATCGCAAAACCACGGGTCCACGAAGCTGCAGCTAGCTGCTGCTCTGCTTTACCCTTCTTATTTTCCATGTGTTGTTGGAGTAATTTTGCTTCAATGTTTTTGCCAGATAGGAAGATGTGTGCACAGCCTATATTGTACAGAGCAACGGAGCAGCCTGTATATATACTAGTTAAATACCCGTGCGTTGTTACGGGGTAACTAAATTTTATATAAAAGACATGGATCGCATGATTTTAGAAGCAATACTATAAAATTAAACAATGATATTAAAGTGACATTTAATCCAAATAAAGTGGCATATAATCCAAACAAGTTCTATGAAAGTAACACACGTGTTCCTGTGGATCAAAAGGCATTGCATGTGACCTCTCGACAATTCAACATCACCGATGAGCACATGCTTCTCGGTTCAGGTTTTGATGGAGTTTTTTGGCTGATTCAATTATGGCTCGATCACTTTCATTGCAAATGTAATCTGGAAAGGACGCGATTAACCTTGTAGGCTTAATTAATACTATGGCATAATAAGATAATTATAACAAAATAGATACTAAATGGATAGCATAATATAGTAGATCAAAAGTACACGCCCTTGCTTAACGATGAGAGTAGTCATTGATTTTTTGGGTTTGTTATGCATCAAACCTATCTTATCATTATGTAGCAAATCCTCTTGTTGTGATGAATCTACAACAATAGAATCCGTTTGGGATTGGTTGTAAACATCGAGTACTTGTCACATTAGTGTCGTTCATATTGGTTGTACCTTTATCACATTCTCGCGACACCCTCCGGTCCCAACATCTCCATATCATAGATTTCCTTCTCATAAGGTGGCTCATCTGTATCGGGTACTTTGCCCCGTGGAGCAAGTTCTTCCATGGAATTTTCTCGGTTGTACAATATCCTCGAGTAAAGCTTCACACCCAGATATCCACATGCTCCTTGGAAGTTTAAGTTTGCACGGTACCTTCTAAAACATCCATAGGCTCCTTCGAAACTCTTGTATCTGGAGCATCCATCGAGACCTTATAAAAGAAAAAAGTTATTCTTTGAATTAAAATGATTAAAGTACAAAATATAATAAATTTAAATGTTGCTAAACATACT
This sequence comes from Hyparrhenia diplandra, assembly GCA_015847255.1. Lineage (NCBI taxonomy): Eukaryota > Viridiplantae > Streptophyta > Magnoliopsida > Poales > Poaceae > Hyparrhenia > Hyparrhenia diplandra. The sequence continues at coordinate 8,430 of JADLZK010008513.1, read as the reverse complement.
ATTATATCAATATCAAATCCTTAAATTTGCTCTATAGAATAAAATAACCCAACTTATGATATATTTTTTTGTATCTGAACATGAATAAGCTTAAATGTTGCTAAAAATATATAGAGCTTTATGCATAACCAATATCTATACGTGTATAAAAAAAAGAGATAAAAAAAACTCTTTTCTTTCCCTATCCTTCCTGTGTTCTCGGTCGGTTTGTCAGACAGGATTCCCTTCACCTTCACTCCTGCTGCCTGACTGCTCTGCTGCAACGACCGAGCGCCTCACCACCTCGTCTCCACGGGGATGGTGCCGGCGCCGCCGGAGCCAGAGTGTGCGCGTGTGCTGCCGGCCAGGACCGTCGCCCCCATGCTCTCTGGACTCAGTTCCACAAGACCCGCCCCCAGCCGACCCCGCTCCTTCCGTACAGCGCCATGGGGAAGCGCCGACACCGCCGGAGGCGCCCAGGGCGGCAGGGCGCGGCAGCCGCCGCCGGGATCTCCGGCATCGGATCCGCCTCCTCCTCCTGGCCCGCTCCCTTCGTACCCCGCAGTGAGGAGTTCGGCCAAGGGCGCCTCCTCCTGCTCCTGCGACCGTGCTTGTGACCGCGAGATCGAGCACCACGAGGTGTGCCAATCCCTTCCCTTCTCTTCTTCCCACGAGACCGAGCACAGCAAAAGGATACGGGGTTTGACAAAATGTTACTTAGGGGAATCAATTAATCGTGGCTGTTGTGCAGAGTGCTATCTTGTTCTGGTTAAAACGTATTCCTAAGGGAAATGGATGACAGATAATGCTGTGTGGTGTGCAATTTCATGGTCTTATAGTGCAATAATTTATTTGGTCATTGATTAGTTATAATCACTTAAGCTCTTCCTTCCATTCTACTCAGTATCTGTAAGTCTAGTTTTTAGAACTCGTATTCCCAGTCCTGTAAATGGTATTATTATAGATGCATACTAAGTAGCAATTCATGTGTGCGACATGCTTTGGAATTATCCCTTGTGTTTTGGATTCAGCTAGGACTGACAGTGTTCATTATCTGTATGATGTAGTTATTATAGTCAGATAAAAAAAAACTGATGAGTTGGTTGAAAAACTGGTTACTGTTGGTGATCTCATCATCAACAGGTAAGTATTATTTATGAAGAACTAATCTTGCATTGGCGTTGAGCCCCAACTTTTAAATTTTTGCTTCTTGGGGCTTAATCAACCAATATTACTGGTGCTTAATATCCATTTGGGTTATTTTAAATTTCAACTGTATGGGACTATAGCATAACAATTTCCATAATACAGTTACAAAAGTAGCATGCATCGTTTCCATAATACGATTGTTTCCTTGCTTGTGTCTGCAGGAAGATCTTAGGAAGATAGATAACTGACAATATATTAATTGGTTAACCTATGGGTTCGGTTTCTATATTGTCACTACAAGGATTACAATCTCTATCCCTTATTTTCTGAAGTTCTTATCCCTTATTTTCTGAAGTTCTTCAAGTAATAAGATGAGTGACTCACTTATTCCGAGTTGCAAGCTTTCATTTAATGTTTCATTATGTCTGTCTGATTTCTGAAAATATAGTGACTCACATGGAGGCTTTGGACTGTCATATTCCTATTTTTGGTTTTCGGATGTATTCTTATTATAATTATTATACGTATAGTTATTAACCAAAGAGCAATGCAAAAGTACAATCCAAAATATGCTCCAGCAATAACATACTGTTCATTTTATATTCTGTACAGATCTGGTTTATGGGCGAGCTTTCTCATGTCTCATCAGTGTTCGATAACATAAGTATCTTGCAGTAGTTGTAGTTTCTTTTCTACTTATCTAACCTTGATTGAAACTTCAGACCGTCATTATTTTTATTTTTCTTGTTGTTATAGATTAGACATAGATTAGATGTTTGCTCATGCTCATGTATGACAGTCAGAATTGGGATTCTTCATATATTAACTTAGATAAACTGCTGACAGGTGAATTGCAGTGTGAACAACCAAACAATTCCCTTTATACATTTACTGGCAATCTTATCATGGACAAGCAGACTACACCTCTATCACTGAACCAGTTACTCCTAAGGGTAAGTTTTTTTCCCAATCATTTTCTTTCTTTTTTGATTAGCCTTATTGCTTGTTTGCTTGGAGTTCCTTAGATTGGTCACATGTTATATCCGTAATGAAACGCTTCTAAAATTATTGTAGAACTGGGATAAATTCTATAGATTGGCCTTTCCTCACTTTTAACAATTTTATACCTTTTACCTAGTTTTATAGATGGCCAAGCGATGGAATAGGCACTTATCAAATCTCTAAATTTTAATGTGGAGTTTGGACAATTATTTCTTTGAATGTGGAGTTCGGAGAATTATAGCCTATCATCTGACCATTTCAGTAAAATGGTAAATGACGAATTAGCAGTTTTAAATCAATTAAATAAACAGACCAAGCATTACATAGGAAGGTTATCATAAGAAAATAGGCCCAAGCCAGTGGTTTCCCCTTACATGGGCAAGGACACACAACACTGGTATTGAGCAAATCCCAACTGATCGACCTTGGCCACACTGGTATTGCCTTTGCCCTACTATGCAAATGCACCCACCATCTGCTCCCAGATATACACAAGGACATAGCTCCAAGCCACTCTAGATCGATTGAAAGAGAAAAAACAATCCTATTAATAACTAAACATGTATAGGCACTTGAATAAAACAACTGTTCCAGACTTGCTTCCGGTAGAAACTACAGAAATGGTTAGTTTCAGTAGAAACAACAGAAAAGAAAATAGTGTGTAGCTGACAAGTAGGAAATGCTATCGGTTCTATGTATAGGACACCTAAATGCAACTTCAGTTTGTTATGTTTAACGTATTCAGAAAAATGGTGTAGCTGTCAAAAAGGCACCTAATTGCATTCAGTCATTCAATGAGGGCTAACTGTAAGAACAGTGACTGTCATGAAACTGAATTTTTTTTCAATCGCAAAAATTACCAAGTGCAATCGCAAAGTTTTTCTTTCAAGCAATCACCTGAAACTACAGAGTTGCATCCAAATTTTTCCTATTGGCCAGTTCTGCCATCTAAATATCCTATATGTGTTCCTGATACTGTACATAGCTAAAAAGGAGAACCCACATTTTTATGTGAAGTGATATCTGACCTACCAGACCAAAACAATTTATGTGGGGTCCTTGTTAATTTTAATCATTCAAAGACTGTCAATATTGGTGAACTTGTTGGGAATTTTCTTTAAAAAAACATGCACACCTGTTGTTTTATGTCTGTTATATCAAAGCTGTATGTGCACGAATAACAAAAAGATACTACCTTCCATGAGCTTTTGGTCTTAGGAAAATAAAAATGAGATGGATTTGTTTTATAGCTACACAGGAGATCATTATCTTAAGTAAACAGTTGTAATTTTTTGTACAATGAATGATTAAGATGATGACATGACCTGTACACCCAAACGGAAAGAAGAGCAAATAGATAGCCATGAAATGAAAAGATATATCACTGGTGAGCGTATGGCCAAATCAAACAAGAATTTGGCTTTGAGAAAAAAAATAAAATGTTCAATGCAACTATAGAACATAAATGTTCTTTTTCCGAGTAACAACAAACCTTTTCTCTATTTAGTCTGGCTGCCAAACTGATGGTGAATGCAAAATGGAGAAGATGGGAGGCGCTCACCTCAAAGCCAAGCCCCGCCTGGTATAAGGCTTTGGGCAGTTGACCCTGACTATCTCCTTCACATGGCAGAGTTCAGGTTTTGATTTGACAGCCAGTGTTGAGGGCTTCCAGCTGCAACATGGGCCGCCGTTCCTTGGTCCAAGTTTTTATTTTTCCATTTTCTTGGTCATATAGCTGCAAAATAAGGTGCATAATTCAAGAGTCATCATACCATACCATAAATCCCAAAATTGCAACATAGTCTGAGTCCTCTGAACCCAGTCCCAACGGAAACTGCAGCTGTCTCCCAAGGGAATCTGAACGTAATAAACAAGAAACTGATCCTTCAACGGTAGAGCACCAGGGCTTGTTAATTGTTATGAACCTCGATGACTGATGGTGAAAAACTATCTTCTTGCACAACTGAATTTTCTGAACTGTACCAGAACCATTTATCCTTTATAAAACCACACTTCAACATCTATTTGGGATTGAAACAAAAAGAGCAATGGTGGCATGCATTTATAAGTAGAGAAAGGCATCCCTAAATTTTTGGGTGAAATTGAAAAGAGAAACCTTGATCCTAAGACCAAATTGAGTTTGAGACAGTGGTGGGCGAAATTGACTGATTACCGGGATCGAACTGACTTGATTGCTGGACACCTAATGCCAGGTGTTGTGCGTCTGATGTCGCAAGAAACAAATTCGAATGGGCACCTTAAACATAATACAGTTTCGAATGGGCACCTAGTTAAATGATGACAAAAAATCGTTTATACATGTTTGAACATGCACCCGAATTTTATATCCATGGACTCCCAGTTCAATACATTGACATTCTCTAAAATATTAATTACTCTTAGTAGCCTATATTTTTAAGGAACAAGAAATAAAATTATTTGCCAATCCAAGAGCACCCTATCACATGTATATTTAATTTGTTCACTGAATCAAATCTGAAACTCTGAAACCAATGTAAACTCCTATACAAAACTCTAACTGAAATGCAAAAATTACTTGAATAATATATGAACTTTTGTAGTTTTGATTCAGGTTCGGCAATAAGGGAAAAAGAGAAGGGATTGCCACACCTGGTGGTGCTCATCGCAGGTCCCGTCCTCCCAGATGAGGACAGTGGTGGATCAGGGGTAACGGCCTGCACGATGGAAGCGGCGAGGTCTGGCGCGGTCGACGGCCGGTCTCGCGCGTCCTCGTCCTCCCAGACGACGACAACGGTGGTGGATCGAGGGTGAGAGATGGCCTGCACGATGGAGGCGGCGAGGTGTCGCGCGGTCGACCGCCGGTCTCGTGCTTACGAGCACGATCGCAGGAGGCGGCTTCCAAATTTGTCTCGCAGTGTCGCATGCAGCTTCCAAATTTGACGGTGGGTGAGGCTTATAAATTTGTAGAGGGCCGAGGTGACGGGTGAGTCTTCTAAATTTGACCGCGCTATATATGGATATGATTGTGGCAAGGGTTTCTCGTGCGTGATTTTCTTTCCTTGTTAACGAATCCCAGGGATTTTCTTTCCTTCATTAAGCGAACAAGATCAGGTGGGGCCGTGGATTAATGGCAATTTTAGGGAAGCCCATTACGGGTCGCACGAAGGGGTGGGGAGGCCGCTTTTACCGTGGTTTCGCACGTCCGGGCGGTGGGAGCGACCTCATTTTTACCTCACGAAAAACCTGCCTCCCTTTCATCCTTTCATCCTCACGAAAAACCTATACTTGGACTTATAATATAGGTTATTTTGGCCGTGAATATTGCCAATAGAACTGGATCCATTTACATCACCTATATTATTTTTAAAAAAATTACGGTATCAAATAAATAGAAACATAAGGAAAAAAATAATTAGTATTAGAAATAAAAACCAAAATAATACATGTGTTATCTTTATCAATCTGCATGGGTTCGTATGAGTTGTCTTGATGTAGCCAGTCATTATCTTCATATCCATCAGTGTTTCCGTGTTTGGTTCAACTTCGTCATTGCCTTCATATCCATCAGTGTTTTCTGTGGTTGGTTGAGCTCCAACTGGCAGGCCAAAAATGCAATACAAAAGGATGGTATTATATCCATCAATGACAATATTTACTAATACTGATTTGTAATAGCCATCGGTGACAATGATTAGTAATAATCAACATTACAACAATCAACGTTGGTATTTAATTCCAAAATATCGTATCATGCGATCTTGTTTGTAGATTTGGTCCATCAGATATTTTTTTAAAATATACCACACAAAACTTCTAAATCAATGTATATAAATTTAAACTAAAAGAAGGTAATACTGAATTCGGAAAAGAGAAAATCAGAATGCATTGGACCTCTCGACTGAGCGGCTAGTGCAGTTTCAGCCTTTTGAGATGATACTTTTCTCTACGTTTTTTATTTTTCTCATCTCTTTCCTCTTGAGTCATTGATGCAAGCCGTGCCTTTTCTCGTTCTCTTTTACGTTGCACACGTTCATCAACTTGTGCCTGTGAATTTGATGTTGACTGGTCCACTATTCAAAAATAAATATATAGATATGTACTTAATCACCACAAATAATTCACGTGAAAGCGTTTATAGACATGTGTAAAAACAATTACCTCCGCTGATGATGTTTGTCAAGTCTGCAAATGTTGTACAACCTTTATTATTTTGCATAGGTTCCATTATGATGGAGTAAATACAAAATTAATCCCTAGTTTTAATTAGAAAAAAACGGTCGATGTTAGCAGGCTCAGTCAGGAGTAGGAGTGATCTGCTTAGAGTAGCCACAATATTTCAGATTATTATAAACAACCGGAACCACTTATATAACAGCCAGGAACAGTATGTGATAGTCTGCAGAGTAGAGTGATTCTATTTACAGCCCACAAAAGCAAGTCATTCTTTACATGGCAGCTAGAAGAATAAATTGGGCAGTAACAAAGCAAAAATATTCAAACAATATATACTGCCTAAAAATAAATATATACTATACTATATGGAAACAAATTACTTGAAATAGTTTCTCCAGTATTTCAGTATGTTTGTTAAAAAACAAAGCAAAGCAGCACAACTATATATATTCAAATTAGAAATATTTTATCCTCAAGAACAGTGCTAGCTAAAGCGACAATGATGACACCGATGATAGATTGAAATGAAATCATTAAAAGAGGCAGTCTCGTATCTCTCCATTTTCATTTATCCGAGGAACTACTCCAAACTCGACAGAATGCATTTTTCACCAATCCAACAACGAATGACAGCAATGTTTTTTAAATAGAAAAAATACTCCAGGGAAAACTATCCTAAAACTCAATGACTCGGATCAATTTGTCCATTTACAATGACTCATAGCACGACAGTTCATTATATATGAATTTTCCTTTCCTGTTGATCATTTTTCATACCATGACAAGGGCACTGAACATCTCTAAACAAATTAGGCATGGGCACTGAAGTTAGAGATTGATTAGCACGCTGGGAGGAAAAACCTGTGCTTTGGGCCGCCGCACGTCCAGCAGCCTCGACGGCAGGACAGGTCGTGAAGGCGCTGTGGAGTCACGATGTCTGGCGGCGTCGAGGCTATGGCGTCGACGGCGCTGGTCGTAGCAGACCGAGGACGCAGATCCGGGCGGAAGCGTGGAGGACGGCGCTGTGGAGTCACTATGTTGGGCGGGACAGCTGCGGAGTGCGCGGCGTTGGAGCTCGCGGCTGTGGCGACGGCAGGGGCGGGCACACCTTAATTCAAGGGTATTCAGATGAATACCCAAATTTTTTTGACAATACATATATAGCCTATATATAATGTGTACTTGAAAAGAAAAAAATGAAGGGAGTTCAGGTTATCAAAAGGATTTTGACATCCTTTTTCATACTTTGAAATTTTGAATACCCAGGGTGAAAATCCTGGGCCCGCCACTGGGCGACGGTTCGGCGGCGCACCTCCGCTCCTGGCAACAGGTGGTCGTCGGTGTCGTAGCAGGGAGCCGTGGCGCAGCGTCGACGGCGGCGACGAGGAACGACGACGGGCGTGGCTCCTCACGATGACGCACGGCAGGGCGAGGTGCAGGTCCTGGCACGAGGTATCGGCGGCGTGGTTGTTGTTAGAGCGGGAGAAAGGTTTTTGTAAGGTAGCATGCCATGATTTTTGAAAAGGAAAGACTGTTATTTTTGGCAGGGAATGACTGTGATTTTGCATGCCGTGATTTTTATTATCTGGTTGTTAGGGAAGGTAGCATGCGTGATTTTTGGAAGGGAGGTAGCATGCGTGATTTTTTGGAAGGGAGGCACCGTGATTTTCTATCGCAGGAAAAACGGAATTTTTACCGGTGGCTTGGGTCGCAGGTGGTGAAGGGAGGCAGGACGAAAAATTTTACCGCACCAAAAATAGCCTCCTTTTTGTTCTTTTTTTAGGTTGTTGTAAAGATTATACTTTATACAGGGCCGAATGGTTTGCGCCAACCCAATAAACAACATTACAGTATTTCTTTTTCTTTACGAATTTCACAAGCTGGCTGTGTTTGGCTTGCTGGGCCATGCGCAGCTAAGGGCCTCGGTACTTTTTATCCATTGTTTCAATTTATCTATGAAATTTCAAGGCAACTGACTATGTTGTTGATACATAGTATTATAATAAATTGTTGAATAAGTTCTAATATACCACAACATGTAATTATGATTAAAATCTTAACATCTATAAATTCTATTCCTACCCAAGAAAGAACGCGCTGGGAATCCTTCTAGTTACGTTGATATACAAAGGCCATATATGTATC
>JADLZK010008512.1:0-154903 GCA_015847255.1 Hyparrhenia diplandra | reverse complement strand
AGAGGGGGCCTATTTATACCCTGGAGGAGGGCCTAAGTGCTAATTTTACACCAAAACCCGACCAAACCTTCCTGTATGCGCAAACCGACCAACGCAGGCTGGAAACCCCGCTTGAAAGTGCACGAACCGCCTCCCCAAGGTCGGGCCGAAACCGCCTCGGGGAGGGGTGCGGCCGCTGTTGTGTGCGCCAAGACCCCTCGGGCTCGCCCGGCCCGGTCTCGGTGGGGGTGTCGCCGCCGCCGAAAAGTTAGGGGCGGGCCGTGCTCGCCCGCATTTGATGTTTTGGATCGATTTGCTCTTGGGCTTGATTTTGCAATAATGCGCTATCCCTAAGGCGTTTTTTGGTCGGTTTTCCACTTGCTTATTATAAATCTGCAAAATAAAAATACAAGACACTACAAGTGGAATTTATTAGTGATAAATGTATATGAGTATAAAAGGTTTAATTTTACTCCCTTTATGGTAGTAAGTTGAAAGGGAAAAATATGTCGTTGGTTACCGTCCAACACCGTTAGCTTGTTTGGCTCTAGCAATGTGTATTGCCAAACATATCAACCACTATGTTGAATAGTATGGGTGACATGGGATCCCCTTGCCTTAAACCTTTTTTAGTTTGGAAATAGGGACCTAATTGATCGTTGATCTTTAGGTTCACATTTCCACCTTCATAAAAACATCTTACCCATTGGCACCATTTTTCCTAAAAGCCTTTCATTCTCATCGATTGTTGTAAGAAATTCCAATTAACTTTGTCATATGCCTTCTCAAAATCAATTTTAAAATGATTCCATCTTTCTTTTTTGTATGGAGTTCATGTATTGTTTAGTGGAGTATTACTTGCACCATCCATAATATTTCTTCTTGATAAAAAAGCCGCTTTGAGTTGGGTTCGATTATCTTACGGCAATGGTTGACAACCTATTAGTTGCGACTTTAGTAAAGATTTTGAAAGATACATTCAAGAAAACAAATGGGTCTCAATCTGTGAATGACTTTCGTGATCTTTTTCTTTGGAAGCGTAATAATGTTGCCAAAGTTTAGGCGATTCGGTGGTAAATTTCCCTCATAAAAATTGCGTGAACAGAGCCATCAAGTCATCTTTGATCAAATGCCAAAATGCCTGATAGAACTCGAGGGAAACCATCTAGGCCCTCGGGCCTTATTGTGCTCCATCCAAAAAATTGCAGCTCGATTTCAAAAGAAAAAGGTTCCGCAACAACTCATTTTCTATCGGGGACACTTGTGGGATATCATCGGTCCTTGTCTCATCCAGATTAAATTGGGAGACATCCAAGGCCCAAACAAGTTTTATAATAGCGGTGATATGCTCCTTTAACCGAGCATCACTAAAATTATACTATTGCCATCCTCCAACTGAAAATATGAGTTTTACGATGTCTACCATTAGCTATCAAATGAAAGTATTTTGTGTTCGAGTCTCCTTCTACAAGGTGTTTTACTTTTGCCCTTTGGTACCACTTTAATTCTTCCTCCCTCAACATTTCGAAGCCTTGCACTAAGAACATGTTTTAGATCCACTTCAGTTTGATCTAACATAACATTCTCGACTTTTTGTCTAACTCATCTATCTTATTTAGCGAGGGTCGTTTTTCTTTTTATACGCACCACTTGCATTTTTGCCCAACCACGGTATTGGCGCAGCTCTCCCGATCTTAGCTTGCCATCTTTCAATAGGCGAACTGCATAATCGGAGTGTTCTCGCCACACATCACTCACCATTTCATGAAAACTATCTCTCAAAGAACCATCCCAATTCAAACTTGAACTGCGGTTGATAAGTTGAGGACGGATATTTGTAGAAAAAAGAAGAGGTGTGTGATCGATATTTCTCTATTCAATGCATGAACAGTGGTAAGCGGAAACTTGTTTTCAAAGTCAAAAGTCGGTAAGAATCTGTCTAACTTTTCAAACGTTTGAATCTGCATATTATTAGCCCATGTAAATTTTCTTCCTGTCATCTCAATCTCTTAAATTCGAGTCTATTACTGCATTGAACGTAAAACGCCACTTATCATTAAAGTTATTATTATTTTCTCGACAGTTTGGTTCCGTGAGAATGTTAAAGTCACCACCTATAACAATAGGTAAGGTTTCTTTTGGAACATACACGGACCATTTCGCATAAGAAATTGGCCTTATGTTCTGCCTCGTCTTGTCGACCATAAACCGCCATCGAGTTAAATTTGAAATCATCTTGTTTGTACCAAAGTTTGAATTTAATATAAAAAACACCTTCATCTATTTCACCAACGTCAAAAGTTGCCAAATGAATCCCTAGTAACATACCACCGATCGACCTCGTGGAGCCATACAAAGGCCACAAATAATCTGCCTGCGCAAAATGTTATTCAATGTGGTCTCTGGAAAAGTTGGCTCTACCAGTTTCCTATAAGGCAATGAAATCTAGATTTTTTTCTTTTGTTAACTCGACAAAAATCTATACTTTTTAAAGTCTGCAAAACCCATTGCAATTCAAAATATTCCTTTCATTTAGACTGATTTTGTATATCTTTTTTTTAACAAACTTCTTTTCCTTTTAGTACTTTTAGATTTTGATTTAGTTCTAGGTAAGACGGGGACTGTAGACACTTAGCATCACAGCCCCCATCACCCAGCGCCTCTACTACCTCTCGAGCAAATTAAATTTAGAGCCTCTAAATCAATGTTGTTATCTTGAGCAAATCAGAGGCATCCTCGCCTACATCTTTTGGAACATTCAAACAAGTCCTATTCTCCAAAATACGCTTGGCATTCTAAATCTCTTAAAAAATTAATTGATTTAATAACTTGACAAGAATTATTTCCTAGCTGAACTCCTAGAGCATCGGTGGTTTTTAATTAAATAAGAATCATCATGGAAAAAGCAAAGGTGCTAGGTTGGGGAACAAATACCTTTTGGTAGATGAGCATTCCAAATTCGCGCGAGCCTTCGCCTTTTGGTCTTTTCAGAGTCTTGGTCCATGGTGGACGCTTACTCTCTTACTTGATCTACCAGGTGACATAGTCCCACCAAGTTGACCTTTAGCCTTATCAATACTTCGAGTCATTTGCTTTTGAGGACTTTTTGCATTCACTTGTCCAAATTTTCTCGGTGACAACAAAGACTAAAGGTTTATTTTTATTGATACTTGCCTCGCTAATGCCGCATTCAGGCGTGCCTCGGTGGTTTAACACCTTTAGAATTATTTCCCTCGAATTCTTGCCATCAATATCCATAGGCTTTTCCTCACACAATGTTCTCTTTTGGATTATCATTTGGGTCACCTCTCCTTTTTCGACCCACCGTCCACGAGGGTCATCATCCTCCATGGTAGAATCCAAATCAATTAATTTGGGTTCACCATCGAGCATATTTTCTTCAACCCCAAATTGCAAATAGTAAACATCGTCCCCCACAACCACATCCACATACACGACGGGGATAAGTTTGGGGTCTAGCACCGCTACCTTTTAGTCTAGGTCTTCCATGTTTCTTTAAAAGTTCAAGTCAATGTTTAGGAACACCTAGGATAGAGGCAATCGCCCAAATTATGGGAAAAACCTTATGCTCCTTAGGTAGTCCCGCAAACCGTACCCAAACTTTCTCAATCTCATATGAGTGCACATCTTCTTCAATTAATTTTTCAAACTTGATCTTTCCCTTTACTAGCTTAGTGTCCATAGCACCCTCAGCTTGACCACCATCTCAAACCATTCTGAAGATGGAAAATTAATGATGAAAGTATCTTTTTCCTTTCACCTCAACTTCCCATTTGAAGTTGCTCGGTAGTAGTTTTTCCAGCCCACCGTCAAAGACTCAACAATAATGGAACCTTCTAAGACACGCACCATAGCAAACTTCTCCTCGGCCTTTACTTTGGGATGCTCATTAGAAACCGGAATATAATAAAACCCAAGTCCATCCACAAAGACAACCATATGGCAAAAGCGAGAAACTCGTTTTCTTTCCAAATGGGCAAGCCTTTTGCACATGGTCACCACAAAGAAAAAATCACAACATAAAAACAACGGTGCATTCACTAGTGGTATGACCTTTTTTGTGACAACGATAACACAAAGGTTTACCCTTACTCTTCTTAATTCCTTTAGATGACTCGAATATCAATTGCATTTTTTTTTCAACATTTGGTGGGGCATTAGTCACCGGTACCTCCCCGTGCGACTTGTTTGAATTGTCCAAAGACCGGTTCGTGGCTCTCTCCGCACTCGACGCTTGAACCTTGGGCAGCACCTTCGGTTGTTGTGGTTGAGTGCTTGAAGGTTGGCCACCGCCGCCGCTATCCTCCTCCGACCAACGCCCCAAGTTAGGCACCGGCCGATGCAACTCGGGACGGGCGCTGACTGCATGCTTGAGCGAAGATGGCCGGCAACAATCGCGCCGGCGATGGCTCGCCAGGGGTTAATGCATCTGCCGCCCCGGCCAACCACCATGAAATCTATTGTTTGTTGACCTCCTTGGAGGTAGGCGCCGCCCCCGATTGAAGACCGGAGCGACTTGATCGGGATGATACCGCTGGTGGTGGTTAAAACCCACCGTGCCGCTTCGTCACCACGACCAAGTCCACCGCCATATCCACCGTTGTAGGTTCTCCGGCCACGCCCTCTGTTGTATCCACGGTACCCATAGTTGTTGTAGCCGCCACCAAATGAGCCTTCGTACCCGCGACCTCCATCGAAGCCGCGACCACGGCCACGCGGCCCGTAGTCATGACCACGCCCGTGATTGCCAGGATCAAAGCCCGGGTTGAAACCAGATTGAAACCAGCTCCACTCCCCCTTCCGCCTCCTTGGTCGCCAAGACCACCACCCCCAACACCACCTCCTTGCGCCGCCATTGGCTTTCCTTCCCGCACGATCTCAGCGAAAGACCGTCGGGTTGAGTCAGTTTGTGGCGCCTGTTTCAGAGAGGGTTTAGGATGTCTAGGGTATGTCTTGGTTCCCGTCCTACGGAAGAGTGAGCAAAGCCCCTTCGTGGGACTAAAGTAACGACCCAGCCCAATCCGTACTTTGTCAGGTACACGGCGATCACTGAAACCTGGCGCATCCGCCGTTTTTGTCGGACTACACGCAGCCGTAACGATCGAAGATGGAGTATTCATCGACGCGAAATTGTGGATCCAAACCGTCCTCATTTGAAATTTCAAAATGTTTTGAACAAGAGTTAACTCCCGAGATCTTTGATTGCACTCGAGATACGATCACCGACGACGACCAACGATCGAGGTCGGCAATCTCCGAGGCTCGCTTCCACCGATCTCGCCGGGCATCCTTTGGAAGGATGCCACTGCCAAACAATCCCCTAGAGTTCTCCTGTGGAGAAACTCGAGATGGAGGCAGCGGCCCTTGCCAAGAATTTCCGGTGTTCGGCTTTTGTTCTTTCAATTTTTTATGAGCCATGGTTTCCACAATCCTCTTTGACAACTTTACTCCAGAAGAGTTTCGATCAAAACTATTAAGAGCCTTTTCAGCTAAAAACAATTGATCTATTGAAAAAAACCCGCTGAATTTGCTTCTTTAATAAACTCCGGCGTTGAAATGTCATCAACTTCATCATCGCCGGAAGAAACATCTCCCGACTGCGCCCAGAATTTAAAATGTAAGCCTTCACCTTTTTCACTTGGAGCATGGATCGGTTTCGGTCTGTGACACATGTCTGCCACAGCCTCCACCATCCTAGACAATTCTTCCCGTCCCTTCTTGCATCGCTGCTCTTCCAGCTCCTCATCACCGCAGTCCATGTCTGGTTTAGTCCGCGGTCGAAGAGCAGTCTTCGTGCTTGGAGCAAGAGTGAGGCGTCTGGATCGTCCCAGCCGTCTACCTCGTCCCGCACAGGATTCCAAGGCCATGGCAGGTTCATCATCTGACTCACCATCACAATCCTGCGCCATAGCAAAAAGAACAAGAAGAAACGATGAAGAAAACGAATGTAACTATGCAATTACCCGTGTGAATTCATGTGCCTCCGACGAGGAAGCAGGGATCTGAATCGAAGCTGCTCCGATCCCGAGGCTGTCTCCGGTCTGCGATCCCGCGTCGCGCCGTCTTCGAGGATGACGTCCCTCTGCCGTGACTGACCAGCGTTTCGCGGTGTCGTGGCCGGCAGGGAGGCCCACCTGGTGTCGGCCACCTCACCTCCGCCCGCGGTCACGCGGTCGCCTCACCGCCCACCCTCTGACGACAGGCGTGGAGCCGAGCGATCGCGATGGAGACGGCTCTCCCTGACGCGATGCCGAGAAGCGCGATGACGAGAGGATCTTCGGCGAGCGACCCCCGGCGAGGTCAGTGTCGCCGTCGGCAAGGTTCCGACGGTCACCGGCGTAGCCCAGTCGCGATCGCCTCCAGATCTGCTGTCCGCTATTCCCGGAACTCAGGAACACATGACTTTCTGATAACGAATGTCAACTCACATGACTCATTGTTCTTGTACAAAGGTTGGTTTTGGACAATGATTGTGCAGTTGGCGTAGGAGCAAGAAGAAACAAATTATTTTAAGGTCTTGGTCCTCTGCCTTGTGCACCTCTACACACAAAAATAAATCGACTTAACCAATTAACAATTTATGGAATTTTTAGATTGGGAAGTCATTGCTTCACATATATCCGTGATGCCTAGGTTGGTGCCCCCAATCACCTTGAAATTCAGTATTCAATTCAAATGAACTCGATCATGCCCAACTGCAAAAGCGAAAAAAGGAATCACCACATCTGAATAGTAAACCTTTGAAATATCATCTAATCCTTTGAGTATCTTCTTTTTTAAGAAAAAAGAAACTAAATAAATTAGAATGAGCAAAGTATTGGCCCAAATCTATAAGGGCCCGTTTGGATCCCTTGAATTTGAGGAATTGGAATCTACTTAATAAATTAAGCTATTTAGTTTGGAATTTGAGATTCCCTAACTTTCCAA
Source organism: Hyparrhenia diplandra (assembly GCA_015847255.1). NCBI lineage: Eukaryota > Viridiplantae > Streptophyta > Magnoliopsida > Poales > Poaceae > Hyparrhenia > Hyparrhenia diplandra. Next base: position 147,976 of record JADLZK010008512.1, on the reverse strand, counting down.
AGTTCACAAATAAGCTTATCTCAAATTCATAGGGTGGGAGATAGGAATTGAATCACATTAAATTAAGCATGTTATGTGGTTGAGGAAGCCATCACCATGTTATGTTTGCATTGCACTCTCCTCCAACTCCATTCCATTGCATTGCATTGCACTCTCTAACTCCAACTCCATTGCACTACAATGAATTAAATTCCAAGGATCCAAACAGGCCCTAAATGAATTTTGGAGTGTTATACCTCTCTTAGTATAACTTGCACATGCAAAAATGTTTCATTTGACTTTAATTTCATTAGACCTACTTCCAAGCATCCCAATACGAATACGAATTCAACTGTTCACAGTACAAGGTCATATACCGCTTAAGGATAAACTTTACTTTCCCATCTCGAATGGGGCCAGGAGGAAGAGGCTGAGTGGACGGTCGGTACCGTGAGATGGAGGGCTAGGATGGAGCGAGGAGGGAGGAAGAGGCCGAGTGGACTGTGAGATGGAGGGCTAGGATGGAGCGAGGAGGCAACGAACCACTACGATGGAAGGACCCTGGATGAACAGTGAAGCAGTGAAATCCTAGCTGAGGAACTATAGTTCTTATTATATGACATGATATGACGTGTATTATTATATATGAAGGTGGTATAGCTTGTTTTATTGGTATTCATTATTCATTGTTTTATTGGTTGGAGAACCCTCAACGTTGTGTAGGCGCAGGCATCTTGAGCGCCTTGTTCACAGTGTACCCGCCGTCAACGACTAGATTATGGCCGTTGACATATTTGGCGTCGTCGGACGCCAGATAGAGCGCCGCCCTGGCGATGTCCTCCGCCTCCAGCACGGGCCCCACCATCTCGTTCATGTCTCTTTCGATGATCCGCCGACGCTCGTCGGCACTCTTATCGGGGAGCCACTCCTCCAAGATACCCATCCCCAGCGGCGTCGGGATGATGTGCGGAGAGATGGCGTTAACGCGCACCCCGGAGCGCGCCATCTCTCCGGCCACGGCGCGTACGAGGCCGAGGACCGCCGCCTTGGAGACGCAGTAGGCTGGGGGCGCCATGTCGCCCACCACGGCGGTGGTGCTGGCCGTGCAGATGATACTGCCGGCGCGGCGCGGGACCATGACGCGCGCCGCGTGCTTCACGCCGGCCATTACACCCCGCGCGTTGACGGCCATGACGCGGTCGTAATTGGCCAGGTCGATCGCGCCTAGCGGAGGCAGCGCCATGTCCCCGCCGATGCCGGCGTTATTGAACATCACGTCGAGGCGGCCGTGGAGCTCGACGGCGCGATCGACGGCGGCGGCGACCTGCGCCTCGTCAGTGACGTCGCAGCGAGCGTAGCGCGCGGCGTCGGGTCCCAGCTCGGCGGCGATCGCATGGCCAAGGTCGTCCTGGACGTCGGCGATGATGACCTTGGCCCCGTTCCTGACGAACTCGGCGGCCGTGGCCTTCCCGATGCCGCTTGCACCGCCGGTGATCACCGCCACCTTTCCAGCTAACCTACGTACGGATCGAAACCAATGTTTGTATTCGTAAGGCACCGTGCGTGGTTATTTACTCCAGTGCAGCGCCTCCGATGTGCATTGCATGTGTGAAGAGAAGAACAGAGAACTAAAGCGATCGAAGCGAACCTCTGGCAGTCGGCAGTGGAGGAGAAGCCGACATTGACGATGCCCAACGAGTCTGGCCTGAGAACGCGTTGCAGGCCTCTGAACATCCTGCTTCGTTCTTCCTTCCTATCTCTTGGTTGCCCACAGCAATGGAGGAGCAGCGTGTGTGCTTCACGACTGTCGTCACCGGCGCATCTGTCGACGCATGGCCATGGGTCTCCTCTTCATGCCGGCCGTGTGCCGCCTGCGGAAGGGGCAACCGTCGTCGTTGCTTGAGTGTGCTGGCGTGCCATGGCCAGATGGCACAGTAGGAGCAGCGCCAGCGCATTCCTGGGAACATATGCACCGCTGTTTCGAGGTGCAGTACAAGACCCAAGTACCGGTGCATAGTAGTACATAGTATGGGAAATTGCTAGATCCACCCGATGCTGCTTGTTGTATGTCCTGCAAATCTTGATTTTCTTCAAAAACATTAGTAGCTCTTGGAATATTATGTTACGCATATGATCATTTAATAATTCAACTCCAGTGTCAGGAATGATCAAAGACCAAGGAGACGGATTTCAGAACATAAGCGAGCTCCAACATTTGGATGTAATTTAGGGAATGGAAAATATTTTCATCAACGGAGAGTACACAACCAAGAGTCATCCAATTTGAAGTTTTTCAAAGCTTAAGATATCGCCAATTTGGAAAGCCAAAGCCGAGGCAAAGTGTCGTTTTTTTTGCTTGGACTCTACTCCTCCGTCCCTAAAAGATTATCATTACGCTTTCCGAGAAATAAATACCGCAATTATATATTAAAATACATAAATATTTATGCTAAATAATTAGCATCATCGGAAAAAAAAATTAAGTCTAGTTTTTAACAAATTTATTTGAAGAATTAAATGTTGCACGTATTTTCTACAAATTGAGTCAAATTTATGGCACGCATCTCATGTCGAAATTCTTTTAGGGACGGAAGAAGTACTACATAAGAAGATCCTCACCGCCAACAATCTAGCAAAACGGAACCGCCCAAACGACCGGATATGCAAATTGTGTGCCAGTGAACAGGAAAACCCAACCCACCTATGCAAGAATTGTCATTTCACCCAACAAGCTTGGTCATTCATTAAGCGATGGCTACATCTGGAGGTCTTGGATTCAGTAAATATAGTAGGATCATTATATGGTTACCGGCGAAGGTGTAGGGCAAAGTTCGACAAGGCCGAAAGAAGAAGAGTTGATGGAATTTGATTTATTTTTGTGGAACATTTGGAAAGAGCGGAATAAAAGGACGTTCCAAAACAAAGTAGCACATCTCTTTGTAAGGATGATATTCTTCGACATCAATTGGCAACGACACCTAGAGAGCAGGAGCAGTCAGCCTAGTTTTAGGAAAATTAGGGAGCTGTGTTTGGCCTTGTTTAGGCCTTTGTGCGGTGTTTGGCCTGCGAGCCGACGTAGCGAGCTTGTGGTTTCTAGTGGATGTCGATTAGAGTTCGAAATCGAGTAGAGTTGAGTGGATGGTGTTTCTCTTTGTAACCCATTGTATTTTTCTTACTCCGTCTAATAAAAAATTCGCAAATCTTTTATCTCCTTTCTAAAAAAAAATCTCTAGAAAAAATATAAATGCGTCCTGTTGACACGGGAGACACTTGAAGCCTTTATGTAGATTACTATAGCCAAGAAAAACACACTCCTTAGAGCAAAAATTTCTAGAGTTAGTGTAAAACTTTTTTTATGTTAAAACTCCTAAAACGCACCAAAAGATATTGTCTGCCCAGCTCCCATCGATTCACCCTGCTCCATCTCTTCTCCGGCTCCTTTGCTTCGCCCCGCAACACAGTATGGCCCGATTTCCCGCATCGAGAGTTCAAAAAAAAACTCCTTCGCACCTCCTATCCTGTCGCGACCCACCGCGCTGCCCGGCCGCTGCCCTCCCCAACCGCGCAGCCATCTGCGCCGCCGAGCGCCTTGGGTGCTTCCGCCCCATCTGCCGACGCCACACCCAGCCCCCCGCTCCGACGCCGCCCGGCCGCCTTGGGTGCCGCCACTGCCGCCACCCAGACCCGCCGAGTGCGCCGCCGCTAACCGGCACCTGCCCACGACGCCGCCCTGTCCTCGTCGGTCTGCCACGATGCGCCCCACCTCCTCCCACCATCCTCGTCGTGGAGTGTCGCCACCACACAGCCCCGTCCGCCGCCTCCCCAGCTCTTCCCATATGCCCACCCTTTCTCTTCATCTGAATGTTCCGAGCCCTTATGCTCCTCATCCTCTTCTCCCTTTGTGCTGTATGAAATGCAACTATTGATTCCTGTTTGGAACAGGTATGCGAATGGAGAGGTAAAGAAGGGTGATGAACTGATGATGTTCTAACTTTTTCTGAATTGCATGCCATTGAGCAATCCACGCAGCTGCAACCAGCAAGTATCTAATTGGAGCTGACTCTGTCCCTCCAATAACCAATTAATTCTCTATTTATTTTAGTCGCTGCTAATCCTAGGCAATCAGGTCGATCTAGAAAAGCAGAGAAAGAAATAGTGCTGATGCAACTGCAAACAAAACACTGAATCATTTATTAAATCTGCATATATAGCTAATTGTAACTGACCCAATTTCACTGGTCTTTTTTTATATTAGTACAAATGCCTCTTTTGAACAATATTTTTGCTAGATGAAAATGTGCTTCGCTATTCAGATGATTTCACATATAGGCCACTATTTAGTTCATTAACAATATTTTTACTCTCATCTTTAACCGATGAAGCAATGGGAAGAAGATTTTGTGTATGTAAAAAATTTTGATCTAAATATTATGAACCGAGGAGTACTAGAGATTCTTCATCACTTTTCACTGCATCCGGTTTCATTTTGATTCCATTGTTTCTGCTCTCACTTTCAGTATATGTGTTGCTTCTACATGTTTCGGACTGATGGAAGGACTCTAATTTGGCCACGCTTCATCTGTTGTTCGTAGGTATGTAGATGTTTGTCTTGCTCTGCCGATGCCCATTGGTTCATGCTTGCTTACCATCAATGCCATCCATTGTCCGAGGGTTTGTCAACATATGAGCAACTTGTTTTACATCTAGGGGCTTTGCAAGCCTTTATTGCGACTTAGATCATCTTGTCGGCTATGTCAATTTTGTTCGATATTAAAGAGAAGGTTAGAAAATGTGGACCAACCAAACACAGCTAATTTTTTTTTATCGTAAAATTAGTGCAGTGATGTTGTACTTGTCTGTCTATAATCCCTTGAAGTATTTGACTGTGTGGTCTGACAAAAGAGAGCTAATAAAAGTATCTGTCTAAAGTATTTACTCATTGTCCACATCCAGTTGGTTTCAGAGGAGTGGTTTGCAGCTTCATATGTAACTACTACTGCAGCTGTCCATAGGCCGATTCCATCCATTATCACAAAATTAGTGTATGACTGCATTTGTAAGCTCCGAACAATAAGGTACCGGCTGGCCACCCAATTTTCCTTCCTAAGCAAAAAAAAGCATATACAGTAAAGCATATTCAGAAGCAGAAGCTCTGAATTTTGAGCATTAGTTACTTATTGTTGTTGTCCACTCATGTATTTGTGCTTCATCAAAAATATATTTTGTTTAATCTCTATGGTTCTTTTACTGAAGGAAAGGACCATGGTTGTTCTATTGCTTTATAAACACCTTTCCTTCAGGACGATTAGGAATAGGAAGCCATTATCATCCTATTTAACTTTTTTTTTTTTTTGCAATAATGAGATTTATTTGTCATTGTGTTTCCCCTCACCACTGCTTGCAACCTGTTACGTATAATGCCTGATCGGAGTAGCTGACTTGATGGACAATATAGAATTTGGATATTCAGAGTTCACCTATTCTGAATGGCTGCTACGTAAATGGTTTTCCCCCCATTTATCCAAAAAGGACACACGGTTAGAGTTAGCATTTGATACACTTCACAGCCATTCTCAAACTGAATACCTAAAAGACAGCATCTGTCAGATTCTAAGCATTTGTCAACCTGTAGAAAATGCCTAAGTCTTTCTAAAACTGAATACCTGAAATAGTTGCCGTGCCACAAGTTGCATGAGCTGCAGGGTGAAAGATTAAGTATCCATATCTTTTTCTCTTGAAAAACACCAGACGAGAACGGCATGTACATGTTCATGAACAAAACAGGTCTGTACCGAAATATTATTTCTACAAACTATAAGCTAACCTTCTCATGTACATATTTTTTTCACGATATAACGCCCATCACCAGCATGCAGAGCTGTTGTCAGATAGTGAATAGGACTGAATAGAAGATTGGTTTGTAAATTTTTCTGTAGGTAACACGTGATGTATAATTTTTTAGTTGCCATTTGAATTATGGTACAACCTCTGAATTTGGCTGTAATTACTTATGTGCAGTATTGAGCAATAAAGGAACACTAATCTGCTGGGGATGGTTGCCGAAAGTGGTTTATGATGTGTGCTGGTTGTCTGTTCTCTGGTTTTGGTAGGGCTTGGATGCGGATTTGTGTTCTTTTGATGGTTTTCTTGAGGTGTTGAGTTGAAAAGCTATTATTTGGGTTGTCTTAAAGCATCGGCCAACCCCTAACTGCCGTTGCTAATTAGAACCGAAAACACCTAGACACTGATCATGTATTGGATCCAAAATACTGCTACATAGTTGCGCTGCCGTTAGCCTGAAGTTGTTAATGAATGATTGAGGCATCTCTATGAATTGTTTCTTTCAGGCAGCTCAAGAGTTATCAGTTTTGCGAAATTTCTCCCTATTTTTCTGTTTGAGTTATCTCAGTACATACCCATTAATTGAGTTTTGTTTGATAGTCTCCGGTCATATATCTAGACATAATTGTGTTCGGATATACTCTGTATATTTCTCCACAAGTATAAATTTGAATGGAATAACATTTTTCATGGTTATACATATGTTATATTGTAGTATTATATGTGTTCCCGTTGCAATGCATGGGTAGTTACCTAGTTTATAGAAAAAACATAAATATTTGTGATGTCAAACCAGCATATTGTCAAAAGATAGGTTTATGGTGTATCGAATGATACTAATTTGGTGTTGTAAATTTTGGCGCTCTTTTATGTAAATTCAGCCAGGTTTTAAAAGTTTGACTTAATACAAGTCTAGACATTGGTTTATGCAAGAATAGTGGGAGTAATTTTTTAGAAGTGTACTTACTGGGAGTGCTGTACCTGCAGGGTTCATGTGACATTTAAACAGATTTGACTGAGACAATTTTTTGTGCATGACGGCTTTGCAGGGTTAAGTACTTATAGCCCACCAAGTACATATAAGGCTAGGGAAAGTGAACGTGAAACAACAAGCTCTAATAAACATTAAACGTGAAAGAGCAAGCTCTAAAAATTGTGTACGGTCCAGGAAATTTCAAGCAATAGCCGCAAAGTTGCCACTGAAAGCCTCAAATTACAAGCAATCTTGCCTGGACTTTTACAAAGAGAGTAATTCTTAGCCTTACTTAGCTTGCTTCCATTTATTTTACGGTTAAATACCTGACTGGAGATTCCAAGGATGAACAGGTAGGAGAGAAAGAAAAAACATATAGTACTCCTACTGCATTACATGAACACAATTTAGGGGAGACGTCAGATCCACCATGTTTATTTCAAGGAAAGCTGAAGATCAGGATAGCAGTCACTTAATTGAAGAAATAATGGTACATTTTGGCCCTTACGATTTTAGTTATCCCAAAACTATACTTTCCTAGCTAGGCTGTTCGGCTGGTCGTTTCTCTAGCTGATAAGCCGGATAATGCTAATTTGTTGTGATAGAAAAACATTGTACCATGTCAAATAAGCCAGACGACCAAAATTGCCATTTCCAATGTAGAGTATATAGTGTATACTAAGGAGAACAGTCTGAGGTATTTTAAATTGCTGCATTTTTAAGGCTTCGGTATCTGTATTTGTACTCTAGCGTAAATATATGATTAACAAAAAAAAAAATCGAAAGGTTATGATTAGCAAAATTGTTATATTCAGAGTTCACTTGCTTTTTTTAGCAACTCTCAGGCACTCAGGCAGTAAAACATTTTTATGACTGCAGGTTGTGGCGCGGCAAAACGCACTACGTATTGTGTTCGTGTGTGCGAGAGAGAAAGTAAAGTATAAATTGATACATCATTTCTATCGTCGTTTTCTATGAATATTTGACATTTTTTGTCTAGTTGCAACGCATGGATATATTTACTTGTTTTTCCTAAAAACATAAAATATTAGAGATGCTCTTTCTTTTTGTAAGGTGTGACTTCCATATCCGCACATATACATAATACATATGCAGTTCATTATTGGTACTTGGTAGACAGAATACAGTAAACTATTTTATTCGGTTTCAGAACAAGAGAGACCTCAACGTGCTGCAGGCGCAGGCATGTTGAGCGCTTTGTTCACCGTGTACCCGCCGTCGACGACCAGATTATGGCCGTTCACATATTTGGCCTCGTCGGACGCCAGATAGAGCGCCGCCCTGGCGATGTCCTCCGCCTCCAGCACGGGCCCAACCATCTCGTTCATGTCTCTTTCCACAACACGCCGATGCTCCTCGACGCTCATATTGGGGAGCCAGTTCGCCATGACAGCCATCGCTAGCGGCGTCGGGAGGATGTGCGGAGAAATGGCGTTGACGCGCACCCCGGAACGCGCCATCTCTCCGGCCACGGCGCGCACGAGACCGAGGACCGCCGCCTTGGAGACGCAGTAGGCGGGGCCGCCATGTCGCCCAGGATGGCCGTGGTGCTGGCCGTGCATATGATGCTGCCGGCGCGGCGCGGGACCATGACACGCGCGGCGTGCTTCACGCCAGCCAGCACGCCCCGGATGTTCACGGCCATGACACGGTCAAAATTGGCCAGGTCCATGGCGCCCAGTGGGGGGCAGCGCCATGTCGCCGCCGATGCCGGCGTTGTTGAACATCACGTCGAGGCGGCCGTGGAGCTGGACGGCGAGGTTGACGGCTGCGGCGACCTGCGCCTCGTCGGTGACGTCGCAGTGGGCGTAGCGCGCGGCTTCAGGGCCTAGCTCGGCGGCGACAGCGCGGCCGAGGTCGTCCTGGACGTCGGCGATGAAGACCCTGGCCCCGTTCCTGACGAACTCGGTGGCCGTGGCCTTCCCGATGCCGCTCGCGCCGCCGGTGATCACCGCCACCTTTCCAGCTAACCTACTTACGGATCAAAACAAAGGTTTGTAATTGTAAGGCACCAGTACCATCCGTGGTTACTTCGTCGATGTGCATTGCTTATTTGAAGAGATGAAGAGAGAACAGATGCGAAGCGAACCTCAGAGAGTCGGCAGCCGAGGAGGAGAAGCCGCCATTGACGACGCCCAACGAGCCTGGCCTGAGAAGGCGTTGTAGGCCTCTGAACATCCTGCTTGTTCTCCTTGGCGACAGCTAGCAAAGGGGCAGTGGGTCGGTGTGTGTCCCTAGCTGCGATGCGAGGCTTCGGCATGCCATTGCCTCCTATTTATTTCGGCACACTCCGTGCACCATGTGCTCTGAGACAACATCTATGGATTGACTTCTAGATCAGCGAGATGCTGCTTATCGTGGCAGGCTGTACGCCACACCGGCTGCCAGTAGGATAGTAATATTAATCCAGCCAGGTTTTAAAATTTTGATTTAAAATAATAAGTAGTACAACTTTAGAAATTGGTTTATTGAAGAATGGTGCAAGTATTTTCTAAAAATGCAGGAGTGATGTACCTGGTCGATTAATGTGACACGAACCGATTTGATGGAGACATTTTCTGTACATGTCAAGCTCTTCATGCTTTGGTACTTAGCCAACCAACCATATATAAGTCCAGGAGAAAATAAACGTGAAACAGCAAGCTCTAATAAATATTAAACATGAAACACAGGCACACAGCAAGCACTATTCTGAGCGCTAGAGTTCTCTCGTCCCTTCCGCGGGCTACGTGGGAGAGCGGTGACCTACGGCGATTCTACGTTCCCCGTCGGTCGCCGTCGCTCGCTCCTCTGGCGCCCTTGTCGACGTCGCAGAAGGAGGGGGGCTGGCCGAATCAATGGAGGATGTGAACATACCCAATCTTATTAGGTTAAATAAGTTAGGGTTAAGTTTCCCCATGCCGACGGGCGAGGCATGGGTTCGCCTTTCTGGATGGTGTCTCCAACCGGCGATGGCGTGCATGTGCGGAGGAGGGCGGCACCAACGTCGGCGACGGCTTCCCGATGGTGGTGGCGGCGCATCCGGGATTAGCGTGAACTTGTCGGATCGGAGCTTTGTTCCTCCTCCGGATCTGGTCACTTCCCCCCCTTTTGCACCTCCTTCGTCTTCTCCGGCGAACTCTTCCGGTGAAGATTTTGGGAGGTACGCCTACCGACTTCGCCGTGAAACCGGGTTGGTTTTTACCTACCACATGCTCGGTGGTTTCATTCCCCTTCGGGTGTCTTTGTCTCACGGCGTATGGCGGGGATTGTTGGGATGTTCATGTGGTGCCCGATTCCTGTGCCCGACGATGAGAATGTTCTTAGGCCTAGGCGTTCAACGGTCAAAAGATACGTTGAAGTTTTCGACATATGGCTTATGGTGCCACTTGAAATCTTGTGTTTGATCGTCGGGATGGAGGTCGGATTCAAGATCCAATTTCTCCGATTTGCGGGTGATGAGGACAACCAAGAGGATGCCTAAGCAATGATTGTGTTGTAATTTTTTCTTTCTTCAAGGGTGTCTTTGTAAGGCTTGGAATGCAAACTTTGTGAATTAAAAATGAATACTAATCTCAATTTCTAAAAAAAGCACTATTATATATCTCTTAAAAAGATAAAATTCAACTGCATGTTCTATCTCCACTTGCGTGACATCCACATCATCTTCAACTAAATATTCATATCATGCCACTAACTTCCAACCTTTTCAATGTAGAATACACTAATAGCCATGTTATGCCACTAACTTCCAATCTCTTAATGCAGGACATGTATATCATCTTTCACTAATAGCCATATCATGTCACTAGCTTCTAACCTCTTAATTAAAGTTGCCCATGTCATCTCAAGTTCTATCTTTACATACAAGACATCCACATCATGCTCCACTAACTATCCACATCATATTTCACAAAACAGAGATGTCATGTCACTAACTTTCTAACCTCTTTCCTCGTATAAGTTATACATGCCATCCCTACTTAATTTCATTTTTATTTTTTCACAATCTCCGTAGCAATGCAAGGAGTAGTGTCTTCTACTCCCACTGTTCCAAACTATAAGGGCGTCGCGCGCCGCCGCTCACGCCGGCCGCCGCCTAGGATTTTCTTGGAGCATCTGCCCGCATGGGGGAAGGGGAGGGAGAGGGAGAAGGAGAGGGAGGGAGGAGGCGATGGGGAGGGGGGGGCGCCCTCTAGGGCGGGCGCGGTGGCCACGGCCGCCGCCACGCCACGCTGGAGAGACGGAGGGAGAGGAGGGAGCGCGTGAGAGGGAGAGGGAGGCCAGCCTTTTTTCCGAGAAGAGTGAGGCTGGTATATACGTGGAAGGCTGCGGTGTGGGGTTTCATGCAAAACAGCTAGGTGGGGGCAGCGGGGGTAAACGCAAAAATGTCACGAAATCGAATTTTCTCTTCTTGCAACAAAGATTCCCGGATAACATGAGGGGTAAAAAGTAAGAAAACTAAACTATTTTACTATTTACCGAGGGCCCGGGCGGACCGGACCGCTATTCCAAAGAGACAAGAGACCTAGGGAGTCGTCGAGTATTAGGAGTCTTGAACTTGAATATTGGCCACGGCCTGCGTGCACCACACGTGCTCTCCGGCGGCTAAGCTCAGTTACGGTCCATGGATGGAAACAGAGAATAGTAGGAGTGGCACGTCAAGGTCGTCGGTCCGATGCTTGTGGTAGGCTGGCCGCCACGCCGCCCGGCGTGAAATCACGGTCAATTGCGCTCAGATATACGGGCGTCGTCGTGGTACTGCGCATCCGAAGTTCCCCGCGACTTAGTTCCTGGTGCGGGCTCCTCTTCTCGACGTCGTCGTGCCCTCGCTGTCACCGCGGCTGTGCCCCTCGCGTTCCCAATCACGGCGGTGTGGCGGCGGAGGACGCGTACCCGTACAAGGCGCGGCAGGCGTTGTCCTGCAAGAAGTCGGCGGCGCCGGTGGTCACCATCGACGGGTACGACGAAGTGCCAGCCAACGACGAATCGGCGCTCAAGAAGGTGGTGTCCGTGACGATTGAGGCCAGCGACTCGCACTTCCAGTTCTACGTACGTAATTGGCAGATCTTGTCGGATTGCAGAGACCAATATGTAAATAGAAACGTTTTTACATATGTATTTTGTATAAATGTCAGGCATATAAATTTATATGTATGGGCTTGATTAATTTGTGAAAAGTTACATATTCACTTTGCAAAAATGTTTTTCTTTATTTTGCATTTAAATAGCTGAAACTTTAAAAACTCTTGCGTCAAAAAAAATTATGCAAAACTCTTAGAGATGGGCTATATTTTTTTTTATATATTTTTTTCTCGATCGGGTACCCGTGTTTCATTAAGAGGAAAGGGCCAAAGAAAGGCCGGCAACATGGATACAAGGACTTACAAGTAATTCAAGGATTACCGCATAGTCTAAAACACACACACAACAATACAAACAAGCATCAAGAATACATGTGGAGGGGAAGGTGAAACTCCTCTTCAACACGCCCACCCACTATGCATGCAAAAAGAGTAACATCCGTGCAATGGTCGCCAACAGGGATGGGTCAAGCCCGCAAAAGCATCCACCAATCGACAGACGAAACCGCCAACAGCCGGGTAGGCTGCCTGCGAAGCTTCGCCAAATGACCAAGTAGCCGCTGCACGCAGAGAGAGCATCCGCCAACGACCGGGTAGCCGTTGCGGAGCGAAGGCGACCAAATCCTCCATCGGCCAAGTAGGCGGTGCGAGGAGAAACGACGGCGGCGACACCCCTCGAACAAACCATTGTGAGGATGAGCATGAGGCACCTACAGGCAGAGAAGGCGTGACTCCGACGTTGGTGGCGAGAGATGGGCTGCGGTGGTGCTCCAACAAAGCCTTCGAAAGGACATTGACATCTAAGGACGCCAATGCTAGGAGCAGCACCCGAGTAGAGAATTGACATATTTGGAAAACGAAAAATATCAAACTGTTAGAGATGCTCTAAGATTTATACCCACACGAATGCCCGACTGTACACAACAATGGGTATCGGATACCCATCGAGAGTATATTCAAGAGAGATGAACTAATAAAATCACAGTAATATTCTTTTTCAAAAAAAAATCACAGTAATATGAAACAAATTCATAGTTAAGCAAATTATTGTTTTAAATGAAGCTTTTATTAAATTCTCAAAGCCTTACATCAAGATGATACAAAAGTCTTTAAAGAGTACTTCCAGACTAGTCTCTCCCTAATAAAGAGGCATCCAACGGAGATTGACACATTCTATTTACTAACAATTCTTATTTTCTTTCGTACTTTGTTTCCTGAACTTCATTTGTAAGTCCTTTTACTTTTGATCAATAAAGCTCAGTAGGGGAGACCCTTCTGTTTTATTTAAAAAAAAAAACAATTCGTAGACTGGATCGCCTTGGAACCGAATGAGGCCTTACTCGGTTTCAGAACGAGAGACTCAGTGTGCTGCAGGCGCTGGCATCTTGAGCGCTTTGCTCACCGTGTACCCGCCGTCGACCACCAGATTCAGTCCGTTCACGTACTTGGCCTCGTCGGACGCCAGGTAGAGCGCCGCCCTGGCGATGTCCTCCGCCTCCAGCACGGGCCCGACCATCTCATTCATGTCCCTTTCGAGGATCCGCCGGTGCTCCTCGACACTCCTATCGGGGAACCATTGCGCCATGGTAGCCATCGCCAGCGGCGTCGGGATGCCGTGCGGAGAGATGGCGTTAACCCGCACCCCGGAACGCGCCATCTCTCCGTCCACGGCGCGCACGAGGCCGAGAACCGCCGCCTTGGAGACGGTGTAGACGGGGTCCCAAGTCGCCCAGCACGGCGGCGGTGCTTGCCGTGCAGATGATGCTAAGTGAACCGAACCGAGTCGTCGAACCTCTGAGAGTTGGCAGCCGAGGAGGAGGAGAAGCCGCCATTGACGACGAAGCCCGACGACGACGACGCTGCGCTGAGAACGCGTTGCAGGCCTCTAAACATCTTGCTGCTGCTTCAATTCCTGCACAGCAATGGATTGGAGAAGCGAAGCTAGACCTTTGTGTTTGTTGCTTGGCTTTTGCTGGCCTGCCTTCCCATTATATTATATTTCGACGAGTACCGCGTGCACCACGTGCTCTCGGCAGCTATGCCATGGATCGATATCATATCCAGGTCGTCGGGCTGGCAGTATGGCCGCAGAGTGGATGCCATATTGCCACGTCAGCACTGTCATGTTCGTTTGGACTACCCGCGTTTATCGAGCAAAGTCAACCAAGCATCGCCCATTCAACAAATCAAGACCACTCCGGCACACAAAACGAACGAAAGTGTGATTTGCACTCGCATTTTTTTTCTTTTAAGTGCGAGTACTGTGAGGTACTGGACCTGCACTGACAAATTTAAACAGACTTAGGCCTCGTTTAGTTGGCGGCACCAGCCAAACGAACGAAGTGTGATTTGCACTGCATTTTTTTCTTTTAAGTGCGGAGTACTGTGAGTACTGGACCTGCACTGACAGCACTGTTCATGTGACATGACATTTAAACAGACTTGATTTGAGACTGCATGTTGGCGTGGCGCTGCATGATTAGGTTAGCCCACCAACTATTGTGGCCCCAGGAAAAATAAACGTCAAACAGCAAGTTCTACCAAAATGATCTTACTGTCTAGTCACACATCACTGAAGGTGAGACGTGCACAGAAGGTGCAAGATATTGAGAAGAAGAATGTCAGTACTCATCAGTACATATACCAGGGATCAAGACCCATTGAATAGTCCAGTGACAGAGAAATTTCACCTTCAGCATCTGTATGGTCATATCTCAATGAAGCCTCTTGTCAAAATTACATTTGGAAATATGTATACTGATTGAGAAGAAATATAAGGACACATCACTGCTCTTGATCATTCAAAATATAAGAAATCTCAGAGCACCCAAAACTTCCATGCTCTTGATATACACACATCATTGCCTCTCCTAGGAACCTCCGCTTAGAAGTCTGGCTTTGCATTTCTTCAGTAACCAGTACAGAACAGATAATCAAACATGTACTGTCTTACGCTGCTTAACTAGTATATCAGACTTTTGCCAGACTAGAGCAAGCAAGCAGCATACTTTGACAATAATACCAGTGGCAGCGAGCTTACCTAGCTGCAACGCACTGTATCAAAATAACAAACAACGAGCACATACGGTACAGTACAGTTCACATGAAAGGATTGTCCTCAACACAACTCAGCTTAATTCTGCACGAATCACGCTACTCATTTCAAGCTTAAAAGTAACAAAATCAGGTGTATGTGCCACAATAAACGGAATCAAGCTCCTCAAAAAACTCATAGAGGAAAACGCCAAAAGAAGAAATATAACTTTCCAATCCACTGAGCCATTTTCAAAAGGCATTTTCACAATGATTGTTACACGATTAAAACCAAAAAAATAAATTCCTGTGCTATTGTGTATTGCTTTAAAAACCACATGTGCTCGTTGGTCAGCACCCAAAAGCTGGAAGATTCTCCAGTTTGTAGAAACATGATAAGAGAAGTAGGTCTACACTTCATTTGCCCTGTGTTCTCCTGATCCAATTCAAAACATCAGAGCATTCATCATCCCCAAGGAACACCCTGTTCACTGAGCGATAGGTTTTCATATCACGGCTTTCCAGCATGCAACTTTCCCTTTTCATTTCAAGTGATTCAGGAACCATCCTTGGACTGCGGCCATGGTAAGCATCACAGATAAATTGAATGATCGCCTCAAATGGTTGTGAAGAATTGACCCACTGGTAGATCTTCTCGTTCTTGAAACCAGGTAATTTGCCTCCTTGCGAAGTTCCTAGATGTACTCTTAAACTTGGCCAGAAATTCGAGGAACTCCTGCGTGGTGCTTTCACCTCCATTCTGCCTACAGTGCAGCAGGTACTCCATGGCTTGCTTGTAACCAATGGCACGAGTTGCAGAGTTAACATGTGGATGCAAACCGATATCAAGCAGCCACGAGGCTTCTGAAAGTAAACCACCTGTGTCAGCCAGCATTTCTTCACACCTCAAATCAATTGATCGGTACAGCTCCAAACGTGAGCATGCAAGGAAAATACAAAAGAAGTCATAATCCATCTCCCTGGCTTCACAGCTCCCTCCAGCAGAGACCTCGGTTAGCTCAGTGTCATGCTGTTCACAAAACGTATTGTATGGTAAAGTGAAGGCAGAGGGAGGGGAACCTGATGATCTAATAACCTCAAGGCTGCGACTCAATCTCTTCCAGTTATTCAGAGACAGGTCCCGAGCTTTAGGGTCACCAGCCCGTACCACTAGCTCTACTGCTTCCTCCCATTTGCCACTCTCCCGAAAAACTGACGAGTTCAGACCACACCGATGAAGTGATGTCCATGGATGACTGTGGAACATTTGGTTTTCCATACATGTACCACCGTAAGTAGAGCCCAGTCCCTCCAGCAACAACAGGCACTCGCCCTCTGTCAAGAACATCCCGTGTCGCTCTCCGGGCATCACGAAAGAAAGCTCCAGCCGAGTAATCATCTGACGCGTGCAGTATGTCGATCAAGTGGTGTGGCACCATCCCCAGCTCCGCTGCGGATGGTTTAGGCGGAACCAACGTCAAGGCAGCGGTAGACTTGCACGGAGTCCGCACTGATGATCTCTCCCCAAGCCTCCTGGCCACCTCCAACGCAAGCCTGCTCTTCCCAGCACCAGTAGGGCCTGAGATGACAATGATTGTATCCTTCTTCCTTTGATGATTCGGCACCAGAGAGGCGGTCGCCGCCACAGCGATCTTCTTTGCGGAGCGGAAAGATGAGGGCAGCTTGTGTGGCGAACACAGGACAGGCCAGCTTGTCCAGACCGCACGCCGCGTGGCTTCAAGACGTGGCCTCATTTCACAGCACATGACAGGAAACGAGAGTGCCTGCCAAAGATGTAGAGGGGATTTCAGTCTACAGTACAGCATCGTTCGAGGTGAGAACTGCAGTACAGCCCGATTGCCCAAACAGTTGGTAGCATAGGGCTAGGCATTTCATCAAACACACACAGGACGCAACGGGAGGGGCACATAGAATGGTACCTGTGTGGATTGTGGAGTGGAAGGCCTGTTTGGAATCCGATCGCTGAGGTCCGAGTGAGCGTCTATGGGGACTATGGAGCAGAGGCGTGCTTGTGGTTGTGGAGGCGATGGCGAGCTCCCACACCCACACCACACGGTGCGGGTCGGCAAGGTTGCTCTCAGTAACACGGGCAGCTGGACGACGAGAATCGAGGTGGTAACTAACCAATTCAGTTGGTTTTTGGCACCTCCGCCTCTCCCCGTCGGCCGTGAACCGTGAGGCCAGGCGACGCTTCCCCGTCGCCGTCGGCCGGTCACGACGCCTGGTGCTCCTGGGCGGAGAGGAGGGAACAAGGTGGCATAGGATTCGGTGGACATCCCACCACGGGCCCATTTGTATCATATCATCCCACATCCACCAAACTGGCCTGAATAAGAAAACGACCCATCAGGCCCACATCCACCAAACTGGCCTGAATAAGAAAACGACCCATCAGGCCCACTCTGGTGCCCGGTGATGCAGCCGTTCCAGCCAGCAGCCACCCTTGTTCCGATCAACTCGAACAGCAAGTAAAATTATCTGGACTTCACTAAAAAAAAAAGAGAGTAAATTATCAGGACTACTATAGCCATCGTGTCGCGGCCAACTTTTTTTATAGTATTTATTAAAAAAGATTGAGAGCAAGATCAGCACTTTTTAGCAGCACTCTAGGCAGGTTTCCCCAAACTCCTTGGACACGTCTTAATCCTTTGATTTGAAAGACAAATTAATCCGAAGCAATAGAGACAGACCCACGTATACACGGGAGCTTCATCATAGTAAAATCAACATGGATTTGTTGGAATAGATACTTAAGCAGATGTGCGATATTGTTCATATACAAAATGACATGAATAGTGCTGCTCTGATCACAGATCAGGCGCTTATTTGGAGTAGCCAAATTGTGGAGCCAATACAAGGGAAATGGAACAGCAACTACATGTGCTCGCTTCGATAATGTTTGCCTCCCAGGTTAACATCTATCCTTGGAGCCCAATGATACCTGATAAGATGAGCAAAATGTGGAGCACAAGTTAAAAGAATTCACAGTATTGTATTGTCATAAATAAATTGAGTGGCATTCGCCAGATAACTTACCACAGGCAACACGTCCGCCAGCATTCCCGGTGGTCTTGCTAAGCTCATGCCCACCTGGTGAACCAGAGTATATTGTTATATAAACACATTTTATATGGGATTGCCTTGTATAGCAATCATACACCTATTAGTTAGAACAATAAAATTGTCCAAAAATCAGCACAAAAATGCTGCCTAAACGACTCTAAGAGATATTTTTTTTTTGTTAAAAATTAAATGTCCATGGAGGAATTGATAACCAGACTCAAATAGCTAAAATGAAGAAAACTATCCCCAACACAGTGATGCATCAAACTTTTACATCTAACATCATTACTTATAAAGAAACTGATAGGCAACATATATTGATCCAAAAGCATGTGAAAAATAGTTTATGAAGTGAGGGAAATGCTCTAAGGCAAGATATCCCCCAAAATTTTCACACTACCTCAAATATATGAACATTATCTACTCTTTAAAGGATAGTGCAAATGTACAAACAGCATAACAGAAACTGCTCTGGAGAAGCCATATAGATCTGACAAAGATCAAGCCAAGAAATGCATGATCCAAGTGTTAACTGAGAATTACCCTTGCCAAGGTCATCGGGATCAGCATGGACAACAACAGCTCGGCCAATGATTGAGTGTGGCCCAGTGAGAGGGATCTGCCGTTCAAATATGGGTTCCATGTCAAATGAACAAGTTCAAACCAAAATGGATAGGAAACGGACAACATAGTTACTAGTTAGAGAAAGCAAGTATTGCTAACCTGGCTGTCAGTAATATTGACATTAACAACACCTGGGAAGCCAAGGAGTAAATTATCAGCAGGATCATGCACCGCAGTCTCAATGCAACAAATAACTTTGGAAAATAAAAAAAATCTACTCTTTTCAGCCAACTATTATAAAGGTTTCTCCACTTCTCCAGTACAAATGAAGCAAACAGAGGCACAAGGCAGTGAGGCAAAAATACCATCCTCTCCCGCTGTCACATTCCCAAGATCACCAGCATGGCGGTGCTCATCTTCTGGTGCTCCATGCTCCTTACCAGCAGGATTGAAGTGTGGCCCTAGAGCACAGAACAACAATTGCCACCCGTAAGCACAGCACGATCAATTGCCCTGATCATACACACGGAACATAGAAGAAAGAGATGAAGTAGGTACCAGTAGACATGCAGCCATTGGTGGTGTCACCAAGCGCGTGCACATGGAACCCATGGAGCCCCGGCTTGAGGCCAGAGATACTTCCAGTCACGGTGGTCGGACCTAATCATGAACCAGATAGTCTCGTTAGGTGCCAGCCAGTCAACGTGCACAGAGGAATAGAGCACAGGGATCCTCATCATAAGTCAAAACATGTGCCAGGAATTACCATCTCCCTCTTGGGAAAAGAATATGGTGCCTTTGACATCAGGGCCAGCGAGGACAGCGACTGCCTTCACCATTTTCTCTGTGATCTGCCACCAAAGCCCCAAGAGAATAAAGTTCATCTTATCAGTAGGTTAAGAGGACATGAAGCCGAGTTATTATGAAGTGCTGAAGAATCAAAACTCAGCAGCATCTGTAGTCAGTATGCTTCACTGTACATAATAAGTCAACCGTCCTTTTTTTATTTTTTTGAAACCGAGCTTAGCTCCTGCTGCATTAAGAGAGGTGGGATAAAACCCAAATCCAAATAGAGTACATGATGATCACGGCCCTAAACATAGCGAGCTGCCAGTTTAGGGTGGGGAACACTGACACAAATCACGCGGCCTGTGACTATTCAGTTAGTTTGCTGCAGCACTAGGATTAGCAACACGCTAATACTAAGCATCAACACGCCTGTTACACAATCATACACAAATTAGGCAATACTACTACACAGTCTAATCAGTAAACCCAGATCTTGTATGCAACTGATGTACAGAAATAAATCTACCAAGTAACTCGAACATACCCCCCAAATCCGGTACCACACACGAACTGAGGAGCAACAGATCCGGCTAATCCGGCAGAATCGGCAACCACGGATATAGGGTACCAAAATCAATCAGTCCAAGAGAAACGTTTATATAGAACCCTAATCGGGATTCCGGGGTTTACTGCAGATGAGAAAGGGCGCACCTACAGACGAAACGACGAGAAGTGACAAGAACCCTAGGGTTTCGGTGGTTTCGAGTGATTGATCGATCGATACCTCAGGCGGCCCCCGGCGCGAGAAGAGATGAGAAGGTGGGAGACGAAGCGAGGCCTGCTCCTGTGGAAGACTCTCGAACCGAGGACTGACAGCTCGATTTCGCCAGTCACGCGTCGGACTGGAAGCTCCTTAAATAAATTGTCACCGGCGGCTATATCACCACCTACCCATAATTTTATTTTATTTTATTAGGTAACACCTAGTACTCCATTTATCCAGCGATGTAATTGTTTTTTTTTAAAAAAAATCTAACATTTAGAGTACGAATCAAATGTGTCGGAGTATATTGATGTAAATCACGAACCATACTTTCATATATCATTTGCAAAAAAAGAAGACATAATGTTGATACACACTTAAGGGGCCGGCACGCTGGAGGCCCGCCACCGCCTCTTCTTCTTGGCCCATCGTGGAGCACTCACGGCCCGGTAAGGTGTTATGTATGGTGCGAAGGATGCAGATCGATGTCGTCGTTAGTCACGTATTCTTCTGAATCTGAATAATATAATGCCCAAGTCCGAGCAAGTCGAGATCGAGCCGAGTCATTAACGAGCGAGTTAGCGAGTTGAGTTTTTTGGTCCAGCCTTAGTCTGACGACTCATTTCAGGCCGATGTCGAGAATGACAATGACAAGAGTATCTGTTGGTGCAGGAACCAGGTGAATGGGCTTCATATACAGAGGTGATAGACTGATAGATACATGCAGCAGCTGCTGGGTTGCTTGATACTAGCACCCTAATGACGATTTTGGGGTTTCTGGTGAGTGGTGCCTCAGGGCTCAGGCGAAAGGGTCTACTTTCAACTTGGCAGCTCTGCATCTAATCTTCAAGACAGGAAGACAATACTGTACCAAAGGTCCAAGAATCATCATAATCACAGCAAAGGAGTAACTGACAAAAGAATGCTCAACTATAATTATCATACAAACATCCATCCATCCATCCATATGGCTAATAAATATTTTTAACTATAATTAACTACTACGGCGGTAGCGGTAAATACAGGTGTGCAGAGCACCACCAGTCAAAACGAGTGCTCCCTCCAGCTCCAGTTTAGTTTGCCATATATAAACCTGAAAATCAGACTGGGGGGAGACACCCATGCCATCCTATATGCACATCACTCACCTACAACAAATGCATATCATGATCAAATTCAACTACATTGCTGCTATCTTGTCTCTCTTCACTATTCTCCTGCAGAGGGGGGCCTCAAAGCGCGACGATGGGGCCCGTAGGCCTGCAGTGCGCGGTGAAGAGCCTCGCGGAGAAGAGGCCCCTGGCCACCTTCCTCAGATCAAACGCCGCCGCCGCGCGGGGTGGTGGAGACGATGAGGAATGCTTGGACGACGGTGACCCCTGGCGATGTGCTCGCGCAGCGTCAGGTTCTCCTGCCTCATCACGTCCATGGACGACGCCAGCTGCCTGATCACCTCCCTCTTCTCCTCGTCCTTCTCGGCCAGCTCCGCCCTGAGCGCCGCCACGCTCTCGTCGGCCGCCTTCTGCAGCGCCGCGTTTTGCGCCTTGAGACTCTCGATCTCCGCGCGCATCTGCTGCTCCACCTCCTCACGCTCCTTGAGTTGCGGCAGCTCAGCTGTCTTGATGGTCGCCGCACGCGTCGGCTCTTCCTCCTCGTCTTCGTCGTCTTGCTCGGGGTCATCCACTTCCGACTCCGAGTCGTACATGGAGGAGGCCGAGCAGGAGGAGCGAGGCGTGGTCTTGCCGTTGGTCGACGACGCCTGGGACCGGCTGCTCTGCGTGCAGGACGACAGGCCGAACACCGTGTGCCGCGTGCCGCTGCCGTGCTTGAGCAGGTCGTACTGCTCCGCCAGCGAGCGGTGCGTGCGGTACAGGTCGCCCAGCATGTCCACCAGCACCGGCCGCTTCTTGTAGTACATCTCAGCGCGCTGCGCGAACGAGTCCGCGTCTTGGTCGATCAGCTTCAGCATTTGCTTCGTCTTGTCATCCAGCTCTGACATCAAAGGCAACGGACAAACACAATATAGTATCTCGTCAGTAATAAGCAAGATGTAATATTTCTTCAAAAAAAAAAAATAAGCAAGATGTAATAACTCTACAAAAGTTTCACCAAAAAATAACTCCAACTGAAAGCAATAGATAGATGCTGTAGTTTGCTCTAATGATTCAGATGACATGAAACCAACCCAGTGGATCGTCAAGACAGTTTTGGAGTAAAACGATCATTTGCAGGCAAACTCAAGATGGAATTTGCAATAAATCACTGAAAACTTCATGTCTTTCATAAATGATAAAGCAAATAAACATTAGACAAAATATTTCCTAAATGCCAAAAATACAAGAAAAGCATGCTGACGAAATAAGCTCTATATAACTGCAACTGGCCTCACGTACTGTTTACGAAACGTTCCACCTGTACATGCTAAAAACTAAAAAGCACAGTAAGAACGGCAGAGCAAGAACATCCATTATGCCATGAATCGGGGAAATACAAGGGAGTGAGGCAAAACCTGAGAGCGTGTTGTTCAGCCATGGAGATGGCCTTGCAAGGTTGTGGCTGTCGAACCACCATGCCTGCGGCTGCTCCTCCTGGTGCACCATCTTGTCTCGTCACTTACCTTACCTGAAGCGTTCACAGAAACCAACAGTGTTACACAAACGGGAGAGTTCGGATGCCACAGAATCTTGGTTTTTTTTTTTTTTCCATATTATCTAGATTTGTATCATACTATATTTGTGGAAAGGGGATCCCTCACAAGTTAGGAAACAATAACAGATACCGGAAAAGAATCGATCGTAGCATGAAAAGATCAGCGTTGTATACAGTGGAAAAGGAAACTAAAAAAATAAAAGGGGGGGTTTTGTCGTTCTTGTACTGACTACTGAGCAAAAGAATCCGATAGCAGCAACAACTCCTATGGTGGCACGGCGGAAAAAACACAGAACGGCCAGCCAAACCCCCGAACAGAGCCGAAAAAACATCCAAACCAAAGCGCGGGCGCCAGTAACAAGGTCGGTGATTCACCCGGCCGTTCCTCACAATGCGGGTGAAACCGGCCGATCCCGGCTCCAAGAACGCAATCGACTCACCACGCCACGCCAATCTGAACTCCTTCACAGTCGGCGGCGGCGCCAGGCAACTGCAGCGATCGAATCAAGAAGTTCCGGTATAGAGAGAGAGAGAGGAGAGGGGCGAGACAGAAGTCGAAACCGCAAGAACGGCACCTGGTTGCGCACTGCTCCTCCGTGACGGATGTTGCCGTTGGGGCTCCCTCCTGCTGCTGCTGCACCTGGCTGCCCGCCCCCCCCCCTTTGCGCTTGCTTTGAGGATGCCGGAGCGGAGGAAGCGGACAAACCGATCGCCGATTTTCAAATCCCGCCCACGACGACGGCTCTATGGGATGGAGATGGGGATTGGCAAGGGAGATGTTGCGGAGGAGCCCTTGGAGAAGGACTCTATTTATGTTCCGAATCGGAGTCGCACGCGCCGCGCCTGTGGTGGGATCGGGTTTGGTTTTCTGGGTCTGGTAGGGTGCGGAAAGCGTGTTTAGACTGGGTGGGTCACTGGCAGGTGGGTCCAGGTGAAGTCAATCCTTCCCGGTCAGACCATCCTCGGTAAACGCTAGGTAAGTGGAGTATTAATTAATTAATTAATTAATAATTGAGTAGTCTGGTAAAAAAATGGACAGCAACAGCGCGAATGCTAATATAGCAAGCTGGCTCTAGTAGTCTAGTAAATCTAATAACGTAATAATAATAATAATAATAATAATAATAACATATTTGGATTCACTAGGCTAATAGTACTTATTTCCTCTGTCCCAATAAAAAGATTTCTAAAATTGTCTTAGGTCAATATTTTTAAATTTTAACCTAATTTCTACAAAAAAAAAAAATTAAGATTTATGTTATCAAATTAATATCATTTGATTTGTCATAGCAAATTTTTTTTTTATAACATTCTTATTTTAGATCATATAGATGTTGTTACTCTTTCCATTAGTCAAAGTTAATTTAGGCACGCAGTTTAGAATTGATTTATTCAAGGATAGAGGGAATAGTTAGCAGCTAAAACTATTACTAGTGGATTCATATTGGCCAACTCAACTAATTACTAGCTAGGAGCTATTACTAACTATTAATTTTTCCTTAATAGTTCTTTCGGACTGTAGAGGGGTTGTTTGGATCCCTTAGCTGCTAATAGTTAGCTAGCTGATAAGTCTTCAATAACTCATATTAGCTGCTATTAGCACCTGGTGAAATAGCTGTTAATTAGGCACTCAACTAACAATTAGCTAGACATGTTTGGATCCAACGAGCTCATTACTCCCTATGTACAACTAATTGCCATGTCCTTGTATCCAAACAAGGCATCATAGATAGCAGCCACCTATTAGCAACATAGTAGAAGTTGGATCCAAATAACCTATATATAAATAATTAGCAAGCTAACTATCAGTATGTCATTAGGTCTAAACGAGCATAAACCCAAGGAGTGGGATACAAATTTTATTCTCTTTTTTCCCCAACATAACTTTGGTTACACATAGCAAAGCATGTATTATGGTAATATAATACAAGCTTTAAAAGATGTGCCAAAATTTAGAGAAAAATGTACTACTGTCATCCAGTTGAGACTAAAGCAATGGCGGAGCCAAGAATTGAAACTTGGGTATTCCTAATATTTGCTTCAAACCAATATTTGCTTTCTAGATTCTAAACTTCTAAATAAAAGGCCTGTTTTTACCTTTTTGGGGTTGAAATACATAAAAATACCGCAAATTATAGCATTATATATTTATATATACAAGTATATACACACAAAATAGTTGAGTACTCCCAGGAAAATTGAGAAATTCCCCTAGATCCGCCCATGGACTAGAGCGAGAGAGGATGCAGCGTGGGGCGTTGCTGTCGCTGGAGCGCGCTGGCAGTGGCAACTCGTGGTCGCTTTCTGAAAGCGCGCCGTGGCGGACCCTGCCAGCCTGCTAGTTTATGCACGGACGCCGCGCCACTCTTTTAAACTAGCCGTTGCAGACTCCCACGTAATGCAATGCTGCCGCATCCGGTCCAAATCTAGTGTTAGGTAAAAATATTGCCATCTCTCCATATAATTAATTAATTAATTAATTATTGCAGGCTTTGAACAAATCGTTATTTGAATTTTTCATTGGATTTATAGAAACTAGGTGAGGGCCCAGCACGCAGCGAGACAAACGCGCGCGTGTGGTCTGGGGTCGTTCACTCGTCTCTCAGTGGAGTGTTGTGTTCCCACTTCCCAGCAGCAGCAGCCGGCCGACCGTTGCCTCGCAGCGAGCTCCTGTCCAGCCCAGAATCCAAGGGGGCCACGTGCTACTAGATTTGCTTCCCTCACTTTCCGGCCGGCCTTTCGTCGGACATTTTTAATGGGTTTTCTTTTTTTTTTTTATTTCTCATCAAGATATATGAAGAAAAAAATTCAAAAATATAGACAGTCGATCTTGGAGATCTCTTTCCCTCCCTCCGTCTCCATCTCCGCCGGCCCGTCTTTCAATTCTCCGTATACTACGTACGTACGCCATACAACAGAGGGTTAAAAATCAAGGAGGTACTGTATTTGCATCGTTCCAAGCAACGTGACAAGAATTTGTTATCGGATCGATAACGCCCAATACTATCTTTGTAGAAACAGATGTCGGGGCCGTCTTGGCAATTAACTCTTGTAGTTGTGGGCCGTTGGGCTCTGCCTCCGTTTCATCACGGGCCGAATCAAGACTCGGGCCTGTTTGTGTAACTGGAACTGCGTCCGGAGGCCGCAAAACGGACGTGGCTGTGCGTGGAGGAGTCGTCGCCTCACCTCCATCCATCTTTCATCGGTCGGCCCCCAGCATCGTCGCAGCTCGATCGCACCAAGAATATACTCTACCATACCAGATGCAGTTTGGTTCGTGTCTTGTGTCTGCCCACCAAGAGGCATGCGCACGCTATTGCTGCCTCGCTTGCCCTGCATACTATGCCGCGCAGATATGCACGCCGGACGGGGAGGGTCAGCCTTATTGCCGGCCATCCTCTCTACAGTACTAGTACAGTATAATGTACTCCTCGTTAACGCCATTACTACGCCAAGGTATGTCAACGTTTTGTGTCACTAGCACTGCGTTATATATTAAAATATATAAATATTTATGGCTAAATAATTGGTATCATTGAAATGATCTTTAATCGGTCTAGTTTTTAATAAATTTATTTAGAGATATAAATATTACCAGATGTATTTTTAAAAACCGAGAAAATTGGATCGAAAAGTTTAACATGCGCACGCATATTGCGACATCTAAAAAAAGGGACGGAGGAGTATATCATCCGCATGCCATTTCATTTACCGGCGGCCGACACGGCCATCATTCTGTCTGTCTCTCGAGCTAGCGGCCGGCCGGTACGGTGACGGTGGAGCCACCACTCGAGCTGTCGCCCATCACATGCGGTCTTTTCCGAGAAATATGCATGCCCACACACACAGCTTTGAGCTTTCTACCAGTGTGCAGGTTGCCCGCCTGCGTGCTTCCAAGGTCACTCACACGACGATGACTGCATGCCCGCCTGCGTACGTGGCCGTTTTGACGTTGAAAAAAAAAAGAGACACGGGCGGGCACACGGCCTTGGTTCAGCCTTGACGCCTTTCGTCGTTGGGGCAAAAGCCAAATCAGCGCGCACTCGCACTTCATCCACCGGTTTCCAGAGATGCACGACTTTAAGCTAATTAAAACTATGCATTTTCTCGGCCATTCTAACACTTAATTATCTACCAAGATTTACCAAACGGACCCAACTAGCTAGTAGCCCACAGAACCAAACACACATTTTTTGGTCACTCCACATATCTCTAGTAGCCACGTGTCTAAATATTAGCAAATTAAACGAGGTTAACATCGAGGGAGGGGAGGGGAGGGAGAGAGAGAAAAAAAAGGGGGGGGGGGGGGGGGGTGGGTGGGGGCATGCACATGTTATAGACAGAAGAAGTAGAACCACCAATGCTCCTTGGTACCGAAACAGATAGAGATGTGCTGCAAACTAATATAAGTTTGATAATATTATTAAACCCCAATAACAATTTTCAGAATTTTTTTACTGTTTTATAATATTATTAATTTTTTTTGTTCAAGTCATAAAAATAGTATTTTGAGTAGTGGTAAGTAAAAACACTTAATTTTCTAGAGATTTTCAAGATGCAGGCTCAAATCGCACATGTCTTATATATCATTTTCCCACATTGCTAGATAGGACATGTAGTTCGATCAAATTGTGGTTATCTTCTATATCTACAAAAAGGAAAAAGAAAAATTAAACCCGGAGAAGCACGTACGATAACGAGAACTATCCAAAGAGGGTGCGGGGCTCACCTTGCGCTGCGACGAACGAAAGTCCAACGACACCTTGCAGCGGTGCGACAAACAAGCGATCCAACGACACCTTGCGCGCGCTGCTACTAGCTCTTCTGTTTGCGAGACCGGCAAGTGGGAGGAGCAGAGGCGTGGTTAAAGCTGGATAACGAGCCGAGCTCGCCCTCCGGTGTCATCCGGCCCGTTAGGATAATGAGCTATCCCGGCTTCGTTATCTTAACGATCCCCGCCTTTGGCTCGGATCGTCGGCTGAGTTAAGCTCTCGAGTAGCTCGTTAAGGAGACAACCGCGAGCCGGGTATACAAATACACAAAATATAATATTTGCATTTATATAAAGCCACGAAAATGATAATAATATAAAATAATACATCCAACAACTTTAAATTGAATAAAATACTTATATGTGCTAACATATCAACCATTTATAGAGTGCAAAAATGTGAGTTATAACATAAAACTAATATCCATTCATAATTTTTCACCAAAAACATTTTTCATTTAAATTTAATACCTCACGGAAGATTCGGGGTTTGATTTATTCAAATCGAGCTTTAATCTTGGCTTAATACCTCGTTATCGTAGTAGCGGTTGATTTCATGGAAGGAGGACGAGGATTTGAAACATAACCAATATATGTTTTCCGTCCGCGAGCTTTAGGGGTGATGCGTGGCCTTGGGTCACCACACCCGACCCACTAAAGGAACACCTCCAATCGTGTAATTCAACAAAAATAAGATCACTTATTTTTTTAGGTGAAGCCCGGCGGGCCGGTGTTATCTCCATGCTCAATCCTCTACCACGGCCTTCTCGACTATTTCTGGCGGGCTTGGTATCTTTTTTTTTTTTTTTTTTTTTTTTGAGGATGTAGCCCCGGTTTTCCCCCTCGAACGATCGTCTCGGTGAGTTAGACCTCCTCGAGCGCGGAAGATACAAAGGAGATAGCCCGCCCAAGAGCGATCCATGGATTACCAACGTCCACGCCCGCCCACAAACCGAAGCAAGAAACATGAGGGGTGGGGACCCTAGGGCCCGCGGACAACCCAACAATTGAGCCGAGGAGGCTAGGCTATTTCCATGGTTGAAAAGGGGTGATCGAGGCGTTTTGGAAATATTAATCTCCATTCACTAATCCAAATTGTTTTTAATTCAAATTTAATACCTTGCAGATTGCAGGCGGTTGATTTCAAGGAAGGAGGACTTTGGATTTGATAACATAGCCTATATGTATGTACAGTGGCGAAGCCTGGGGGCCTTGGCCCCCCTCCCCTAACGGGTGAAATTTTCTTAAGAACACCACCTAGAAGCATGGAAGATTAGTTATTTTTTAGTGAAGGAGATGCAAACCTCAACATCTTCATACTCAATCCTCTGCTCCGTAGCCCTGCTTGACTATTTCTGCTGGCTCCACCTCTGGGTATGAATGATCTTGGCAGGGGGCATAGTGGAGATCGAGTAGCTCTTGGACGTACGTGAGGGAAGATCAATGTTGTGAATGTCAATGGATTAAGGTCACTAATTAACTATACATATATACTACATAAATATTAAGCTTTGAATTGAATTAAAGGAGGTTGGATGTAGATAGAGATGGGACGAAACTATCGAATCTTGGAGCATTAATTAATTAAAATTAAATTAATGATGAAGAATATATGGAGAAGCCATGCATTATAAGAGGTGACGAAGCCGACTCGTACAGTATGACTTCCGAAGAGAGGTTATGGTGGCCAAGTATGAATGAATTTCGAATTAAGTCATGTGCCAATGTGCGACGCAGCAGGAGGCCGGTTGCTGCTCCGATGGATCCGTGGGCGCGCATGTGAGGTGAGAGAGAGACGGCGGTCGTGGTCGGAGGCAGAGGCAGAGACACGGACAGGTCGGCAGCAGGCGCGTCGGGGCTCGTCAGCCGCACGTTCCGTTCCGTTCCGCTGATTCCTCAGCTCGCCGATGATCTGATCCGTCGTCCCTGCTGGACCGGACGGCGACTCTTGCCTGCCGCTAGCTGCCACAGGCACAAAGGAGGGAGGACTTGGAGTTGGCCACGGGGGTGTACGGGTGCGTGCATGTCCGCTGATTCCATGACGATCTCATCCGATCAGTCGTCCCTGCTGGACTGGATCCGATTAGACACATGCAGGTCCGTCCCCTCCTTCCCATAGATGCTGCCATCGGGGTGTGGGTGATGGCCCTGATGGGTTTGTTTGTTCCTCTAGCTTCCGTATGGTCCCAGCTGATTACGGCCGGTTGGCTGCAGGCAGCTCCATGGCCATATATTCCCAGCCAAGGAACGCAATGCAAACAGCCAACCGATGATAAGCGGCGGCGTCGTCCCTCTCGATCGCTACAGAAATCCCACTCAGATGCTAGCTTCATATAATTCAGTTGCCTAGCTGCATGGAATGGAATTGCACAGGCGGTGATAAGTAGACGCTTGTGATGCCTAGTAGACGTACCCTAGTCGATCTTGGTCCAACGTCAACAATGAACGACACGCCTCTCCATCTCTCTGATCGATAAGCACTCCTGCGTGCGCCTCAGTGGAATTGCCAGCCGCCAGCCGCTCGGTGTCACTCACGACGGACCGTCACAGGCGCTAGCTATATGCGGCTTATCACACTGCACATGTGCTCACTGCTGCGCCATTCTCATGGACTGGTTTTATGAGTCTTTGGAGTGCCGCCGGGTAAACGTTGCCGCGCACATCATCTGGCCCAAAATTTGCATGAAACCCCTGCTAGAGACAAATGGAAAAGAGTTTGCATATGGGATGGATCTTCACTCTCATTGTTTCACATGTGTTGGAAGGTGAAGACAAATAGGCCAGGTGTACTAGCAAATAAAGTTTCACGTCATATATTCTAGAACAATTAAACCAGTACTACCTGTAGAGGGTTTTGAGGACCCTTTTTAGCACGTATTTCAACCTGCAATGAATATAGTAAAGTTTTTTTTTCCTCGCCAAAGTTTTTACATCTTGAAAATTGGGATTTAAACTATCGGTGAGAGGCCTTTCATCTTTGGCTCAAGAGCTTGTGTGGAGTGCCGCAGGGTGTACGTTGCCGCGCAGCGGATCTGGCCGAAAATGTACTGCTGCTCTGGTCGCAGACAAATGCGAGAGCATATGCATGTGCGATGGATCTTCATTCTCATGTCATCCATCTACCTTCAAGGTGAAGACAAGCTTGATAGGCCAGGTGTACTAGTACATGCTTCGACGTCATTCTAGACCAACGAAAGCTAGGGCGGGGACGCTCCATCCTCTTCCTCTTCCGTTCTCCGTCGTACTATATGGTAAAAGCTTGCTTTACTAAGTATATACGTATATATAGTAAAAAAAAAACTTGCTTCATGTATACTCGTAGTATATACGTACGAAGGAGACAGTGTAGATACGTATACTCCAGTCAAGGTCAAGCTGAACACAGCCTTTAGGGAATCCAGATACATTCATACACACGCGTTTGTTTGCAGGGCAAAGTTTGGACAGGGATGAAGGACTTGCTGCTCTGGATCACCAAGACGTTGAGGAGATGGAAACCGCTGTACGAGGATACAACCTGGGACGATTTGGAGGTGATGATCATGAAGCTGGAAGAAAAGGCGACTCAACCACCGGATATAGAGTGGACACCATCAGGGTCATCAACATTGGAGTCGCTACCTTCGGAGGAGGCCTCAAGCACTGTGATTCAGTCTGATCATAGCTTTAATATGCTGGCTTTTGATGTTTTGAGTTCTGAGAACTCTTAATTCTGGGCGGGTGCGCCATTTACGCTTATGCTGTCAACGATGTCAAAACTGCTTTATGATCAATAAAGCTGGGGAAACCTCTTTGTCTAAAAAAAAAAAAAAAAATTCATACACACGCGTGCCACATGCTGCTGACTCGACCATATCCATCGGTAGAGCACACAGCGCAGCGATTCTTCTAGCTCGATCAATGCCTTCGTTAATATTAATTAATTACTCCAAAAGAAGATATGACTAGGACATATAGTAATTTATTGCTCCAGAAGAAGAAAATTACAATGATGAGCCAACAGGGCCAACTTTCTTGTGAGTTCGTTTGTTGTGCCGTACGTGACCGGTTTTATTTATTTGGTCCAAGACTAATTAAATTATCTCCCCCTGCATATCGTTGATTCCACGTACGGGGCATGGGGAAGGCCAAATGAAAGACGACACGGAAATTAGCAAGTTTTAATTCCCGCGGTCAAAAACGCCGGGAACTGAAATGGAGAGAGACCAACGTATATACAGTCAGAGAGGGGAGAGAGATTTTGGATTTTTCCAATGCGCGCATATGGAAGTTAGCGTGACTGAACACCATGCGTGCCAATTGCCATTGACTCTTCCATCCTTCATAAAAAATTGTTGAAACTACAACTACTAGTAAAATGGCAAGACTCTAGAATTGGCTTATTTTGAGACAGATATAGTATATGGAGTAAAAGACTATGAATTGGTTTATTTTGAGACGACTTCGAATCTGTTCGGCTGATTTATTAATATTGTGTGAGAGAAAATAAAATGTCAAAATAAGTTCGAGAGAAGGGCAACCGAACAGACTCCTCATGTCCACCAACCGAACAGCCCAGGTGTACTAGAAGTGTAGAACCAGCTGCTAGTACGTGACACTGTCAGTATATACCCTGGTACACGTTGATACGTCATATGTGTAGTACGTCTACGTCATATGCCAGCAGTCAACTTATCAGGAGGTGAGAACAAAGCAAGCAAGGCTCCCAATTGATTTTTCTGATAAGAGAAGAAAGCGAATCAGGATTAGTGCATGAGGAGATCAATGATTAAGCCTGCAGGCCAGCAGAACAAGACGTGTCTGGTACAGCTTTTTCGATTCCAGGCACCACGTGCATGCCACATGTTATGCTCTATCCATCAATTAACCAGCACGCAGGAGATCGAGTGCCACACTACTGGAATTGCTTCTTCTAGCTTACTGAGCTCATGCAGTTTTTTAATCATAGTATTCAGTACCATAACGAGCATTGAACGTCGTCGTACTAGTGCTAAATTTGAACTCTGTTTGGCTAGCTCCCGGAACATCTTTCAGATGAATTAAAAAATAACTTTGTCAAACAGAATTAATTTTTATACAGAAATTAATGGTCTATAAAACAAAGGAACGTAGAAACTTTCTTGCTCCAAATAAACGTATTTATGGACAAGTAGTGATCAAAAGTACCAAACCAACAAATTAGAGGGTGGTGCACTTAGGGTGCATAGACATTTTTTTTGGTGGTGTGAATTTTTAGAGAAATAAAACTATGGTTTTCATAAATTTTGGGTGGTGCATTTGCACTATATATGTGCATGTGGCACGAAGCCTGATAGCACGGCCCGCGGCACGAAGATTCAACCGGTCCGATCGGCACTAGCCCGATCCCGGCATGAGGCACCGCCGCGGCCTGATGACCGGGAGCCGTGCCATGGGCCGAGGCCGGCACGAGGCACGGCCATGGCACGACACGGCGGCACGATGAATTATAATAGAACCAGCAACTGGTGAATTTTGGCCCAAATTAAAGTTTCACTTCTATTTTCCTAACCCTAATAGCCTAACTCCCCGACTCTCTCGCTCCATGCCTCCATTCCACCCCCCGCCGCCGCAGCCGCTCACTCCCCGCGCCGTCGGCCTCCGCTCCCCCTGCCGGCGGGGCGGTGGTGGCGGCACGGCCGGCACGGCATGGAAAAATGGCCCGCCGGGCCGTGCCATGGGCGCGGAGGCCGCACGCATGCACGGTGGCGTGCCGGCACGGCACGGCACGATGCACATCTATAATTTGCACCCACTAGCTTCTAAGTAGCTTCTCCCCAGCAACTAACCATAACCAACTTTCTTGTGATGAGAGTTGATGTTTGGACACGGGCTCTTATCATTATCAACAACTTGATGCAATCCATCCCATCAACATTCATTGGACCATCAATTAATTGCTCACGAGTTTATATTTTGCTTTCAGTCGTCGTCAAAAACGAAACCGGGAGCCAAAGGATTAATTGATGAAAAAAAACCAGAGTTTCCGATATGCAGAGAACATGCATGGAACTTAATTACGTAGGAGTATACACCTCCTTGAAAGGCGACTTTTCCATCGTCTAAAGGTCAGATTAAGAGCATCTATATATAGCTAGTAGTACTCCAAATCGAATTATTGTTTGTGGACCTGCTAAAACCATTAATTGATTGTTGCATGCAGATGCAGATTTACCATGTGCATTTGTTCCCTTCATTTCTAGTAGTATTTTCTCTTCTTCTCTCAGAAAATGGAACGGTTCCTACCCGTGCAGTCTTTCATTTCATGATGCTTGTGCGCAAGAAAAAAGAAGAAGGCGTGTATATGGGAACTCTGCTTTTGTACCGTGCGCGCTTGTTTTTGTTTTTAAAAAATAAATTTGTGAAAAAGTATAGATACTAGGAGTATAGATAGTTATTACTCTGACAATTTTTCCATGCCATTAATCTAACAATATCTACGAAATGTAAGACGTGTTTTTCGTTTGAGCATCGAGGGAGGAAACTGAAAATGGTGTCCTTGATTTGGAGAACACACAGCTCATTCAAATGGAAATCAAACAACATATCATCATCTAGACATGAACTAAGCCATATCACAAATTTGATGAGCCGAGAGCCGGCTAGTTTTTTTTCGTGATGACGCCTAGTATTTCATTAAATTAGAGTTTTGAAACACACGGAGGAGACGATAGTCACAAGATTACCGGACCCCCCTAACACCCAAATACAGTACAAAGATTACATATTGAAGAATTTGCGACAAAATACGTTGAATCGTCCTAGCCCGTCAGCTGCATCAGCGCATCGACCCTGTTGTAACCGACGAGACGCCACTCATGGAGCTCCTCCAGTACCTGCATGGCCACCTGCTGCGGGTTCCTAGCAATCCCATCAAAGGTCCTCGCATTTCTTTCCTTCCACAGAGTCCAGCCGACGGCGAAGAACAGGCTGTCGAACCCACGTCGCAAACTGGGGAGACGCTTCCTGGTCCCAATCCACCACGCCATCACTCCATCATCAACGATCGACACCACATGCGCGCTGCAAGTTGTACCTTTGCAAGGAGATGCCCCAAACCTCCTTACTAAGTGAGCATCCCAAGATAATATGATCCATAGTCTCGGAACCGGCTAGTTTTTGAATTCAAAAGGAATTTAATAACAACTAAAACGGTGGTAGAGGGAAGTTATTAGTGCATTTCTCAAAAATAAAAAAAAGGAGGAAAAGAGTGAAGTTAGCTAGGACATCTTCTTCTTCTTCTTCTTCAAAAAAAAAAGTTAGCTAGCACATGCCGACGTTCACATGCAAAAAAACAGAAAATGGTTAGGTTTCACATGCGGAAAAGAGAGACAACGAAAAAAAAAAGACAAACACAACTACAACATGTAACTCCATCTTATATACAAGCTTTTATATGTAATCCTGCAAAAAAAACAAAAAAACTAAACATGACATGTTTTGAATCATCTCAAAACTGTGCCTAAAAAAGATCCTAAAAACCCACCCCGTTGTTCCAAGCTGCAAGGACGTGTGGCCGCAGCGGATCCACCTGTGCGATCCAGATTACCATAGTGTTGTCGGACAGATCAGATCACACCACACCAGCCTGCTGCAACACCAAACACCGGAATAGACCAATCCTCGCCAGCCACGTGCCCACCCCCCAGCTCTCTTTAAATCCTCGCAGCCCGGCCAACCGAAATCCGAAAGAGCTTCGCGCGAAACCATCCGAGGCCTCCAGATTTCCAAGCCGCCATTCGCTCGCTCGCGCGACGGTTCGTTCCGCCGCCGCCGCCGCCGCTCGGTCGTATCGGCTGAATCTTCCCTCTCTCGCCGATCTTTCCGCGGCTTCCTCGGGATTCTTCTTCTCCCACGCCCGGGAAAGAAACGCCCGCGTTGAATTTTCTTTTCCGTTCAGAATCTCCGGTCCGGTCGCGGCCAGCGTCGTCTCGTCTATCTCCGGCCGTGAGACTTGTTGTTTTGGGCGGCCAAAATTAGCCATCCCCTCCCCTCTGGAGGCAGTAAGTTGAGGTCGGCCGGCCGAGGCTAAACTTCGCGTCTTCGTTCTCCGCGGCCGCGCGCGCTCTCCGCCCCCTGCCGGAGGCCGGATTGGAGGGAGGGCCGGCGGGCGGCATGGGGCTCGGCGTGGTGGCGGAGCTGGTGCGTCTGGGCGTGCTGAGCTCGACCTCCGACCACGCGTCGGTGGTGTCCATCAACCTCTTCGTCGCGCTGCTCTGCGCCTGCATCGTCCTCGGCCACCTCCTCGAGGAGAACCGGTGGGTCAACGAGTCCATCACCGCGCTCATCATCGTAAGCACGCCTCCCTTCCCTTCTCTTCTCCATGGATGCTAGCTGCTGAAACAACTTCCTGCTCGAATTAATGACGACGACGATGCTCATTATAATGTCTGGCCGGCGACTACAGGGGCTGTGCACCGGCGTGGTGATCCTGCTGACCACCAAGGGGAAGAGCTCGCACATCCTCGTCTTCAGCGAGGACCTCTTCTTCATCTACCTCCTCCCTCCCATCATCTTCAATGCCGGGTAAGACAAAAGGACGGACGCCCATTGCTTCAATTCCTCGCACGTACATGCTTCTGCTGAATTCGGTTCTGTTTGTGGAAACAGTTACTAGTATATTTATGAGGTTATGGAGGTTTCCTCTGGGAATCTCTTCAGCTCCCTGTGTGTGGCCACGCAGTAGACATGATTGAGTGGAGTGTTGCATGGCTGGTAGTAGGTTTCGATCTTGTTGTTTTCTTCTGGGCCTAGCTGTCCATCTTCTCACGAATGTCTGGTTCATACTTGCATGTCGTAAGCATTTTTTATTCCTCCACTTTCCCCCTTTCTCTATTGGTAGGTAAACATGGCTCTTTGTTCTGTCGTCGCTCTGGAATATACGTAGCTTCACTTGCCAGCTGCATATTCTTGACCCTTGCTTGATGCTAGTGAGACAATAAATAAAAAAAATGTTTTTTTACTACTGAAACGGTAGAATATACTATGACTGCAAACAGGACTCCTCTTGCTCTTGGTTGATACCATTTAATAGGTCATTACTCAGTGTTAATCATCTGACACCATGAGAGACCACAAGGGAGTGGTCCTGTTGCTTAGGAGTCCTTATCTGATCAGTTTCTGAGACAATCCAAAGCCATGATAGTCTGAACTTTCTGGAGGCTGCGGCATTTAAACCTTGCTCTGACAGTTACTGATGTAGGACTGAGGTTGAAGGGATGCTGTTAAGCAGAAACTGAAGGGTCTTTTGAGTCCCTTGTAGTTTGATGGTTCTTTTACAGCTTACCTCAGCTTTCCAATTCTTATATGAATGAATACTCAAGATTCTCACAAATATTTCCTCACCAGGTTCCAGGTGAAGAAGAAACAATTCTTCCGGAATTTCATGACAATCACATTATTTGGCGCTGTTGGGACAATGATATCCTTCTTCACAATCTCTCTCGGTATGTTCTTTCCAAGCATTATCCTTAATTCTCCCCTTGTGATTTTTGTACTGTTTTGATTTATAAAACCTGTAACAAAAGGTGGTCATTAATTGGTAGACTTTTGCGTTGTGCTGTTCCACTATGCACTTCCACCTTTTGGACAACTCTGATGTCTGCCACTCAATACTATATTTCAGGTGCAATAGCGATATTCAGCAGAATGAACATTGGAACGTTAGATGTCGGAGATTTTCTCGGTAAGCCATCATTGCGACTTCCACATGATGCACTCCCTATAAATAATGGTGTCACCATATGGAGCCTCATCTCTTTCTGCTCTATCATAATTGCAGCTATTGGAGCTATCTTTTCAGCAACAGATTCTGTCTGCACACTGCAGGTTTGTTGTTGGAGCAATCTCATGATCCCTTCATTAAATATTATCTTTTTCTTAATGAAATTGAAACAGTATCTTGACTCTTGAGAGGAACCTGGTCCTTACATACTGTACTTGTCATCATTTTGTCGAAAACAGGTCCTCCATCAGGATGAGACGCCCTTTTTGTACAGTCTCGTGTTCGGTGAAGGAGTTGTGAATGATGCCACGTCTGTTGTGCTCTTCAACGCACTCCAGAACTTTGATCTTAACCACATCGATGCAGCCGTTGTGCTGAAGTTCTTAGGAAATTTCTGTTATCTGTTCTTGTCAAGCACCTTACTTGGAGTGTTTGTAAGTTTGACATATATACTGTATAACTATCTTGACTTGATCAGTCAACAGTCAAAATTAATGATTTTTGTACCTTTGGCAGACTGGATTGCTCAGCGCCTACATAATTAAGAAGCTATATATAGGAAGGTGAGTCAAACTAAGAAACTCTTACTAGTCAACAATTTTATACGCTTCAAAAACATCAACAATATGTTTTCTAAGTATTATGCTTGCTGCGCTGATTTCAGGCATTCCACAGACCGTGAGGTTGCGCTTATGATGCTCATGGCTTACCTCTCATATATGCTGGCCGAGGTGCACCTCTGATCAGATGTGGCATGAAAATTCACATTTGTTGTCTTATTGGTAACTTACTTTATTTATATGGTATTTTTGCAGTTGCTAGATCTGAGTGGTATTCTTACTGTATTCTTCTGCGGTATTGTAATGTCGCATTACACTTGGCATAATGTGACAGAGAGCTCAAGAGTTACAACCAAGTAATTATTCCTTGTTATTTTCACTAGTAATGCTCCTATTTTGTTTAAAAATGAATGCTGACAGAATTTCTTTTGACCTTTTCATTCACTTAGGCATGCCTTTGCAACTTTGTCCTTCATTGCTGAGACTTTTCTCTTCCTTTATGTTGGGATGGATGCCCTTGATATTGAGAAGTGGGAATTTGCCAGTTACAGGTTAGATACATGTACTTTTCACATATAGTTTGATACCTAACTTTAATATAGAACGTTCTGTCTTTTTGCTTTGCAAAGACTGAAATTTCTTGTTCCCATTTTCAGCCCGGGCAAATCCATTGGCATAAGCTCGATTTTGCTAGGATTGGTTCTGGTGGGGAGAGCTGCATTTGTTTTCCCATTGTCGTTTTTGTCCAACTTGACAAAGAAGTCACCATTGGAGAAAATAACATTCAGACAACAAGTGAGTAATTGCTGCATAATTACAGCACCTTTCATCTTTTTTTTTTTTGTTTATAAAAAGATATTCTAATTTGGCTAACTCAATCCTTTGATAGATTGTAATATGGTGGGCTGGACTGATGAGAGGCGCCGTGTCCATTGCTCTTGCTTACAACAAGGTTTGTATTCTTTTGCCTAGTCCAACTTCGCACCTGCTTCCAATAGAAGGATCTGCTAGTTTCTTCTCCAAATTTAACTCTTCCTCTCTTGCAACTGCAGTTCACAAGATCTGGACACACTCAGCTGCACGGCAATGCGATAATGATCACCAGCACAATCACTGTCGTTCTGTTTAGCACTATGGTGAGTCATCTTGTTCCGATATTCCTCAGATGCAATGTGTCAGCTTATCATGTAGCATGCCCGTGCCCTGACGAATCTGCATCCTCACCCAAATAATGGATGCCCACCAGTCACCATTGAGCTAACCCAAAAGGCTTCCTAGTCGATTTTCACGTCACACTAGTCACGTCAGTTGTCATGGGAATAAATCTGGAAGTTTGTAGTGGCAAACAGGATCTTATCCTTTCGAAATAGATTACTGACAGGAAGATGATGTTATGTTCCAAGAACACTCAATCTGGTCCCCTACACCGTGCCCTCACCCTGTCTGAAGAGATCACCTACTTTCATTGACTATGTTCACATTAGCATGGCTTTCGAGTTTCAAAATAGCTGAACAGAAACTCGATCTTTAGGATTACTATACATGCCATGTAGAGTTTCATTTTTTACCAACTTGACAATCTGAATGTTTCTGACATTTTTGCAATGACCATCAGGTGTTTGGGATGATGACGAAGCCATTGATCCGGCTACTGCTCCCTGCCTCGAGCAACACGGTTGCCTCCGAGCCATCCTCACCCAAGTTTCTGCACTCCCCTCTCCTGACGAGCATGCAGGGCTCCGACCTCGAGACTGCGCAGATTGTAAGGCCGTCCAGCCTCCGGATGCTCCTCAGCAAGCCGACTCACACGGTGCACTACTACTGGCGCAAGTTCGACGACGCGCTGATGCGGCCCATGTTTGGCGGCCGCGGGTTCGTGCCCTACGCCCCCGGGTCGCCCACTGATCATGCCGGACGGTGAAGAACGCTGCCAAAGGAAACAGAGCGTTTGACACCAAGAGCTAGCCGAAAAATACGTGGTTTTGGTGAGTGGAGTTTTGGCTGCTAATGGTCAGATGATGATGTTTTTGTTGTCGACAACTTCTGATGATGCATTAGCAATGACGAGGAGAGGTCAATTGGTTATGAAGAAGAAGAAGAGCAACCCTGGTAATTTAACTTGGGGTATTGAGTTTGTGTATGACAAGGCTGTAAATTTTTGTAGATAAAAAACACCCATTTGGCCATTTGTATTGTAATCTTATTGTGTGTATGTAAGATAGCAGGCCTGTACAACTGCTCTTAGGTGGTGATGTTTGGATGGGCGAAATTCTGGCAAACAGGTGCCCATCCACTTGTATGTGCGTTGTTCTATC
Organism: Hyparrhenia diplandra; assembly: GCA_015847255.1. NCBI lineage: Eukaryota > Viridiplantae > Streptophyta > Magnoliopsida > Poales > Poaceae > Hyparrhenia > Hyparrhenia diplandra. The sequence goes on along the minus strand of JADLZK010008512.1, from coordinate 107,829 downwards.
TGATTCTGATCCAAGCTTGGGCTACTGGGATTGGGAAGCTAGGAGGTGGCCACCTCCATGTAATTTTGGTTTTCTGTTTTTTGAAATGGACTTGGTGTGCAAGATGAGTACCTGCTTGTATTTTGCACTTAATGGAATGTGAATTTCTTTTTTAAAAAAAACATATAATTTCCACGGTGTGCAGTGTCTGTGTTATCAATTTACTCTTAAAAATTGAGCGTGTTATCAGTTTGTATACTGTATACTCTCTTAAAGTAGTGTTTTTGGTACTCCTAAGTCGGAGATGTCAGTTGAGCAAAAAAAAAAAAACTTCCTTCAGTTGAGCTACTCTATGTATCTTGTACAGATCATCAGAGCTAAAAAAAAAAGTTTGCACACGCTAAATGTTGGCTTTGGAGAAACTAGTCGCCAACACAATCCAAGTTACCCTGAAAGGATGAAACCGTAGTGTTGACTTGAGTATTATTTATGCCATTCTACTTGCTCAACCACTCCCAACAATTTTCCCAATTTTACAACAGACTGGAAAGTAGATGACTGACAACTCGTCCGTGCACCATACAGAAGGATACTGAATCTGATGATGTTATTAATATTGCATCCAGATAGATAACACATTTACAGTAATCAAGAATGGAAGTTTTATCCGGAATACTACAAATTTACAATCAATGATAACTGATAAAACATATAAAAGAATATATCATCCCACACTAAAATACAAAAGAAAACAAAATGACTAACATAGCAAAAACCAGCTAAATCTACACAAACACCGCCATGGAAACAGGTGGAGAACCATTTGGTAGCCAAATCTCGCATAAGGCATAATAACCAATAAAAAACAGAACCATTGTGTCCAAGTTATATCTAGTGACCCAAAATTTGTGAGATGCGTCGTTCAGCATCCACAGGTATCTCTCTACCCGGCACATTGACCTTTAGAACACTCAGGTATCTGCAAAATGAACATTTCGGACCCAAATGAATACAGTCCAACTATAAACAATGATGTGGTTAAGTGAAAAAATATATATATATATTTGGCAGACTTACTCTTTAGCAGAAAACAAATATTCATGTTCTGCGATGAATCCAAGCAAAGACTGCAAACATAGCAGTAGTGTAAAAAACATTGAAAGACCAGGATTATGTTACCATAATCTAAGTGGCATGTACCTCAAAAGGCAAATTTAATAACTCATAGAACGTTCGAACGCGATCCAATCTCTGTTGTACTGCTTCACTATCTATTGAAGGTATGGCTGCAAGAGCCTGCAGAGATTTCATTTGCATGAGTGACTAGATATATAGGCCGACCTTTTTACTGTTGTAAAGCTGTGATGAACAGAAGATGCAGACAGCTATAGCATAATACAGATATAACGCTGTCATATAAAAACCTCACCTGTTCCAGGGCTATTGAATTCCTGCATATTTGCTGGACTCCTAACAAGTTGATTGACTTCATTTGAGCAAGTGCCTGGATGGACATACAAATAAGAAATGCAAGTAGGGTATCTCAATTTACAGTGTATGCTTACAAGGAAGAACACAAGACTGCAGCTAAAACAAAAACAAACCTTTATTGATGCATTAGCAGCAACACTGGAAATCCCACCAAATACATAATTCCTTTTTGATTCCGTGATATAAGGAGCCATTTCTTCATCCCGTCGTGCAATCTGTTTACATTGGAAGAACAAGCTTACCATTAACTCGATATGTTTGCAGCTACAATAAAAGCAAACTTTTATTGGTCTCCTACCTGAGTTGTAAGGGAGATAATAAAGTCATCAGGATCTTCAGCATCTTGATCTTCAACATACTCTCTTTTGGTCATTTCCTGTACGAATTGTGTTGATTGAATTCTTTTGGCACATAATACATATAACAGAGTGACGCCAAAAGGATCTATAGTGCTACTACCTGCATGTGGTATATTGCCTCTAGTTGCATTTCCAATCTCAATACTCTGATACAATCAATAGCTAGCCTTCTGTACTCATTAGCCAGAGATGCAAGACCTTTTGGAATTGCACTAGATGAGCGGGCATGTCGACCATGGCTATGATTTATGCTCTCTGAAGTGGTTGGTGGACTTATGAATGATTCCCCAAGCCTGAAATTCCTCGATAATCAAAAGTATTACAAATTCATGCAGCAACAAATATGGTTTTAGTAGTACAAAATGTATAGCCACTGGCGATAATTGTTTAAGTCAAATTAGATTTTAATAGCTTTTTAGCACGATATCTGTACTCTGTAGTGTGCACTTTTCTCCAAGTTGGCCCATGCAGCATTTGTGTCTTTCAGCTAGGTAATATGCTCACCAAATTATTCCGCAACCAGAGTTTCTCAACTAAAATGGGTGTCAGTGTTAATGTGAATCAATCAGTATTTACTAAAGTGAGGCAACGAATGGCAATCCACCTATCAAGACGTCAGAAAGTCTGACATTATTTTACTGAATAGTTTTGTAAGGGACAAGAGTGGTACACTAAGCTAGAAGAGGATATAAGAAAAGATATTTGGCAATCATTCACATGGGCGTGTGCTACCTGTTGCCCTGTTGCCTGTTGGGCGTTGGCTGCTGCTTGCTTACCCTATGCTGTGCCCCTTTGTACACAATCAGTCAATCTACTATTTTCCTGTGCCATACCTTCTTTCAGTTTGATCCCAGACGTTGAAGCACACATTCTTAACCTCCTCAGGCTTCAAACCACCCTCCACCACACCAACAAGAAGGAAAACAGCAAAATAGCAACAGGGACTGGGAGGAGGGAAGAAAAGGGGAAAATAGAAAGAAGAAACATCGGATTTGGGAAAGCCTATGCAATTTTTGTCTGTTGCCTCCCCATTCTCTCTACATTACCTACCAGCTCCCTAACCCTCACTCCCCCGCCCCTAACTGCACTGCCCTAAGATCTATAGAATGAACCGAATAGACGAGATTGCCTCTAACGGTTATTACAATAGGTGATGCTTTAAAATACTGTAAATAATAGGATTACCTTTCAACTGAATCAGCTAAATATTCCAATGAGTCACTAAGAGAAGCCAACAATATCAGCTTCTGGTCATCATGGATCAAGTTTTCCTGCATAGACAAGTACACGAACAGAAGTTACAAGCAGCAACAGAGTGTCTTACCAATTGTTAACTAACTTCAGATTGTCACTATAAGGCATTAAACTGCATGCCATTTCCCAGTCTGTACATATTGCATCTATATTGACCTTAATTTCCTATTTGGGTGTTGTATCGATTTCTTTAATGTCCCAGTGATAAAAAAAAAAATGAAGATAGTACGCCACTTGAGCCAAACTAAAAAAAACAAAACAGGCTTATATTGATTCTATAATTGGTTGTAACACATATAAACCAGATCTTTACAATTACATTTTAAGATTTGCAGACACAATTAAGAAATTGACTAAAAGAAACAGCTGAACTAATTATTACATGTTCAGCAGAAAAGAATACAGAATATATCTTGAAGAATGCCAACATGGTTGATCATTGATTTAAATGGAATATATACAAATTCAAAATAAAGCAAATATAGGGGATAAACTTATCAACACAAATAAAAGTATTCAATTTTTTTTTTAAATAATAAAAGGTACCTGTTTTATTGGGCACATATCTAACAACAGATCACTTAATTCAATCTCTACTTCGACTGCATCTGCATCTGTTACATTGTTATCATGTTCACCAGTAGAATTTTGCAAAGAAATGTTTGCTGGTTCAGGCGCATTAAACTCTCAACATCGTTCCTTGAAAGGAGAATATAACTTTGTTTTTCAAGGACAGCCTGCAATTTTTACATACAATACAAGAATCAAGAACTCTGCAAGAGAGAAAAGAAAAAATAGTGTACTAATGTGTAATGGGTGATAACAATTTGGAGTCCATCTGTGCCTCAAACCACTTTCAGATACTTTTTTTTTCCTCAAAATTGGAATAATAAATAATAAAAAAGATAATGCCAGAAATAAAACTATCAGATATATCGGAAGCGGAACTGGCACAGTTGAAATATGCCAACTCAAGAGTCTGCTAGCTCAGTTGGCATAATGTATCACTTTGTTTTCCTTGAACAGGCAGGAGAGCTGCATGTCATTGTTTTAAAAGTTACATGGCGGTCCGATTGCATAATATATCTCACATTTACATTTGTCAAATATATCCACATCCCTAAATGTATCTCACATTTACATTTGAGCAGAACACCAGAATATCGAAGATTATTTTCTACTATAATACATTTATATGGTTTTCATGTTTGGAGAAAGTATTTGTGGCTGTTGGCCTTGCTGGGGTAGTTAACGGGTGAATGTATTAAGTAGTCAAAATGCCATGAACAGTAAATGTTGGACGTATACTTAAAAGTTGTTATGTAGGGCCTAAAATCATGAATTAAACGCTAGACAGTTTAAGTGGTCAATGACCGTCAAAAAGCAGCGTAAACATCACAATTATGCATGACATAAACATCACAATTACACAATATATATAAAAAAACAGTGTAGATGTTGGACATAAGAGCTCATCCAAATGGTCATCTAGGCAACAGCAAAGCAAAATGAGGATCAGCAGTAGGGCGATATCTAATACGATAGTTGTTCAATAATATGATAATATCTGTTGACGAATATCATTTAATGAATTAATTTGTGCACAGAATGGAAGACTAGAGTTCATTGTACCTCTAGAAGCTGTGCCTTAGATTTTATTGAAAAGCATAGTGTGCAATTATGGAAAATATAAGCTGCAGTATAAAATATATAAACAGTCTAGTCAGTCATCTAGACTGTCTAAACGATGCTAGATAAAGGGGCGATCGACTATTTAGCATGCGGTGTCTAGGAAAACACTGCGTTCAGTTTTGTTAATTTTGGCCTTCTGCATTTTTAAGTTTCCCTGCTAATATATTACATATATGTTGAAAGTTTTGCCTCTTTTTAAATATTTCCCTATGTATCTGTTGCCACCCCCCTTACATTTGTCTCTCCTTACCCATGTGCTTACTGACCATCTATCGCTAGAAATTTACATTCTTCTACAGTTCACTGCTTTTTGATTCATCCAACATGGATGTGCCTGGCCACAAGGTCTCAAGGCCAAATTTCTTGAGGTCTACCTATCTCCTAAGATCTTGATCCCAGTTACATATATTTTAATTCTCTGATCATGGATGCGATAAAATTACCTCCATATATGATGCACGGCATCTCTCATGAGCACGTTCCAAAAACGTGCGCACATACTCCACAAGCTCAGTCGCATAGTTTGGCATCAATTGAACCCATCCAAGAACCTAGGAAGAAAAATAAGGAATTGAGACAAATAAATACAATCAAAATTAGCAGGAAAAGCAAGGAATTTTTTTGGACGGGTGGATGGGGAAACTACCTCTTTGGCTATTATATCAACGGCAAGAAGCCCTTGAAGTACAGGGCGTCCAAGCTCCACCGATGAACTATATGCTGAGGTTGCATTTACACGTGGTCTGAATGCTGCTGGGCCTATCAAAAGATGCATGGTAATAAAGTTGTACAAATATGTGAGAAGGCATGTAATAATTTTTTTGCAGTCTACTAAATGTTAACAAAGTCACTGAACTTAATTGTCCATTTCTTCACAGAAGGGTAGGGTCACAACAATACGGTAACATCCCATTCACTGTTTAATGGTCCAGCAACAATTGTATGCACATATCACATAATAATAAAACAAACATATAATATGTTTTTTCATATATGTAATTTCGAAGACTAGCTCCAAAAAAGATAGGAAAAGAAGTCAAATCAATGTAGTTTTACGAAACATGTGTGTATATATTAAAAAATATACACCCGTAAGGACTGATTAGTTCAATAGCAGAGCCAGAATAACCCTGTAAGTGGACCATCTGATATATCAAATAAATGGCACGCTAATTGAAAAGATTGTGGATTCTTAATTCCTGTCAATCTCTCTTCCAATCCTCGTACTTAGCTCCTTTTTGTTGTTTCAATTATGTATCACTTTCCTTAACACTAATACCATATCATTACATACATCGATATGTTTTGAACTTATTAATAAACTGACTATGGATGACAAACATACATCGATATCTATTATCTTTATTAAAATAAACTGACTAACATATTGAGTATTACGGATGACAAAAATTCTACAAGCATATCTGTGGGCAAGAAATTGCTTTTGAACTTATTAATATCCAGCAACCAATTGATGATTCAAGGTTTCAAAATGGGTCAAACCATCCCATGCTTTGAGCCACATCTTAGTTCAGGTACCGGTCATTATTATGAGTTATGACTACAACAAGCGCAGCATTGTATTGGTTCCAGAATGATACAGTTAATATATGTCAATGGCACTATATAGGATGCATGAGAAAACATGAGTCTGTGCCAAAACTACCCTAGTCCACGAACCCTAGCTATTAATACTGCGGTATTAATGCTTAGATCAAAATTGTCAATGTCAATGTCAATGCGGTATTAATACTGCGGTATTAATGCTTGGATCAAAATTGTAGGTTAACAGTTACCCTAGTCCACGAACCCTAGCTATCTTGATCAGTCACACATACCACAGGCACTATGCTTGGAGGAAAAATATTTCACAATACAACTATTCACACCTAACTATAGGGGGAAAAATAACTGTCAACTTCTTGGATCAGTTTCACAGTATTAGAAGTTTAAAGCTGTTTGCACCCTAGGAACCTGACAAAATGAAGTTCTGTGAACAGGCACAAAGTTCCCGTGTTGACTTACTGGATATGGCCTGCTGAACACATTTTCGGTAATCTACAAATATTGCTGGCAAGAAGTGCTCCTTCAGAAAGTTATTCACAAAGGCCAATAAGCCATCACTCCTGCACATGTTAAAAAAGCAATAATAAATAAACATGGTCTCGTAATAAATCTTCCAACAGAGAGAATCAATTTTCAGGAAAAAAAAATATGTAGGGGTTAACATGCTTCATTCCTCCAAATCATGCATATCTGCAGATCTGCTATTAGGTAGAAATAATATGAGTGTTTTGTAACAAAGTCAATCCCTATTTGAGAATTAGTTACATAATGCCTGTCGTAACATACTGCCACAGATACAAGGGCAACAGTGCCTTGTAAAGTTATATCCTACTACTTGGGAGTGCAGTGCTGATATTATCTAAGGAACAAATTTTATTCAACGGTTCAATGGCAGATTATTACCTTTTTTCACTTCTATAATCTTTGTTGGTAATTCTTATTGGATTTCATCTCAAAGCCTACCCAACTTATGAGGACTAAATGGTTTTAGTGCTATTCTTATTGTTTAAGTAGCAGTAACTGATGGCATGATGGCTACCTGGTATTTTGCATATGTTCTAAATAGGTTTTGAGGCATCAAATATTACACAGGTCAATCTACTACTATAAGCAACAGACAGTTGAGACGACCTTGAACAAGGTCAGATGCAAATACACTAGCTGCCACCAATGCTATTAAGTCATTGAATTGTTTATCAGCACCCAGGCAGTAACTAAGCACTGACTGAAGTATGACTTGTCCTGAGGGCCTAGTTGCATGGTCAGCAGGCCAGGTGATTAGTTGTTGTTTTTCCCTCAAAAACGCATGAGAACTGCGCTTCATTATATTAAGAAGATGAAAAGGGGGGAGACCCCAAAATACAACACACGCCACACAACCCCAATTAAAAAGACATGGGCTCTTGGAGAGCTAGACTAGCTGTGACGTATGTTAGTACATCAAAACATCTGTAGGAATGAGGTTAGATGGCAATGACAAGTAGATTTATGAAAGGCAAAAGTAATATTAGATTTCAAAGTCAATGTAAATTAAAGTTAGGAGATCTGGCACAATACCCAAGTTGCGAGTACTTCTGAGGCAACATCAACCCTATTTTATTCATAAACTGCGAAGAAGAAAATCCCCATGAACAACATAATAATGATAGTGTGAGACATAAAACGGACAACTACAAGACAGGTCACCTCAAAGACAGGACGGTAAACAGACGCGGCTAGGAAAATTCCTTGGTCAGGTACGACACTTGCTGTTCCATACCCTTCTTGAGGCACATTGGAATTTCTTCGCCATCCTTGACCTGTGGCGATTGAATTGAACATACATGGCATAAATAAACAGATTAATAGCATATATAGCAAGTACGCAACCAAGTAAAAACAATAATCAGACTCATGTCGAAATGAAAAACAAAAACAAGCAGAAAAAATTCCTTACAAGTCACAACAACAAACAGACACATCCAACAAAAGCTTGTCGAGAAACAAGATTTCGTCCAAATGATGCATAGTAAGTTGGTCATCAGTACATACCTTCACTTGGCACTGGGGTTGCTGCATCAGTAATGCGGAAAGCAAAAGAAAGGCCTTCTGATCCATCCCTGCAGGAAGAATGTTTAGTAATACAGTGGTGTTAAAAAGAGAAGGAAACTCAAAGGCTAGAGATATATTTGTATCACCAAAGAAAATATCAGTTTATGTGTTTTAAATTATTTTCTTGACAGAAACTGAAATTATCTAAGCCATCAATCTAGAAGACCCAATAGGTTTGATTCGGAGTTGGATCTTCTCCAAAATAAAGCAATAGGCATGAGGAGTTGGATCTTCTCACAGAACGAGTGACTATATAGTATATTGTAACCTGCAACAAGATGCTTGTCCCACATGCTAGAGTCAAGCATTGGGGATACAAATAGTCCTATGAAATGACAATTGTTTTTCACACTAAGGCCTTGTTTGGATGCAAGTGTATTCACCCCAATCCACATGTATTGAAGTGAATTGGAGTGGAACTTAATTCAATTAACCTCCAATCCACTCTAACACATGTGGATTGAGATGAATACACTTGCATCCAAACAAGGCGTAAAGTGTTTTTTTTTCCTTCTCATAATCTATTCTCTCCACACTCCCCTCAAAGGCTCAAACAAACAAAAGTGCAGCAAACATAAGCACCTTTTTCGCTGAGAAGAAACAAATGTAATCAGCTAATTGTTTCTAAACAAGTTCAGTCCTCTTAATCTTTAAATTAGTAAATGTAATGTAATCAGGCTTCTAAGTTCTAACCCTAGAGTGTTTGAGAAAAGAAGTTCATTGGAAATTTAGCGGGAGCAACAAAAAAGATGTCGAATAAGTGAAAATTTGAAGTCATCAAAGCTATCAATAATGATATGAAGTGCTCCCAAGAATACATGTGTCTATTGCTTATGAACCAACATATGCAAAAGAAAGTTATAGCCTGCAAAAATACTATGAATATTGAACCCTATATGTAAGATTCGTATGCAATTTAAACTTAAAAAAAGATAGCACTTCATTATGAAAAGGAAGAGCAGCTGCATGCAAATTGCACATTATATTAAGTAAACAGATCACCATTCCTTGCTAAGGACATTACATAACAATTGACTCAATTACAATATTGTGAATACGCAAGTAAATTATAGTGATCCATGTAGGAAGGCCACTCATAGGCTTAATACTTGCCTCTTTTCCTTCACTGGATCCTTATTTGCAAGCCTAGCTGTCTGGACAGCTGCGTCAGCAGTGGCAGCTTCTGGAGTTGCCCGCAAAATTTCACACAGAAGTTGTTGGCACTCACTCTAGCCAAAAAGAAACACAGATGAGAAAGGGCGTAAGAATTCAAAGAAAACACTACAATGGCAAGACTATACATTTCATCACACGAGACAGAACATGATTATAACCCACACTACTTATTAACAGGCTCATTACATCAAACCTTTCCAAATAAAAAGGCATGATAATATACCAAATTCCAAAACACGAATGGATGCATGTGATTTTTTTTCTCGGACGATGCAGGAGAGCTGTGTGTCATTTCATTAAGAGAGAGTACAAAATGTATGGATTCGATATTAAGAAAATCAGTTCACAGTAAAAATGATAGGCATGTAGTATAAAAGGATACCTGCACGACTGATAGAGAGAATGCAACACTGAAACCACCAGTAGCTTGGGAAGATTCAGAGTCTGGATTCCAGCTTGCATCCCCATTTGCAATATGAGGTGTGTTTACGTTATCAACCTCAGTTGATTTTTGTTCAAGAAGCTCCCCAACAATAATATGGTTCTCTGACAAGTAAAATAGACCTTAATTTTTGCAAATCAATAAGATACAGGTTTGTATGAAACCAAACTAAGTGATACTAAGCACCTACCAAGTATCTCTACAAGACATTCAAATATTGATTTAAGAAGCTGAGTAGCTGCACGCTGAGCATCTCCTGTGGGTGCCATAGCTGGCGAAAATGGGGCTGACAACTAGTTGTGCTGCCATTACAGATGCGCCCACTCTTTGTTTTCTGTTTGAGCATTTGGAACCGGGAACAGGTCCATTTGAATGCAACACATCAGACATTTTTGCAGCTTTGTCTATACTGGATTTTGAAGCCTCTTCAGAATATGCTTTAATCTTTGAAGTGATAACATCATGGATTGTAGGGCGTACTCGTTGGCTGTCATGAAAATGCTACTAATTAAAAATAGCCCAAAAGTTTAAAGTGAAAACCAAAATAGCACATGCAAGATTATCTTCCTAGAAACCACAAAATGGAGTTCTAAAGAAATCTTTCTAACATGAGTAAACAACATGTTCATGTCCTGGGTAAAAATACTAACGTATCAGGTAGTTCTAATTGTATCTAGAAGAGAGGGAAGGGAGCTTGTTCTGGTAAGTAACAAGTAAGGATGATCTTTGTACATATTTCCATGTATTAAGTCATAAATAAGGATTATCTAGTTCTCTGGAAGAAACTTCTATGATAACAGTTCATGACAATGTTAAGGTCCAGATATCCATGTGCTGTGCTAGACCATGCAGAACCTCTAGAATCAGTAGATTAGAGCTATTCCAATAAACTATTTGTTAGGCAAGTGGTTTGATAACTTAGAAAGTAGAGAATTATGTTTATATAAAATCCCATCTATAGAGAAGCTTGAGTGCCAAGTTGAGTCTCTGTAAATAGAGGACGATAGAAGGGATTTCCCACTCCCTCCAGCATTACAGTTCATCACAGACACTATCACACAAACAGTACTGTACACAGTGCTGCAGCCCTTCCTCAGCGGCCACTGCCCTCTTCCTCTCCCTTTCCCTCAGATAAACATAGAACTTATTCTTCTGTAAGAAAAATGAAAAACAGTAGGATGAGAAGTACCATATCACTGCTCCTGCAGCTGCAACCTTTCCAAGCATGGATAAGCATTGTACCAATGTTCTCAGGTACTTCACATTAAGGGGGGCATCTGCCTTTATCATTGATTCCTAAAGAAGCATTCAAAACAAATAAATATAAGTAAGGAAACTTCACAGGAAACAGTTACACCACCATGGATTTAGGGGGGGAAAAGGACATACAAGAAACTCATCTGGTGTAGCACAGGAAAGAAAAATTGGGATTTCACGAGAAAAACTTCTCGTCCGTGTGTGTCCATCACTTTCACTCATGTCTAAGCTATTATCATCTGGGCCATCAAATGAAGAGCTGAAAAAAAGTAGAGACACAAGTTGCTATGTATTCCATTCATTTAAGAAAGGACCATAATAACCATGGTATAATGCCACGAATTCTTAACATAATTCATGGAAGCAAAGATCATGCAATAGCTTATGTCTACAACAACTATATGCATCTGTTTATAGGCATGGTATTGTGCTGATATTAACTAGATGTAAGCTGAAGTGTTTTGATGATCAATCACCCTGAATAAGTATTACTATGAAGCATATAAGCTGTTTGGTTGTGTAGAATTACTATATGCATCTGTTTATAGGCAGCAGCACCCAGGCGTTAGTTTAGTCTGCCTGTAGCCAGGATGACTTGCCTGGCAGGCAACTGTCTGGGAGGCTGCCATCCAAACAGGCGATCATGTTCACAACTTCAGGCACATATTCGTCATAGATACCTTTACTTGCTAACAAAGTTGCCATATACTTTTGGCATTTGATAAAATCTCCAAAAGAAAACCGTTACCGTGAATTTTTTATAGTCATATGCTTTTATAACTTAAGAAAATTGTGATACTGTATGTCTAATCTATACATTTAATATTCATGACAAATTGCAGTTTTTTGGTCATTTATCACCTTTAAAATGTTTTTTTCCTGGAAGTCACGAGAGTGAAATGCATTCGCACAGGATCAAGTCTATGCATCAAATGCTAGAAAGAGTAGGAAGTTGAACATACCCTCCATCAACAGAACTAACTTTTGGAAACCCATCTACTAGCCCACCAATGTGATTGTCACCTTTAATTGATCTAGTTCTCCTCGAAAGAGGTTGCATGCTATTTACCAAGCGCCCAGAAGCTGTAGAAGTCGGTACTTCTTCACTGTCAACCATTCTTAAAAGTCGCAGAGCTGCAGAGAAAATCTTGGAAAGTGAACAATTGTTGATCAATGATGGAATCACAGCAGTCAATTTCATGATGCATATTATTTACAACTACCAAAGGAGTTATCAAGAAATCACATCAAAATGAGATTTTCAGTGCATAACACAGTCACCAGTGCCAACAACATTATACTTAAGTAAATATGTGATATCCCATAGAAAGCATGTAATATATATATATAAAAAGTGGCTACAGAAACAACTAACTGAGATTCTGAGATCATCAAAGAAGGCCAGAAGAAATGAAAGCATACCTATATTCGCCATTGTTGTACAAATGGCCATGCAACTCTTCCAAAATTTTGTAAAATAGTACTCCTCGCAGCTTTGTTAGATCAGAACGAACATCTTGAAGAGCACCTACCTTTAAATTTTTGTTAGCTTGTGACATTGCTATGTTGGAAGAAGATTAGAAGAATATAGAATATTTGCTACTCTGGGAACTAAATGAGTAAATGTGCAAGTGCTTAAATCTATTTAATAACCACAAATGCTGCTGACATAAAGTTTAAACAAATTCATCAATATATGTTCATCAAATTAAAGCATAGGTAACAGTAACTACCGATCTGTGTTAGATTTTGGCAAACCTTTATCCAGTTATCAGAGAAAGTTGATAGAATTCTTACTACAATATTTGCAATACTCATTGTTTTCATCATTTTTAACTACAAAGACTAGCTAATGTTTCTGAGTTGAATGTCCAAGTACAAATTTTGAATACAGAAATGATGATTAAACTGACATTTCAACATAAATACTCCGGAACCTACTGAGTGCATGTACTGAGCCATAGCTATTATAATGCAATGACAGCACAAGTGCAGTTTAACATTTTGTTGGATTAAAGCAAAGCATATAATATATGAAAACCTTAACTGAAAGGTACATGCTAGGTAAACACAAGATAACCCCTCGTCCAAATTTTCAGAAAGGTAAGCATGAAACAAATTATGATTGGTGTAGCGACTAACCGCTTGAAGGCCTTCACGTTCTAGTATCAACACTGATTGGACATGCAATTGCACCGCAGCATACAGCTGCTTCTCTGCCATTAAGTTTTCAATTCGAGCAGGAACCTGTGATATTCACCATGTTAGCAGAGAATAACTACCTAAGTTTAAGATACAATTAAGGTTGCAAGTAGATAGGATGGTGTAAATAGCTCGAGAACAAATTGTAAGACTGGATTCTGCAAGAACCCTTGGAGAATATGTATCAGACACATACTCACAACATTGTTACTAAATTCACCTACTTAGATTATGCAAGAAGTCCAAGATGGAAAGGTTAGCTGTTCAGCATGAAATTTACTTGCATGTGTACAATATTGCAATGGCACCATGAATGATCTCCAAGACTTTCTCCTTCCCATAAATGATTGAAAATGGTTCATACTTTCTTAATGTCAACATTTGGATACTAGCTTACTCATGTAGCTCTAGGGTGAGACAGTTTGGCCAGCCAGAATTGGATCAGCCAACGGCCAATTGGGTGCTAGAACCAAACGGGCACATAATCTCGTCGGCAAGAGCACATAATCGGAAGAGATGAAGCTTACACACTGACCTTGGCAACATCCTCGACCTGATCCAAAAGGGAGAGCACATGGCGCAGTGTGAGGGAGCGGTACCACAGCTGGCCGAGGTGCTTATTCTTCCTGCCAAGCAGCTTCTTGGCCTCCTCCATCTCCCCCTTGAGTCCGGTAATGCTCTCAGCAGACTCGCTGAACAGCCGCAGGATCTGTCGCCACGACGCATGAGTAGAAGACGAAAACGGAAATTAAACCAACAGCTCCACAGAAGGATCCCTGGGTGGTGGTTGACAAACCTGGGAGTAATTCTGGATGGCCTTGTTGAAGCCATGGTGGTAGGCGTGGACGACCTCGTCGACGACGTCCTCGATGAGGTCGCTCTGCTCTTTGAGGAACTGGATCTCGCCCTCGCGGTCCTTAGAGGTGAGGATGTGCACGACGTGCGGCAGCGAGTCGAACCGCGCGGCCGCCCAGCTCTCGTCGATCCGCAACAGGCCTTCCTTGAGGTACTGCAACCCCCCGCACCGAGACGACGAGAATTAGCATTTCCGACGATCACAGTTCCGGGCCAGACGAACGAAGGACGGTGCGGGACCTGCTTACCGATTTGTCGGCCGGGATAGGGAGGCCATCGAAGATGCCGCGGCGACGGCTCATCGTGCTGGAGGACACCGGCGGAGGCGGAGGAGGGGGGTCGCTGCGTCGCCTCCCAGGAGATCCGGCCGGCGGTGGGGAACGGTTGGCGACCGCGTCAGCACAGCTGGTGTGTGTGCGTGTATGGTGATGGTGGTCCAGGTCCACAACAACAACCACCATTAGCGTCCGTCAACCAGGAGCAGACGGCCGTTCGGCCCAGTGTCCATGTGTCCGGCCCAGGTAGCCGAGAACTTAGAAGTGAGTGGGCTTGATAAGATCATCAAAAAGAATGGAAAAAGTCCACATTCCTCCCCAAACTATCACGAAGTTGGCTTTTCCTCCTCATCTCTAAAAACCGGACAAATCACCTCCCTCAACTTTTCAAACCATGCATTTTACCTCCGTCGAGCGGTTTTGAAGGCGGTTTTGCTACAGTAACCGTTGGTTTGCTACAGTACCAATACCTTTGTCTTTTTCTTTTTAAAAAAATTCGATTGAATCTTTGAAAATCATAATAAATCACAGAAAAATCATAAAATCAAAAATTCGATTTTGTTGGACTCCACATGAGTAGATCTACACAGTGAATATATAATATGATATGCTTTAGTACAAAGTTTTTGCTACGAAGGTTTTGTCTTTTTCTTTTTTATTTATTTGGCTGAATATTTGAAAAATCATAGTAAATCACAAAAAAATTATAAAATAAAAAAATCAGTTTTATTGGACTCCACATGAGTAGATCTACACAGTGAATATATAATATGGTATACTTTAGTTCAACAAAATAATTATAGAAGTTGCGACTTCTGAATTATTTCAATTAATTATATATTCACCTTTGTGTAGAACTTTTGTACTAAAGCATATCATATTATATATTCACTGTGTAGATCTACTCATGTGGAGTCTAACAAAATTAGATTTTCTATTTTATGATTTTTTGTGATTTACTATGATTTTTCAAAGATTCAACTGAATTTTTTAAAAAAAAAAAAGACAAAAGGCACCGGTACTGTAGCAAACCACGGTTACTGTAGCAAAACCGCCATCAAAACCGCTCAAGGGAGGTAAAATGCATGGTTTGAAAAGTTGAGGGAGGTGATTTGTCCTTTTTAAGTTGAGGGAGGAAAAGTGAACTTCGTGATAGTTGGGGAGGGAATGTTGACTTTTTTTTCTCAAAAGAATTGCGGGTGGAAGAGAGCAGGTTGCTTTCCTATGCGAGGTAGACTAACTTTACTAAAAGCCTGCTTAGCAAGCATCCCAATTTATTTACTTTTCGTGATTAAATTTCCTAGATGGGCCATTGATATGATAAACTCTCGGATGGGGCATTTTCTTTGGAATGATACCATTGATCACCACAAGTATCACTTGGCCAATTGGCAACTAGTCTCACGTAGAAAAAAAGGAGGTGGGTGGTCTGGGGGTTCTAGATATGAGGAGTTTGAACCTCTCATTGTTGAATGCCTGGATTTTTAGATACCAACTCAACTCAAATGCCATATGGAAAGATATTATAGATTACAAGTATAACACTGACAACCCTAACGTCCTCTGCTGCTCTAATGCAGGGGCCTCCCCTTTTTGGAAAGGGGTGCTTTGGGCCATGAAAGCTGCCCTGGTAGGAATAAGGTGGGTAGTTGGTAATGGCAAAAAGTTCAATTTTGGGATGATGTATGGCTGGGTAATGTTAGTTTAGCTACAATTTTTTTGGCCACTCTATGTCATTAATGAGCAAACAAGGCAAAACCTTATATGAAATCTGGGATGGCCGGGAACTAAAACTCTCCTTTAGGAGAAGTGTGTCGGCGAGAATTATGAACCTTTGGCAGGAGTTAAATAGTGCCATGGAGGCAATACAGCTTAACAATGAGGAGGATCATATTCTCTGGAGTTATACTTCTACAGGTACCTACTCGGTTCAATCTCTCATGCTTATTTGTGATTAATCACAAAGGGGTGTTGGGTGAAATATCAGCACAACACTTTATTGATGAAGTATGGTTACAAAGCAACCATTCAACATGGTTTTTACAGGGGTCTCAGGGGGTATTTATAGGGGTCCCCTGACTTCGTAATGCAAGGAAACATAAAAGTTTACAATCGGAAATATTTCTAAACTTTGTCTTCAGCGAAGTTGTTCCCACCATCTTTGCCTGAATACTTGAATGTTGAATCTTCAAAATCCCTTGTTCCAGTGAAGTTGTCTTCATCGACTTCACTATAACCTTCGCTCTTTAAGACTTGCGAAGATAGAACCAAATTCTTTTCTACTTGAAAGTTAATAACTTCTCGCTAAGCTATTTCTGCATTAGAACTTTGTTAATTATAGAAAATATTTTACTGTCTCCAAACTTTCTCGATTAGGTTAACTTTAAAGTTTGGACATAAAGTTTTTCTGCGAAGTCAACTTCAAAGTTCGGGCATGAAGTTTGTCTACGAAGTCAACTTCAAAGTTCGGGCATGAAGTTTGTCTACGAAGTCAACTTCAAAGTTTGGGCATGAAGTTTGTCTACGAAGTCAACTTCAAAGTTCGGGCATGAAGTTTGTCTCTGAAGTCAACTTCAAAGTTCGGGCATAAAGTTTGTCTACTGAAGTCAACTTCAAAGTTCGGGCATAAAGTTTTTCTAGCAAAGTCAAAATCCCAACAAGGGGTCACCCCAATGTTTGTAAGTTCAATTTGGAAACTTGTAATACCCCTAGGGTCCAATTCTTCCTTTGGCTATTGTCAAATAACGGACTACTTACAAGAGACAACTTAGCCAAGAGGAGACACATGAATGATCCATCTTGTTTGTTCTCACGTACCAAAAAAATGAATCGATTATGCATTTGTTTTTTGATGGTTTTGTTGCTAAGCATATTTGGAATGTGATGAGTGAAATTCTAGAGCTAAGAATTGGTCAAAGCTTTGAATCGGTTGCTAGATTATGGATAGCTCATAAGAAATTCATAGTTACTAATGCAGTCTGTGCTGCGGTATTATGGTCTATTTGGAAATTGAGAAACGAAATGTGTTTTCAGGGAGCTGTATGGACAGGTATGAAGAAGCTGTGTCTTGAGGATTGCAAGCATGATCAGGAGATGGATCCCTATCTTCAAACCCCGAGGAAAGGGCGCAAGCGAAAGGATTGCCCAGCAGCTACAAGTAAGAGCAAGCTTGCTACCTCAGCTCACGTGGGCGATGGAGGACACCATTTCTCGTCATCGGTCGGTCGGTCGATTGGATGCTCGCCTTTGACATCGGTCACTTCAACTCGACTTGACATACCCATAGCTGATAGTTCTAGTGGCTATGCTGTTTAGTCTTGAGACTTGTTAAATTTGGCGCTGCACGCCAGTACTCGATGCTGTAAACGTTTTGGCTTTTGGTAATACAAAAGCGGGGGAAACCCTTTTATCTAAAAAAAAAAAAATGGGCTAGTAGGCCCATTCGGAGAATGGTGAGAGAGGATTCAGGATTAAGGACAAACTTAGGGTCTGTTTGGATTGGGTGACCAAAACTTTAGTCATCCCTATTTTAGTCACTTTACTTCCAAACAGGGGGTGACTAAAATCTAAAAACCTATAAGAGTCCTTCGTGGAGGAAAATAGTAATGTTAATCTTCCTATAATCATCATCATAAACAAAGTTTAAAAAAGGTTGACTCGTGGTAAATTTAAACCGGGTAATATTGATCGGATAAAGTAATGCATTAGGGATGTATGCATCGGAGGGCAAAAAAAAAGCTGTCATTTCGTAGCAGAGCCGCGTTGGTTGGTCCCACACGGTATGCAAAGATATGACCAAACAAGAGCGCATGCACCCACATAACGTAGCCCTGAGGAAGCAATAAGCGGCATGCATATTCTTGATGATCACTGAAACCACTGTACCAAAAAACCCACATCGTGTGCATGAGTGATGGATGATCGATAGCATCGCATATACATTATATGTCAAGCACATGCAATTTACTGTCGTAGAGTATAGTGGAAATTGCACGTTCCATATGTTGGGCCCGGCAGATTCCCGTTTCTGCAGAGACAAATCTTTCACCTTACGATTTCAGCAACAAAAAGCGGCCCAGCGGCGTGGCCACGTCGCCAGCTTTATCGGCCGTTCGATCGGGCGCGTGGGCGGCCCGGTCGGGCGAACCTCGGTCATTTTACAAAAACACCCCTCAACTTTAGAGAAACCAACCCGCAGTCCACAACTCTCCCGTCCTCCTCTCCCTCTCGCGTTCTCTTCCGAGGCTACGGCGCCCGGGGCGGCGGCGCCTCGATAGCGATAGCCACCGGTCTTCTGCCTCCTCCTTCCGAGTCCCGACGCGGGTGGGGCACTAGCGGTCGGAGCCCCAACGCGAGCCCGGCACTCCCATCCCGCCTTCCTCTCGCCCGTCCCGCCCGCCCGTCACGTGGCCGTCGCGGCGGTGCTACGCCCGCTGCAGGGTAGGGCCAGCGCCACGCAGCTTCGCCCGTCCGGCTAGCCGCCGCCCGCCCAGCGGTCGGTCCCAGCCATATAGACACCATGGGAGCCTGCTTGCCACCGAGCAGCGCGGCTCCAGTCCGCCGTTACTCGTGGTTGCGGGGTGGTGGGCCGGACGGCGCCAATACATGCTCGATAAAATGTCGACAAGGTTTGCCTCCCTCCAGTACAATTATACTTTGCATTTGCAGGACTTACACAAATGTTGATTCTTTGTTTCATTACCATATAATGAATTCTTAGTTCATTTGCCACTACGCACTGCTGATGGCCTCTTATCCACTGCAGACATGTGCAATGCCACATCTGACATGCTGGTGGCAGCACCCGTGTACACTGGACAGCATCCGGTGCAGCCACATGTGGCCTCACAAACTCGATCCACAGCCACCTACAACAATGAGCTGGACCATGGAAATCTCATGGCGTACAATCCACCATACAATCTAAACCTGATTCCTCCAGGTTCACTTGGATCCTATCCTTGCCATTCATGCTGTGTTGTTTGTTTCTGTGTGCCTATAGGTCTGACCCGAGATGTATCTCTGAAGATAATGTGCTTGCAAAATGTTGCGCCCAAATCAGAACCTCATTCTGTAAAACATATAGTTTATGAGGCATACTTTTTTTATCCAAGTTTTAATGTCCAAAGGAATCGTTGTACTTATGTTACATAAATTTTGTATAGATACAGGATATCAAAACGACTCACATTATAGGTTATATGGTGGAGAAAAAAAAGTGCATCATCACACTTGCATTTATGGTTTTGTATTAAGATTTCAACTTTTATTAGAGGGTGATCTTGTGGAACAATTGCCTGGTTGAAAAAAAGGCTTTGTAGGGAGACATAACCAGAGACACATGGGGTAACACCAACTATGAGAAAGTTCTTCCCTAAACAATAGTACAATTCCAGTGCCTTGTGTCATATGATGAGATATTTTAGTCTCGGATAATAAATGTGTGCCCTTTTTCTTGCTTCATTTCCATGTTGATATGTATGACAAAAAAACAAACTCAATGTGGTAACAGACTAAGGTATCAGTAAGGTCGATTGCAGAGCTCAGAGGGATCCATCTGTCCTCAATTTTCCCAGCCTTTCTGCTTTTGTTTGGGACAACCTCGGGACATGCTTCTGTTTACTTGCAATCATTATCTTACATATTTAGCCTTCTAGCATATTGCTTCCACTGTCTTGTAATATTTTGCTAATGTGCCTCATATTACACTGATTTCATTAAATAAAACTATATATAATCCTATAAAGATAATATGTTTCTCTTTTTCTATTCTAAAATGTATATAAAACCACATAAAGAATATCTAATGAAAAATCAAGCTTTGGTCACTTTCTTTTTGACTGCATCTATAAATGTTATTGTCCTAAACGACTTCTTTTTTTCTATACGTAGGAGTACATATATTATATGCATCAGTACAACTCTAGATGAATGGATGAATAACAGATAGAGGAACTATTTCCCAACTCAATAGCTCTCTCAACGCAAAGAGATCAAGGTATGCAAAACATGCATCATGTTGTACCCTATAAAGCAACTAATATTTCCAAAAAAAAAAAACAATCTATTTCGAGGGCCTAAGACATATATAACATGTATTCGTAAAAGAAAAAAATATGTACTAAACATGCTTTCAGGAAAGGCCCTAAACCAGAGAAAGAAATATGTAGAGTGCTCTAGACCATATGTGCTTTTGTTAATGAATTTGAAGGCAACACATTTAGTTTCTGATGAATGTGGCTGACTCTTCCCTTCCCATGGATATTGTAGAACTCTAGAACTGAGTTTGTTGTAGTTTTTGCAAAGAAACATGGATAATTAGGAACAGGTAGTCGATAGTTTCTACTTTTATTTCAGTTGCAGTGAAGACTGAAGTTGACAAATTATCTATAACCATGATATTGTAATGTATAATGCTTCAATAAAAAGTCATTTCAGGAATACTAGCACTTGTAGAAACTATCTTGTTTATCAATATAAGAACCAATGTAACTGTAGCAGCATCTCTGATACAGTTGCAATATTGTACATGCATATAAGATGATTATCCACTCAGATGTTGACTTGTATATAAAATATTTAATTGGATATATCCATACTTCTCCATTAATACCTGCTCAGCTTGCACATGAATATACCCATTCTTGATGGTAGCATTTTTACCATACTCTGATCTCTGAATCTCTGATGAACCACCATTTATGCAGAGACCATATGTTCCCTGTGCCGTCATAACAACTGTTGTATATCTTCAAGTTTATCAGTAAGAGATATATATATGACATGAAAATTCTTTGGTGACAGATGGTTTTCATGCCTCAATAGTGCAATAGCTGAATATCGTGTTTTTTTTCCATGCCATTTATTTTTAGGTTGATGTGAAAGATAGTTATTTTTTGTTGCTCCATAGCAAGGGTGCTGCGGTGCTGTCCAAGTAATGTGTTTTGCTGGAATGGTTTCCCGATCTCAAGAGCTGATTTCAGGGGAGCTGGCTCCAAAATAGGAACAGTATCTCTCAGCACTTGGCAATGTTTGTATTTGCTGGTTTCGCTTGGGCACTATTCAATATAGGAATATAAGATGCCGATTGAACACACTTTTCCCAATGGACTGCAGAAGGGAAAAAGACTGGGATCTGGATGTTATGACGGAGAAACTCCTAAGATGACTGCATGACTTTGAGCCTTCAAATGTGCGAAGCTCGGATGTGGGACAAATTTAACTGTGCTGTTCTAGGGTGGCTTCCTGTTTCACTTAGTTTCGTCTCTTTGCTGCATTTTGACAAAATTTCTATCGAGGAACGGAGTAAATTGGATGGAGAAACTCTGTAAAACTTGGAAGGAATCAAAAAAAAGAAACCTTACTCCAGAAAACCTGATGGCTTCAGGAACGAATACATGGTGCTACGTGTACTTATGCAGCAAAATTCTTATTTATATGAACCAATGTTTTTTTCTGTTCAAACATCAAGCATGTCAAGCTTCATACTACAAAATGACTTTTTTTTTTTTTTTTTTTTTGATAATTTCCAAATCTTCAGTAACCATACTGGTTGCTGCCGATGGAGCATTAAAATTCCCCGAAGTCAGAAACTGTGCAGATTTGGAGGCAGTTGTGGAAATCTCAACTCTATACCTGCAAGACAAATTCAGGTATGGAGTTGCAGATTTTTTTTTTCCGTTCAGTTTTACAAGTGCTTTGCTTTTTCAGATTCATAACTACGAGTTGTGACATGCATTGAAATAAAAATGACAGATACTTACTGTGAAAACCTATATTTACGGTGGTTGATGATAGCGGCTGCTTTTTCAGGGGATTCAGGTTTTGTGTGGACTCCCCAAGATGAGAACAACATTCTTTCGGAAGAAAAGTTACTAGAAGACTATCATTGTCTGAAGGCATTGCGTGATGACTAGGATAGTTTTGTTCTCTCTCCATGCTATTGTCTTTCATCGTACAGGCAAGTAATCAACGGTGGTTGATGATTGTTTTGCGCTGATCAATCATTAGATTATAAGATCATGTAATCGTAGAATACATATTAGGCTCTATACTATGTGTTTGCTCGATTCATTGGGCATGTGCAGGCATTCAGCACTAGGTGCCCCACCTTACAGCATAGCATACTATTATGTTTTTTTTTTCATAGCAGATTATTAGTTGTTAGCTACTACTCGTAGTTACTACCACCAGCTGTCTTCCTGGTTTTGGCCTACATCAAGGAGGGCCGATGGAACCTTGCCTTTTCCATTTACCTTGTGTGTGTCCTATGCGCAGTACATTTCTACAATTTCAACGTAATATTTTTTTATAGCCCCCTCGCACTAGCAAAGTTCATTGTCTGCCGATGTCCTGGTTCTGTAATGTGATACATATGAGGCTACAAAACACTTCGACTTCAAGATTGAAAAAGGCAATAGTAGCACCGACACGTAGGTAACCTCCGCACTCATCCATCCACACACACTGGCTACACGCGGCAACGCCGCGACCATTTCTAGTTCTAAGTTGAATTGTAATCTGAACTCTAGTCTATGGACTCTGAACTTTCATCTGGGCATAGAGTTTTGGCATCCCGGCGCAAACACGAACAGAGATGGCATGTTTGTTTAATTTCGCAGAGAACCGGCACTGACGCTTCCCAACACCTTTGTTTGGTATGCTCGCTCTCGTAACTCTGCATCAAGGCTGACTGATTAACATGTGGATTTAATTTGATCCAAAGAAAACGTGAATAGCTTTGCAAGTTTTCTTCAAAAAAAAAAAAAAAAAAAAAAAAAAGCTTTGCAAGTGCTTTATCAAATGTGATGTTGGAACTGTAGCAGGAGAATTCTCTACCTCACCGTCAGCTCATAATCAACAACTCCAGACAAAAAAAATCTCTTTTCGTCATACAGTACTATACTGCATTCATCATTGGTAGGTCGTAGGCAAGGGCGCAAGGCTCGCTCATAACTCTGCATCAAGACTGAGATCTGGAATTTGGAAAGGTGGATAGCTGGATGTTGCAAGTGCAGTGCGTTAATAAAACTGATGTTGGAACAGTGCAAGGAGAAATTTTCTACCTCACCATCAGCTCATGACAAGACTCCAAATTGCCACAGACAAAGATGATGCCTCACTCACTCATGGCTGTCCCTGTCCAGCTTTTACACTAGTGTAAAAAGGTGATGTTTTGCAAGTTTGCAGTACCGATCGAAGCTTGGCTTTATCCTGTTTGATTACGTAGGTTTTTTTAGTAAGTTTGATTACGTAGGTTAACAAGCAGTGTGTCTGATAAAAAGTGGTTCCAGTTAATCCAAATTAAATAGCAACTGGATAGATTAATTTTAGGCACACCCTCGGTTAGATGTTACTCCCTCAATCAAGAAAGAATGCAACTCTAGCACACTATTACGTTTTATAGTATCTTAGGTTTGACCAATTATAGATAAAAAAGTATCAATATTCGTAATATCAAAAATACTAGATTAATAACGAAATGTACTTTCATAATAAACTATATCCAAAAATGTGAATAGTATTAAACCAATAGTTGCATTTTTTTTTTCTTGGACGGCAGAGGGGTACATGTTTTGTTAACTAATGCCAAGAACCAGTATCCCATTGTTAATTATATAGATGTGTGCACATGTTAGCCGAGGATCCAGACATATATTATTTATTGATTTAACAGTCAGTTGGCTAATTTTTTAGTTGGTTATTATTTTCTAGCTCCAGCTAAAAAACTACTAGGTTTAGCTGATCAAAAAGATTACTGGTATTGTCATGTGAGAATGTTATGGATTCATACTGATGGGGAATGGAGAGTCTTGATTCTCTGCTGCGTTCACACCTTGCTGATTGATTTGATTGAATAAAACCGATAAAAAGATTGTTCGGTGTCCACCTACAGCTGGCCTACTGTCCCTCCAGCTCCAGCTAGTGCGTGCATGGAGTCATGGCCAAGGAAGGCTCCACGTCCTTTGTCCGTGTCCATGTCCACGCCAAGGACAAAAGTCACATCCCCCAAATCCCTCTCAGGTCCCCTCCACGTCCATATCAACACAGCTCGCTCACGAAGCTTCCCATCTCCTTCCCTCCCACCGTCTGCCTGTGATCTCAACTCTCAAGATCACTCAATGGCCTAGCCTCAACTCTGAAGTTCACAAGCAAAAAAGGTTCCAGTTCATCATTGCCCAATGTCTTGCTTCGGTTGAAAGCCGCGATATTCGCTGCTGCTTTTGTGGAGTGTTCTTGGGTGGTGGTTTTGGTTGGCAAGGGGGAAGTGGGAGGACGCCAAAGGAAAGGCAGGCAGGCGATGCCCCTGCTGCGGTTCCGGTCGGGGGCTCACGGCGCCGGCGGGCGAGCGTCGGCAGCCGCCGAGCCGGACGAGGCGCTGCGGGAGAGCTGCTGGGCGGAGGTGCCCCCGAGCTCCTCCGGATGGTGCTGGCCAGGGTCGAGGACGACGAGCCGCGATGGCCAGGCCGCAGATCCGTCGCCGCGTCCGCCGGCGTCTGCCGCTACTGGAGGGCCGTCGTCAAGGAGATCGTGCAAGTGCCCGAGGCGTGTGGGAAATTGACCTTCCCCATCTCTCTCAAGCAGGTTAGTTTGTTGGTTATTGCTTCCCCTTCCCCCCACGAACTCTGAATCTATTCTGTGTTCCTTGGTCAACCTTTGGTGTTCTTGAAAAGATTTTCTTTTCACCTTGAGTAGTCATTGGCAGTGATGGTATTTGCCATACTGCATTCATCAATTTATTTGCTAGGATCAGAACCTCCATTACTTCCAGGTTGCGTGTCTGACCCTTGGTCGTCGTCACTGGAAGATATCAGTCAGAATTCAGTTGTTGGTGTACTACCTACCTGGCTACTTTTTTTTAAAAAAAAATTCAGTTCTTAAGCACAATAAAGTGTAGCGACAAGGTTAGGTAGGTCGAGATACAATTCTCTACAGTAATAAAAGGGTTAATGGTTGATTTGAGGTTTCTTTTCAAGGATCCCTTTCTTTTACTCTGAAATTTTGTTCGTCGATTTATTTGTGATTTTATTAACTTGCCATTCTAAATATGCAACCTGCAGCCTGGCCCAAGGGATGCCCCAATCAAATTATTCATTAGGAGGAACCGGGCTGCTCAGTCGTATTCTCTGTGCATTGCAGTCACTGATGGTTTGCTTTTTTTCACCCCCTATATGAATGACCCTTGAACAAATACAGTGTGGATGTCATCATTGTTGATAGGGTGCTGTTTTCCCCTTCCTTTTGCTCTGCAGCGTTAGCTGATGATGGGAAATTTCTACTCGCTGCACGCAAAAGTCGTAAGCCAGGAGGCACTGAATACCTGATTTCATTTGACGCGAAGAATACGTCAAAAGGTACCTGCATTGGCAAGCTGAGGTGAGCATTCAAGAAAGTGTCTGAAGAAATTCATAACTTGCTCTGTTTTTTCAATGCCGTGCAGCAGACCAAAAGAATTGCTGTGACAGAGACCTCGGTTTAACATATTCTTCTCTGTTAATCAGGTCAAACTTCTTGGGAACAAAATTTACTGTCTATGATGCCCATCCACCTTGTGCTGGAGCTGTGGCTTCAAAGGGTCCGTCTGCACACATGATCGGTTCAGCCCAAGTTTCTCCTGGGGTGCCTGCTGGGAATTATCCAATTTCACACATTTCTTACGAAGGGACTTTTGCTTCTAGGTATGGCAAACCATTCCAATGTTAGGTTCTCCTATGAACAGATCATCATGTGAATACATTTTTTTATGAGGATTACAAATTCTGCAACATCATTTTGATTTTTTCCCCCTAATGACTATCCTTGCATCCCTGTTTATACCTGCTGGTTGGATTGCTGATAGCAATCTTATTGTAGAGAATTGCTATTACTAGCTAAGCAAGCCAACATAAGACTAGAAGGTTGTCTGAGTTCATGACATGCTAATACATTAAATGGATTCAAAGCTTTAGTGGAACATTTAGTTATATTCCAGGACCTGCTTAGGACTATATTAGTAAATCAACCTTATATATTTACTTATAGAATTTAAAGCCAGAACTTGGTGGTTAGAAAGTAGCTATAGGTTTAATGTAACGTAACAGAAAATTATATTAGCTGCTGACTGCTGGTTTATTACATGAGGGTTGTAAAGTTTGTCTAATGTTTTGCAGGGCGCCAAGAAAGATGAACTGTGTCATGGATTCCATCCCTTTATCAGCGATTAAAGAAGGAGGGACTGCTCCCATGCAGACTGAATTTCCATCAATTAACTCCAACTCTTTTGCATCAGTTCCATTCTTCAGGAAATCAGGTCGTCTGGATAGTTCAGGTGTTCAGCAAGCCACTCAGAATGAAGCTAAGATGGTGCTGAAGAACAAGTCCCCCAGTTGGCATGAACCGCAGCAGTGCTGGTGCCTGAATTTCCATGGGCGGGTCACGGTTGCATCTGTTAAGAACTTCCAGTTGGTGGCTTCAGGCGAGAGTGGTCCGAATAACCAGGATGATAATGACGTGATACTCCAGTTTGGCAAGGTCGGGAAGGACTTGTTCACCATGGACTACCGTTATCCAATATCTGCATTCCAGGCATTTGCCATCTGTTTGAGCAGCTTTGATACCAAAATTACTCGCGAATGAGTCAAGGTATGATTTTTATTTGCTGATAGTCCAGTTTAGAAGCTGCTCACACACGACTGTTAATTTTTCTTTCTCAATGCTGTCCATCAACACCATGAAACTGTTTCTATGGCATTGCTCAGCACTGTTTATCCAAGTCATTTACTTGTTTCTTAATTTGTTCCTGTACATTTTTATTTGTGGGACGGACGTAGTGCGTTTAACGTGAACCATTTTTTATTTACTTTCATGTCTCATTTCCCAGCAGGTGCGAGGCAGGTGAACCAGCAGATACAGCAAGAATAGCCTAATCTAGACTTACCTGAGCTTTAAGCCGGAGAGTTTGGTGATCAAGTAACCATAGTAGAGCTGGATACTTGTGTTCAGTGCTATCGTGTTGTAAACAGCAATCTAGCTGGAGTGGTTTGCATTTAGGGTTGGCAAGTGTGAGCATCAGACCAGAGTATCCTATAGCATTTCGCTTTCGATTCAGCATTTGACCTTATAGTATTACAGTCTACAGTCGAGAGATCATACTTTGTATCTCCCAATGCAACCATGCTATTTGAAATGACCCTTCTAAGGTGCCTGAAAGCATTACATTACATCCATATCCATGTGAGTATATACAGGTGTTGAAGATCTGATTTGTCCGTTCTGTTCTATGAATGAACATCGTCGGTACAGAATAGTTGACCGAAATGCAGCGATATGGGATTGCGAGTAAATGGTCTCAAGTTGAGGCAGTATGTATAACAAGTAACAAAGCCTCCATATACAAACCTCCAAAAAAAAAAAAAAAAACATCGTCAAAAGAAAAATGCATATGGGATTGCGCATTTCATTTGCAACCCTGATCCACTAATACTTGGATCATCTCGCTCTTGTCAGCTAAATCTAGTAGCGAGAAATTTCCCTCAGAAATAGTAGCAGCGGAAATATATATAATTTGTGGCACTCTAAATATGATTGAGAAAGCTGAGCTGACTGAGGGGCATGCAATGCATGGTGATGATGTTCACTTCAAACCGCCTTGGCCTCGACAGCCATGGCGCGCTCCTCGTCTTCCTCGTCCCACTCGCCGCACACGACGCTGCGGACGAACTCCATGAACTGCGGGAAGTGGTCGGGCGAGAAGAAGTCGGCGCCCATGCGCTGGTACGTGAAGTGGCAGGGCCGCATGAGCTCGGTGGTGAGGATGTTGCTCCGGATGCGCGAGAAGCTGCTGGTGTGCGTCATGACGAGCGACGCGTTCTCGCCGGCGATGCGCGCGCCGTGGCGGCGGCACGCGTTCTTCATCTGCACCAGCAGCGTGTCGGGGCTGGACCCCGTGCTGTGGTGCTGCTTGTTCATGCACACGTCCATGCCGGGCACCACCATGGTGCAGTCGTGGCGCGCGAACATCTTGGCCACGGGGCTGTAGCCGTTCTTCTTGTTGCTCTTGTAGAAGCCCGCCGCCGCCTCGGCGGGCCGCGACTGCGCCCCGTGCCACCAGTGCATGAACGGGATCTTGGCCGACAGCTCCACGGGCTTTCCGCCGAACACGGCGTTGGCCGTGCCCAGGACGCGGTCGCCGTGCCCCACCAGCTGCCCGGCGTACCACGACAGGAAGAAGTCGCCGTAGGGGGTCTCCCAGGACCCGCCGCGCTCCCTGAAGAAGCCGCACGAGTCCGGCGAGTCGTGGTACCGCGGCGCGTCGTGCGGCCCCGCCAGCCCCCACATGGCGTGCCCTTCGTCCACGGCGTGCTGCCGCAGCTGCTGCCGCATGTACTTGTCGTAGCACTGGAACTCGCCCATCCCCGTGAACTTGCGGGCGTCGCTCCCCGGCGGGTACGACGGGTACCGGAGCACGCCGTGCGCGCCGAGCCCCACCGTCACGTCCTGCATGCGCGCGTGTCCGTCCGTCCATGAATGGCAATGGCAATGCATGCAAGACAGCCAACGGATGGAATGTGTATGTGATGTTACGCTGATGGTGGAGTCGAAGAAGTCGTCGAAGGCGACGGCGAAGCTGCGGAAGAAGGCCTCGTAGAGCTGGAGCGGGGACTTGCCACGGAGCACGGGGAGTTCGTCGATGGCGAAGGAGAGGCACCCGTCGTGCCGGCCCCGGATCGGTCGGTGAAGAAGATGTCGGGGTCGTCGGCAGCGACGCCGCTGACCCAGGAAGGCAGCGTGGGGACGCCGGCGCCGGGGGTGCCGTGGGTGCGGAGCGACACGCGGAGGCTGAGCCCCTCGGCGCGCACCATGTCCGCCACGGCCTGGTAGCCGGCCCAGCAGAACCTGTCGGGGACTCGGGCTGCGCCACGGACCAGAACACCGGCAGCTCCACGCCGTCCGCGCCCAGCAGCCGGACCGCCCGGATCCCCGCCGCGATCGCCGCCGCGCTGTTCACCGTCGCGCCGTCCGTGACCGAGTCGATGGGAAGGCCCACGAACAGCCTCGCCGGGGCCAGGTCGTCCACGTCGTGGCTCTCGCCGGCGCCGAAGAAGCGGCCGACGAGCCCGGCCGCCCTGAGGTCGTTCCTGCGGCTAGCGCTGCCGCCACCCTGCCGCGCCGGTGGGAACGCTACCCTGTTCGGGCCCCGGTTTCCCTGCTGCGACGGGCGCGTCACTGACGCCGACGCTGTCTGCGTCATCATCATCATCGCCGGCATGGTCTCCATGGCGATCGATCGACCAAGCTGCCCAAAGGGGAGAAGGAGGTCGAAAAGGGGACGTGTTCCGGAACGCTCGGTGGCCGGCTCGGTTGCTTTTTGCGTCCCCGGCCGGCGAAGTATTTATGGGTGGCGGGAAACGGACGGGGAAAGAAAGCGAAAGGGGTGGCCGCGGCGCGCGCGTTGGCAGCGCCGAAGAACTCGGCGTGGACGTGCGTGCGTCAGGGTGAGGTCCGCCCCGCCCCCCCCCGCCCCCCGCCCCCGGGGGCTTGCAGCTTGCTTTGGGCTTTGCCTTGTTCGTCGACACAGCCGACGGACGATTAACGCTGTTTTTAACTCTCTTTTATCCATTTTCACGGTTGGGACTTGGAAGTGAGAATGTGAGATCACGCCACTAGACATATACGATGCGACTGTAATGTTAGCAGCATGGAATCAGGGGTAGGAAGAGTTGGGAAATCGGCAGAGAAATTTGGGGAGAAGTAGACGAACAGCACGCGAGAGGACGAAGGTGGCGCGACGATGAATGATTAGCGAGTTCAGAATGTTTGTTACACAATAGCTGAGTCTCCACGCTCATGACCTGATCTATTTAACGATACACGGCCGAAGCCTCTCGTGCACGCAGGCACCATGCCAATTAGGCCCAATCGCTTCCCATCACCTTCCTGTTGGGCTTCTTCTCACGATTGCTCTGGCGCGGCCCACCAGGGATAGCTGGGGTGCTAACAATCCCCGGCTTGAGAAGCTGCTTGTCCCCAAGCAGCTGCTTGCGAGGAAAAGCTTGGCGAATAGACTCCCAAGATTCCCAAGTTGCCATGCTCTTGGGCCAACCCGACCAATGAATAAGAACTTGTTCACCGGAGGCATCGGGAGCAATGCGGCGCTGAAGGACCGCTGGCCGGGGCGCGAGGCAACTCAACATCGATGGAAAGTGAGGTGAAACAGAGGTACCTGGGAGTATAGCTGCCTTCAGTTGTGAAACATGGAATGTCGGGTGGACTGCAGATGAAGCTGGTAAGTCAATTGTATAAGCAACGGTGCCCACTTTAGCAATGATCTCAAATGGCCCATAATACTTGAAGGACAGCTTTTGGTTAGACCGATGAGCAACAGTCGTCTGAACATAAGGTTGCAGCAGCGAATACCTTATCGCCCACCTGGAAATGGCGTTCAGAGCGAGACTTATCTGCTTGACGCTTCATGCGCTCTTTGGCTCGAGACAGGTGTTGCTGGATCAGTTCTTGCATCACATTACGACCTTCCGGCCACTCAAATAACTCTTTGTTAGAGACCGATTGTCCAAAGCAAGTTATCCCAAAATGCCGTGGAGGATAGCCATAGAGGGCCGCAAATGGTGAACAACCAATGGCAGAATGGACAGTAGTGTTGTGCCAAAACTCCGCTAAGGACAGCCAGGGATGACCATTTGGTGGGGCATGCATTGTGAAACAAGCGCAAGAATGTTTCCATAGTGCGATTCAATCGCTTTCGGTTTGGCCGTCGGTCGGGGATGGTACCCGAGCTCATGTTCGGTTGTACTCGGCCAGCTCGAACAACTCGGACCACGATTCTTGTGTTGAAGATACGGTCCACGATCGGGAGGCGATGTAGGAGGGCATACCATGCGGGCGGTAGGCGTTGTCGGGAACAAAGCGTCGGCGATTCTTGCGGTGTAGGGGTGAGATAATGGCGGGAAGTGGCCATACTTGGTGAATGAATCTACCACCACTAGAATGCGGTTGGCATTTTTGGATTCTGCGGCAAGCCTTCAACAAAATCCATGGATATGTGATCCCAAGCGGCGACGAAGGAAACGGGCGGGGGGCTGCGGTGAGGCCAGGGGCGTGCCGATCTGGTTTGGCCCGGCCCGACATGTGAGACAAGCCCGACATATTGGCGAGCAGCGGACTTCATTCCTACCCAGGCGAACAACTGCTTGAGTCTGCTATAAGTAGCAGGAAATCCCGAGTGGCCGCCCAAGGCAGTGGAATGACAAGCTGAAATCACTTTGTGTTGCAATTCCTGGTTAGCACCAATCCAAATACGATCCTTATAACGCAGAATACCATCACGTAATGTGAAGTTGGGAACTGCATACATGTCAATAGCCAACTGAGCAAGCTTAGACTGACAGCTTTTATCACCCTCGTAACTGGCCACGACCTCCTGAATCCATCAAGGGATGACCACTGAAACTGCAGAGCAGGAAGGTGAATCATGGATCTTGCGTGACAACGCATCTGCAGCACGGTTAGATGTACCCGGCTTGTACACTATTCTGTACTGGAGGCCTAACAGTTTAGAGAAAAGCTTCTGTTGCCAGATCGTATGCAGGCGTTGATCAGTGAGCTGGACCAAACTCTTCTGGTCTGTAAAGATGGTGAATTCGGCAAACTGAAGATACTGTCTCCAATGCTGTACTGCCATGAGCAACGCCAGGTACTCCTTCTCATAGGTGCTCAAGCCTTGTGACTTGGGGCCCAAAGCACGACTGATATATGCTAGAGGGTGCCCATCCTGATGAAGAACCGCTCCAATGCCGGAACCACTTGCATCTGTCTCAACGCAGAATGGGCGTTGGAAGTTTGGTAAGGCGAGGACCGGTGTTGAGGTGAGAGCTTGTTTGAGTGCTTGGAACGCCGCATCATGAGTCGATGTCCAGACAAACAAGGTGTGTTTGCGCAAAAGATCAGTCAAGGGTCGAGCTAAGATGCCGAAGTTTCTGACAAATTTCCGATAATAGCCTGCAAGTCCCAAAAAACTGCGCACATCGCGAACGCAAGAAGGAGTGGGCCAAGAAGAGACCGCTTGAATCTTTTCAGGGTCTGTAGCAACACCTTCAGAGGATATGACATGGCCAAGATAGGCGATAATGCCTTGGCGAACTCACACTTACTCATCTTCGACTTCCATCGATGAGACCCCAAGCTTCTTTGAAACACCATTTGTATATCTTTGCATATGCTCCTCGAAAGATCGGTTTGTAGATCAAGATATCGTCGAAGAAGACCAATACAAACTTACGAAGAAAGGGTGCAAGAGTTGCATTCATCGCTGCCTGAAACGTGCCTGGAGCACCTGTCAATCCAAATGGCATCAAACGAATTCAAATTGCCCGAAGTGTGTATGCGAAATCTTTGTTTTGAACTCTTGGCCCAGGGCTTCAAACGGATTTGATGGAATCGGATCGAAGATCCAACTTAGTGAACCGGGAAGAATGGCCCGGTTCATCGAGGAGCTCATCAATAATGGGTACAGGGTATTTACTCTTGAGAGTTATAGAGTTAAGGCGGGCGGTAATCAACACAAAATCTCCAAGTCTTGTCCTTCTTCTTGACTAATAGGGCGGAGAAGAGAAGGGGCTCACACTTTTACGAATCAGTCCGCATCCATCATTTCTTTGGCGTGCTTTTCTATCTCATCTTTAATAGCGAGGAGTAAATGCACGTAAGGCACGGAGAAGACCGGACTAGCTCCCCGTTGCGGAGAGAATCTCATGGTCCGCGGTTTCTAGATGGAGGTAACCGACTTGGGGACTCGAGAGATCTATATAATCACATAGCACTTGCGGCGAGCAAAGGGATGTCGTTAGGCAAGGCAACGAGTTAGGTGCTTCGGCTCAAATGGCGAATCAATGCACCGGAGGCAAGGTGGATAGTACACCATTCAACTGGATTGTCCCTTGCTCATGTGGAATTTGCACCCATTGATGTGACCAATGAATCTTCATGGGACTATGTGCGCACAACCGATCCATGCCCAAAATCATATCATGTGTAGGAAGTGGCGGGATCTTGAGGTCGATCAGGGCCGGGTACCTGAATGGACCAAAAGAGCACGAGGTAACACCCGAGAGCATAACGAGAAGTTGCACCATTGGCCACCTTAACTTTTGCATAGGTGGATTGAGTCGTTGAAAACCGATGAACCTGGCCGCCGCCCGCAATGGCGAGGAATGTGTGAGTGCTTCCCGAATCCAACGAGAATCATTTGGAACACCTCCTACCGGACCCTCAAAGTTAATGGTGCAAGGCTTATGAGAGCTTGTCAAAGCAAACCGCGAGAGAGCATCATATTAACTTCATCAATGACTTCCCCTGAATCAATATCCATTGGTTCACCCTCATCTTCAGGAGAGAAAACTGCCAAAACCTCTTCCATTGCTTGCAGTTGCACAGCCTGATTGCAGCGATGATCTCTAGTCCACTTCTCACCACAACGATAAACGAGACCTTGTGCTCGCTGGTAGCCCCGAGAGGCCCAACGTTCTTCAACAGAATAACGCCCGGGGGCTAGTGGCGCCACAGGTTCCGAGCTCGCCCGGGCTTGTCGTGAACAGCGGAGGTGGGGGCGCCAGGGAGCAATAGTTTGCCGTGGAAACGCGGCAACTCTGTGGCAACATCCCACCGCTGCACATCCTCGCTTCCGAGAGGCCACCAGATTTTCACACAGCAAGGGCAGGGCCGCAAAGATCCCAATTTGGTGGGCGTTGTAAGGACACCGAATGCGAATGTAATCCTTAAGGCCATCTAAGAAGCGCATGGTGAACAACAAAGGATCGGTGGTCTCGTTATATGCACCAGGCGGGTCTATGATTGTAGCAAATTTGTCAATGTAATCTGAACTGTCCCGGTGTGGTGGATGCAGAACGATTGGACGCAACAACAACTCATGGTGGTCTTGTCCAAATCTAGCTAAGACCCGACTACGCAAAGCGATCCCAACCCATTCCACGCATCGACCGTAGCAACGAGAATTGTACCCGGCGTTTGGCGGTGAATGGAAATGCATCGCGGCGACTTCGAACCCACTCCTTTGGACTCTACATGGTACGGGGTAAAATAATCCATGCAATTACTCAACCACAACTTAGGGCCGATCACCATCAAAAGTGGGAAAATCGATTTTAGGAATTTTGGGCCCCGGAATCCGATGGGAATTAGAAGTGAATGGGTGCATCTCGGACCGGCGAAAGCGAGGATTGGAATGAAACTCAAAGGAAGGCTAGCTGCGATTGAGGATTGGCGTGCTCACCCATGACCGGGGAATGGAGGAGGGTGGTGGCCAGACCCAAATCCATTCTCCCGGTTCACGAAGCCTGGCGGTTGCCCAACAGCGAGGCGGCAGGCGGTGAGCTCCGCAGATGGGGCGTGGCCGCGTTTGGGCTAGGCGCGAACACCCCGTGTGATCCGCGGGGTTGTTGATGCTAGCGCTCTCCCAGCCCAAGGGCGGCTTCTTCACTTCCCGATCTATGTTGTGGATGGTGTCTTCGACCTTGGTGAGGCGCGCGTCGCTCTTGATGGGTCGAGTTCGAGCGCGACCCGCTTGCCTGTGCCTGCTCCAGCTCGTGGATGCGGCTCGGGGACGCGATCCGTCTCGGCGAAGAGCTTCTCTGCTCGGAGAGGCTGCTCCCACTTTTTGTCACTGCTTTCGGCGAAATGCGCCGCATCTCCTCGGCGATGATCTTCGTCTCAGTTCATGGCCCAATCGGTCTTTGGCGGCGGGTGAAGTGGTGGTGTGTGTAGGGGGCTAGGGGTTGGGTGGATCGGACTATTCCGCACCACAAATCGATCGAGCGGGAATCGGAATTCTGGCGACCGAATTCAAGCGAAGACGCTGCTAGAACCGGTCGAGCCAACCAAATTCATTTGTTCAATCAATCGATGGAATCGCGCGGAATCAAGGCCGGAGGAACGGTGTCTCGATACCCTTTGTTAGCGGCATGGAATCGGGGGGGTAGGAAGAGTTGGGAAATCGACAGAGAAATTTGGGGAAAAGTAGACGAACAAAGACGCGAGAGGGACGAAGGTGGCGCGACGATGAATGATTAAGCGAGTTCAAAATGTTTGTTACACAATAGCTGAGTCTCCACGCTCATGACCGATCTATTTAACGATACACGGCCGAAGCCTCGTGCACGCAGCACCATGCCAATTAGGCCCAATCGCTTCCCATCACCTTCTGTTGGGCTTCTTCTCACGATTGCTCTGGCGCGGCCCACCGAGGGATAGTGGGGTGCTAACATGTAATCCATCACGTAATGTTTTTTTTCCCTTCTTTTAAACAATTGTATAAACTTCTTCTAGCCATGAAACTCTCTTTTTTCCTATTATTATACTGGAACATACTCCCTTCGTTATTTTCTTCATCTACAACATTATAAACCTTTTCTATCCACCAAACTCTTTACTTGGAAGAAGAAGAAGAAGAGGGGTCACTGTTGGCGGTCATTATTGAGTATATTATACCGCCAACTTATATCCAATTCATGAGAAAGAGGCAAACTTATGATGCATATACCTTTACTTCTAACCTAGTTCCACTTGTATTCTAGAAATTATGTCTTGCGGTATAAAAGTGGAAAACAGGTACAAAGTTGCCAAATAAATTAGAAAGCGCATTTGAATAAAAAGACGCCAAGGAGTGGATTGAGCAAGGAGACCAAACCCTCACGCATAAACCGCCCATGCACCACCATAGGCCCAACATACAAGTGACAAAAAGCGCGCGACAGGAGAAGGCGGGGCCGAGAGGCCCGACCAGAAGGCGGCCGGGCCTTTGCGGCGGTCGGCGCCAAATTCGGCCAATGCTCCCGCCCTTTCTCCGGCGGTTTGGTGCGAACTTCAGCGGTTGCATGTTGTGCAAACTTTCGTTCCCGCCAAGAAGAGCTCGAAGCAAGGAGAGCCCTCCATTCCCTCCTCCTCTCCACTATATAAAGAGAGGCACTCCTCACACACAACACAACACAACACACCACACATTGTTACATCCTCACCTTGAGCACCACTCTCTCCTCTTCATTAGTTTAGTGTTAGTATTTGAGTTAGGCGGAGCTTCAAGGAGGGCTTGTCTCCTTGGAAGGATCTTTTGGTAATTTATTATGAAGTTCTTTCCTTTATTCAAGTCTCATTATTTATATCGCAATGCATATGAACTAGAGTATAGTTACCCTCATGTTATATTCATATTGTGCCAACTAGAGTATAGTTAGTATAATGTGATAATTAACATGACTAACTTTAGGCTAATTGAATCATATTTTATTCTTGGAACGTAGTAGAACTAAGTTCGAGTGATGGTCCAGTGTACCTTCGGGTTTACCTTTACTCTTTCCCCAATGATCCGTAGGGTCGAGGTACCATGAGGAGGTTTAGGTAGTTCTCTATAAATGTAAGCATGGTGCTTAGGTCTATAGGGAATCATCAGGGAAATGCCGCATCCATCACAGTAGTGAGGTAGGCGGCGAGGTGTGACAACTCGTCCGTCCTTTGCACTCCTCCACGTCCCGGTGTTGGGTTGGTCTTATCAAGTGCAACCGGTTTGGCGGATACTAGCGCGGGCATCTCCTCATCACTTTAGCCCATCTCTACTTTGAACCATGAATGACGTATGTAGACTATAGTCTAACGCATTGGCGATATTAGAATAGCCAACTCAACATAGATTTTCCTTTTTATGTTATTTTCTATTTATTCCTTCTAGTGCTCAAGAAGTGTGTGTGTCACCACTATCTCCAATATTATTATCACTTACCCCTGTATATGATTAGTGGCTATCCATACATACATTGTGGGCTATATCATCATCATATTAAATCTAAACCTGCCTTCCCATGGGAAAATATAAATGAACGATACCCGATTACTCACATAGGGTGAAATGCTACGATGATGATAGATCCGCGTGCGCTTGCGGGTTGACCCTTGCAATATTCAATTCATCTATCACGGCGTTCTCTTGGCGTTATCATTAATCATAATATCTATTCTTAGTGATTGTGCTAAGAAATGCCAACACGCATTTCTGAAGCCATTGCGGGATAGGTTTAAAAATCTATTCGTAGTAATAACGTTAAGAAACGCCAACAAGCATTTACGGCGTCGTTGTCGGGGGATGGGTTCTAAACCTGTTTCTAGTAATTGCGCTAAGAAATGTCCAGCGATTACCTTAGCGATCCCATTGCAACCCAAGCCCACCATCGGGGACGACGGCATCATGTTAATTAAGGAGAAAGAAGCGGATATGGTCACTTCAAGCTGCGAGAGACTAACAACAATGCAAAAGGGGAGGAGGCAAGGACAACCAAGACATCGAAGCTTTGTTTCGCACTGGTCGATCTTTGTGAGAGAAAAAGTCTTCTTTGGTGTTCTTTGGCCAATGATGTTGTGAGAGAAAATACTGGCGATTGGCTGGGTGATAAGCCAAGCGAGCGGAGCCATCGTGGATGCCCGGACTCACTTCAATGAGCATTTTCTTTGTTACTCCCATATCCCTTCTTGCAAATGATGTGTTGTCTCAGGTTTTAGTTGTTTCTACTCCTACGAGAATCGAGAGAAGACCGTTCGGCTGAAGTGGAGGGAGGGGCGGGATGGAAGGTCGTTACGATCGACAAGGAGAACAACACTACGGGGGAGGCGGCTACTCCCTCCGTCCCTTTGAAAGTGTCACTTTAGTTTTCGTGCCATCTTGTTTCATAAACTCGTCTTATTCAAAAAAAATTTATAAATATTATTTATTTTGTTATGACTTATTTTATCATTATAGATACTTTAATAATTATTTATTTAATTTATTATTTGTAAAAAAAATTAAATAAAACGAATGGTCAAACTTCGATAACCAAAAGTCAAAAATGACACTCTTAAAGGGACGGAGGGAGTATGCATGTTCATCTTGACTTGATGAGCAATTTACTATAATTCCCATGTCCCCTTCTTTGAATGAAGCGTTGTCTCAAGTTGCTTGTGTTACTATTCCTCTGAGAGTTAGAGAAGACTTTCGGCCCGTCTTTGGGCGGTGGAAAGGTCGTCTGGCGAGAGAAGGAGGGAGCACAGCGCGCCCTGGGTGAGACCTTGAAGTGTAGGAAATCAGCCGTCAGCAGCCAAAATCTCGCTTGTCTTGCCTCATCTTGTTTCAGCTTATTCTCCCTCATAAAATACTATTAAATCAATCAAAATCAGCGTCGTGAGCGAGGCTCTATGAAGCGGCGACTCCTTACACCCAACAACATGGTGAGTGCACATTCGATACAACCATAGATGACATTGCGGGTGTAGTTCAAGAGCAAGAGAGCTCAACCATTCGAGGGGGACCACGGCGGTTTTTCAAAAGGGGATAGAGTGTAATAATCACATA
Organism: Hyparrhenia diplandra; assembly: GCA_015847255.1. NCBI lineage: Eukaryota > Viridiplantae > Streptophyta > Magnoliopsida > Poales > Poaceae > Hyparrhenia > Hyparrhenia diplandra. Next base: position 68,805 of record JADLZK010008512.1, on the reverse strand, counting down.
ATCCCACAACCTACGATTAGAGGTCGGAGAGGATCTATGCAACGAATACCATTGAAAATATGGATGAGATAGGGGTATTTCTAGAATCAATTTCAATTCCCAATCGCCGACCTATTCTAAATGTGTTAGATGATACTACACCTGAACATCACCGAGGCAACACTTTGTAGCAATATACAATCTTCAGTTCAACGGAAGAGTAGTAGGCTCGCTAAAAAGATGGAACAAAATGTAGGAAAAGATCCGGTACAAGTAGCACAAGACGATCCATATATGGAGGCTTCGCTTCAAGAGAGGCGATCCACTTTTCTCGGTGGTGAGAGTGACGGGCCAGAAGGGCGGCGCTCCGGGGCTGGGCCTTGGCGCGGCGGGCTGTACCACTGCGACGCGGCTATCTCCCCAAGCGAGGTGCACATCGTCCGGGACTTCGGTGGCGGTCACTAGTCCATGCTCGGCGGTGGTCGCCATGGGGTTGGCGGGCGGATTTCTCATCGCCGTTTCGTTCCGTTCGTCGGGCCATCGATTTGTTCGACGGTGGGACGGGTGGCGATTCCAAGACGACGAAGATCAACGCGTCGAGACCAGGTCTAGGAGACGATGAGGGAGGTCTCGGGGGCGTGTCTTCTGAACCTACCATGGTGACCACCCTGGTTGCCGCTGGGGGAGAGATCACTCCGACTGACACTCCCTCCATAACCCCTACTGTGTCCCTCGCCGACATTGGTGGTAGACCGGCCAGGAGAGGGGGTCGACGCTTCACTCTCGCTCCAAAGACGATGAGTGCGCTTTACCCCAAATCTGGGCCGGAGGTGGAGACGAACGTTGCGGAGAGGGATGCACGGCGCTGCAAGGAAGGACGGCAAGCCTTGTCGTCGTTCGTGGAGATGGTGGCGGATGCTTGTCAGAGACCAAAGCCGGTCCCACGCCGAACTTCGATGATGGATTTTGCTCCAAATTACGGGCAAGACCGGGTGAAGATTCTTCGGACGATGAAATTGAAGAGGACATCTCCACCCCGGAGTTCATCAACGATGCTATGACCGCCGGCTTCTCAGTTGATCAACTTGTCAGGGCGGAGAAAGCTCTTCAAGGTACCGTTCTTAACTCTGACGATGCAAAGCTCTCAAAATCTATAGTGGAGACAATGGTGCATAGAAAATTAAACACCGTAGCTCCATGGCAAGGGCCGCTGCCACCGCATCGTGTATCTCCCCAGAGAACATTGGGCGACTGCTTTGCAGCGGCATCCATCCATGCGAAGTAATCTGAGACGGCCAGAAGCTTACCCGTTGTTCTTCGACCTCGGTAGTTGGTTTGGCCATCGGGATCGTGTCGGTTTCTCGACCTACGATCTCGAGACCAAGCAAGGAATTTGAATTTTTTGAAAATTTAAAGAAGGACGAGCTAGATGCAGTTTTTCCGCCGCTACGTCGGGAGGCAAATACGATCGATCCGATCGTTTGCCAAACGATGGTAACGACGTCGCCACCGCAGATAGCGTTGCCTACCGATCCACAATACAACTCGGGCGGGTCTAACTTTCATGCCCACGAAGGGGTTGTGCTACCTTTTCCGACGCCGCGGGAACCAAGTACCCTAGACCTCTCAAGCCGGGGCACCGGTTCGGCCGCCACTAGTTTCTTCCAAACCCTCATTCGTCGAGGTAGCGAGGAGACCCATGGCGGCGCGGGGCGGTGCACCGGGTGGAGGTTTTGGTGGTCGCGGGCGGAGGCGAGAGGTGGATTGTGGGTTTCAATCCGGGTTTCGTCCCCCGGTTTTTGATTCGGGCTTTGGAGGAGGAGGAGGTCGCGACCGACCATCGCGGTGTGGTCGCGGCTCACGGTTCGGTGGAGGCGGGAGGTGGTCATGGCGCCTATGGCTATGCCTCCCGTGGTGGCTACAATGAACTCGGCCACGGGTACCATGCCCCTGGTTGAGGACGTCGTGCCCAGGGCGGTCGCTATGGCTATGGGCGCGGAGGAGTTCATGGTGGCCACCGCTTTCAGCAGGCGGTGGCGGCACACCAGGGAGGTGTGGTCGGCAACCAGGCCGGCTACATACATCGGGAGGTGGCGCCTGGAGCTCAGGATCCGGCCATGGGGCCGGCGTTCCATCAACGGCGCCGGCGCGCGCCGGCGCCATTGAGGTGGCCAACGCCGTCCCGGGGCAAAGACGCCGGCATGGCGAGTTATCCTGCGCCGGTCAAGGGCACCCGGTGCTAATCCTACCGGCCATCAAAGTGCAGCTCTTCCTCGGCATGGGGGGTGGCTTACAACGCCGCCAGCGGGGTACGTAACGGTCTTTGCCATGGCGGGGCGCTCTATGGCCAACCTCTAGCATGGTGGGGTCATTCACCCTGGCCAGCAGGCTGTCATGGCTGGAACCTCCACGGCCAACATGGCTGGAACCTCCATGGCCAACACGGCTGGAACCTCCTCCAGCGCCGGCTCGGTGGGGTGATCCATGCCGCCAAAGCGCGGCGGGTACCTTGGTGGGCGCTGCGGTGGCGGCGCTTCCAAGACCCCGGTTCGGTGGAGGCCACAAAGGCTCAAGGCGGGCGATTGCGCAAACCGGTGAAGCAAGACACAATGGTGGTTGATGCAAATCGTGGGTGTTTCGAACAACCAACACAAGGTGCCACAGAGGGTCTCGCAATGCTAGGTAAAGCTCCCCGACATCCTAGAATCGGCTATTCAAGGGGCCAAGAAAAATAAAGGAAAACCTTACTGCTATCGCTGTTATACTAAAGGTCATACAATCCATGAATGCACTGTAGTCCTGTGTTGTGAAATTTGTTTTGGGGATCATTCAGTGAAGTTGTGCCCAAACAACAAAAAAACTAATACAAGTGCTATTCCTTGTAGTTATGCTGTAGAGGGTCTCGGATTTTATTTCATTCCAAAGGTTGATAACCCAAAAGATAATATGCAAGAAACTAGAGCCGTGGTGCGTGTTCTTGAAGGTTCTTTTACTGTCAATCAATTGGCAGTGGAACTAGAAAGACTTCGTCCCGGTAAGAATCACAAGTGGGAGATTCAGACAACAGGAACTGGTGCATTTATTGTCAATTTTCCTTCAGCTGACTTACTGGAGACAGTGTCAAACTGGGGTCCTATGGATGCCAGGGAAGTTGAAGGAAAAATTAGATTTGAAAAGGGGATTGACAATGAAGTATATAAAAGAGAGATTCCGAAAGTTTGGGTTCAGTTCAGAGGTTTACCCCATGAGTTCAAACAATTTCTAATTATTTGGGCTATTGGAACAATTTTGGGAGTGCCTAGAGCTGTTGACATCATCTTCACAAAAAATACTGGAAGGGCGAGAATGAAAGTAGCTGTGCTAGATCCATCACTTATCCCAGAATTTGTGGATGTAGTGATTGGGGATTATGTTTACGAGCTACAGTTTGCAGTTGAAAGAGAGAACCTTGATGGTGAGCCTCAAGTCATTGACATGGACTCTACCAATGAGGGTGACCCAAAGGATGATGACCCAAGGGGGACAAGGCCAAAAAAGACAATGAAAATGGTGGGAGTTTAGAGGAAAACATGGACATTGATGGGAACTTAGGTGATGCTCCACCCGATGGCGGTGGGAACGGAGAGAAGGCACGACCCGGTCGGCGGTGCGGCACGGGGTGGCAAATCAATGGTCTTGGAGCTGTCCAAACCTTCCCGGACAAATGAAAAGCCAAGAGCTGTGGTATCCCCCCGTCGGTGCGGGAGATTGGAAAGTCTGTTATGTTGCCCCAACAGTGATTCTAGGATTGTCAATAGTAAGCTACCTAGTGAGACAGTCTCACCTTTGAGATCCAAAGAAGAGGAACGCCGCTACTGATGGATCAAGATTACGTGGAGAAGGCTGCCAAGCTCAAGGCAAAGAAGAACTTGGAGCCGGTCAACGAGAAAGGTACAACACAACATCCTCCCTCTTTTTTTAATAGAGATGATTTATTCTTTCTAGATTCGGCAAATACTCTAGGGGTGGTGTTAGGAAAAACTGATAAAGATTGTTTAAATTCTATTAAAGTTTTAAAAGATTTAGAACATAGTAGAATGCTACATAGTGCTAATTTAAACATTGATAATTCGGTTTTGGATTTGGATGAGACAACCGAGAGTGCTCAATTGAAGACAACGTGGATCTAGAAACTTTAAATCTCATTTGTTCGGAAATAATGGAGGGGCTAGGTGATGGGGGTTGTGATCCATTGATCTTACAAACCCCTATATCATCATCAAAAGAAAAAAGTGGCGCCCAGGGATTAATAAAAAATAAAAATAAAAGCCGTTAAAAATGAAAGGAATTTTCTGGAATTGTAATGGTTTTGCGGATACTAAAAAATATAGATTCCTTTCAGATTTAACAAAAGAGAAAGACCTAGATTTTATTGCCTTATCGAAAAGGTAGAGCTAGCTTTCCACAAAAACTCTTAATACCATCCGTGTCTTTGGTAGAGATTTTATTTGGCATTGCATGGCTCCACGGGGTAGATCTGGTGGCATGGTTCTAGGAGTTCATTTGCAAACTTTTGATATTGGTCAAATTGAGGAGGGTGACTTTTATATTCGTTTTATATTACGCCATAAGGAATTTGATTTTAAGTTTAATTTAATATCAGTTTATGGCCCGGCTCAAGCAGATCTAAAGTCTAATTTTTTATCTGAACTGGTGCGAGTATGCTCAAAAGAAACCATACCTATTATTATAGGTGGTGACTTTAATATTATTCGCAGGCCAGATGAGAAGAATAATGATAATTTTAATGACAGATGGCCGTTCATGTTTAATGCTATAATTGACACTCTAAACCTCAGGGAAATAGACTTGTCTGGTAGAAATTTCACTTGGGCTAATAATTTGCCAAATCAAACCTTCGAGAAATTAGACAGAGTTTTAACTTGCACAGACTTTGAGTCTCAATATCCTAATACTACAGTACATCCTCTTTCCAGAGAAATTTCTAACCATACCCCGCTACTACTATCTACCAATAGTGCGTCTACAACTTATCAACCTCAGTTCAAATTTGAATTAGGTTGGTTGTTAAGGGACGGTTTCTGTGAGATGGTGTCACAGGTATGGCAGAATACGGTAGTTGAAGGGTCACCCATTGAGCGATGGCAAGCAAAAATTAGAAAACTCCGTCAACATTTAAGAGGTTGGGCTAAGCATGTTAGTGGGATGTATAAAAAAGAAAAATCAAATCTCCTAAATAAATTGGATGAGTTAGACAAAAAAGCAGAACTTACTATGCTAACTGACACTGGGAGAGATCTAAAACATGTTCTGAGTGAAAGGCTGGCTGAACTTCTTAGAGAAGAAGAGCTCAAGTGGTACCAAAGGGCTAAGGTGAAACATCTTTTAGAAGATGATGCAAATACTAAGTATTACCACCTTTTTAGCCAATGGTAGACACGAGAAAAAAACTCGAATCTTTCAACTTGAGGATGGTAATAATATTATAACCGGTGATGCTCAACTTAAAGAGCATATTACTAGTTATTATAAAAACTTTTCGGTCCCTCCGAAGAGTCGTTAATTTCATTAGACGAACTTCAAACGGCGACATTCCCCAAGTGTCGGATGTGGAAAACGATTTCCTAGTTGAGCCGTTCACTCAAGAGGAAGTCGAACAACAATTTTCCAAATGGAACATAATAAAGCACACTGGTCCTGACGTTCCCTCGAAATTCTATCAAGTTTTTTGGGACCTAATTAAGGAAGATTTGATGGCTTTGTTCAATGATTTTTATCAAGGAACATTACATCTTAATCGCCTTAATTTTGGTAATATTATCCTGTTACCCAAGAAGAAGGATGCGAGAGTTGTTCAACAATACAGACCTATCTGTTTGTTGAATGTATCTTTCAAAATCTTCACTAAAGTGGCAACAAATTGACTATCTACCATTGCCCAAAAATTGATAAGACCAACCCAGACTGCCATTTTACCAGGTAGAAACATCATGGAGGGAGCTGTCATCTTGCATGAGACAATTCATGAATTGCATACCAAAAACAAGACGGGGTAATTTTTAAAATTGACTTGAAAAAAGCTTATGATAAAGTTAACTGGAATTTCCTACAACAAACTTTAAGAATGCTCAGAAGTGGTGTGATTGGATAAAAAAATTTACTCAGGGGGGTAATATAAACATTAAGTTTAATGATCAACTTGGCCAATACTTCCAAACTAAAAAGGCTTAAGGCAAGGTGACCCCATGTCTCCAATACTATTCAATATAGTAGTTGACATGTTGGCTATACTAATTGCAAGAGCAAAGGAAGCGGTGGCCGTAGAAGGGGTCATTCCACATTTGATCCAAGATGGACCGGCCCATCCTTCAATATGCGGATGACACGGTTTTTTTTTGAGCCATGATGTTGAAAAGGCGGTTAACATGAAATTGTTATTAAGCACCTTTGAACAACTATCCGGTTTAAAGATTAATTTCCACAAAAGTGAGATCTTTTGTTTTGGACAAGCTAAGAATCATGAGCAGTTTTATTCGCAATTATTCGGTGTGCCGTTGGTAAATACTCTTTTAGATACCTCGGCCTACCAATGCACTTAAAAAAATTGTCTAATAAGGACTGGAAATTTATAGAAGAAAGAATCGAGAAAAGACTTAGTAGTTGGAAAGGCAAGCTGCTCACGGTAGGGGGCGTCTAGTCCTTATAAACTCGGTGCTCTCCAAACTACCGATGTTTATGATGTCTTTTTCGAAGTGCCAAAAGGGGTACTAGAAAAATAGAGTGCTTTAGGTCTCGTTTCTTTTGGCAAAACGACCAAAGACAAGAGAAAATACAGATTGGTCAAATGGGATGTTATACGCCAACCTAAGGATCAAGGTGGGTTAGGTATCCAAAATTTGGAAATTCAAAACAAATGTTTGCTTAGCAAGTGGTTATTCAAATTATTAAATGAAGACGGCATATGGCAAGAATTACTAAGGAACAAGTATATTAAAAATAAAACTTTAGGCAAAATGTGAGAAGAAACCAATAGATTCACATTTACGAGAAGTTTGATGAATGTTAAAGATATATATCTTCTTCAAGTTAGGTCATTTTAGTGTCAAAGATGGGTTTCAAACACGTTTTTGGATTGATACTTGGCTAGGGAATAAACCCCTCAAAGATAAGTTTTTCGTGCTTGTTTAATATTGTTAGGAGAAAGCAAGATACGATAGCTAACATACTAAGCTAACATATTTCTAAGTTCTCTTATCTAATTGGCTTTGTAAATATTTCCTTTGTAGGGAGGAATCTAAGTCCATGTATGGGGGTGAGAGTGTCAAACAAAATTACCAATGAAAATAAAAAATTTTATCAAAAAAAAGGTGTTGTTCTAACCAAAGATAACCCGGCTAGGAGAAATTGGAATGGGGATAAACAGTGCTCTCTCTATCATCTTCCAGAAACAATTCAACACCTATTTTTTGATTGCTTCTATGCCAAATTTTTGTGGCGCTCTGTACATTTACTTTTTGGTCTAACACCGCCCTCGAGTATAAATGACTTGTTCCACAATTGGTCTAAAATGGGGAACAAAAAGTACAATACATTGTTATTAACAGCAGCATCTGCACTTATATGGGTAATTTGGTTAACAAGGAATGAAGTTGTTTTTGACAAATGCAAACCAAAAACTCTTTTGCAGGTACTGTTTTGAGGAACTCATTGGCTACGTCAGTGGGCAAGCTTGCAGTGGAATGAAGATCTTCAGGATCAATTAATCGCTGCGGCACGTCACCTAGAAGTGTCAGCGTTATCTTTCTTCGGTTCCAAAGGTTGGTCATCACGCGAGACACGTTGGTTATGTTTAGCCAAAGACCTTTACTTCCTTGTTTTATCGGTTTTGAGTGTGGCTGGAGGTTGTATCCAGCAAAACTGTTTTTTGTTCTGAACTCTGTAATAATTGGTCTGATTCTATCTACGGATGGATGAAGCCGGATTTTTATCCTTTATCTAAAAAAAACAAGTAGCACAAGACCTCCTTATTAAAAAGTTAGGAGATTTGGCTTGTGAGGAGGAAGTTATAGCTGGTGAGGAAGAACCTGACCATAATGTTGATTTCTATGTACAGCATTTCAAGAAGCCAGTTACCCAAGTCAAGATGGACGCCATAGAGACACTGATCGAGCAGACGTACAAGAAACAGAAGAAGAACATGGCGGGCAAGAAGGTGCAGGTGGGCTTGAAGGCCTAGCGGCTTTCAACTTCAGTGGATCAGATGATGATCAATGTCGAGCAAAGACTGTAGAATAATATGTTGGAACGTTCGTGGCTTAAACGACGGTGCCAAACGAGCAAGCGTGCGTAACCAGATTATTTCCTCAGGCGCCACGGTAGTCTGTTTGCAAGAAACAAAGATCGCTAATTGGACAAACTTGTTGCTAACAGAAACAGTGGGTAATGATATGGCACAAAATGTAGCTGTTTTGCCTTCCATAGAAGCATCGGGAGGTATCCTCCTCGCTGCGTCAGACCGCTTTTTCAAGCTAAACTATCACTCCCACACGTCCCACATTATTTCAGCAACAATCAAAATGCTATCAGATAACAAAGAATGGACAATCACGGGTGTGTATGGTCCGCAATTAGATGGGGAAAAGGTGGTTTTCATGCAGGAGATCACATCCCTTCAGAACCAACTCCTACTAGCCTGGCTGCTACTAGGAGATTTCAACCTCATCTACCGAACACAAGATAAAAGCAATGGGCGAATTAATCGGACCCTTCTTAATGGTTTCAGAAACACGATAGATAACCTAAGATTGGCACCAATGGAACTAAGGGGCAAGAGATTCACATGGTGCAACGATCAAAGTAACCCGACGATGACCAAAATCGACCACTTTTACGCAACCCCGGAATGCATGGAAATTTTCCCTCGAACCAATCTACAAGCGCTAGCCTCTATGGGGTCTGATCACTGCCCACTACTCATGCAAGGAGAGGTGGATTTTGAGTTTTATAAGGGCTTCAGATTCGAATCTCATTGGCCAAATTGGCCTGATTTCTTTGAAACCGTCCAGGAGGTATGGGAGAAACCTGTGGACACCCAGGACGCCATATTATGAATGCACGTCAAACTAATTAGAATAGCCAAAGCCTTAAGGTTGTGGAGGAGGAAAAATTTTGCGGGATGGAAAATCCGCTGGGCAATCTTGAATATTGTGCTAGGTAATTTGGGAAGAGCTCAAGAGGAGAGATCGCTGACACAAGAAGAAATAGAATTCAAGAAAGGTTTGGAAACAAAGTCGCTGGGGCTGGCCGCAATGCAGAAGGCTAGAGCAAGACAGCACTCACGCCTCACCTGGATTCGCAAATTAAGGAGATACCAACTCTAGATTTTTTTCACCTGCATGCCAATGCAAGAAGAAGAAAGACATATATCTCCCACCTAAATGGACAAGCTGGGACTGCGGTAGCTCAGGCAAAGAAATCGCAGTTGATTTTTAATCACTTCTCCCAAGTTTTGGGTGTACCAAATACACGCACCAGGTCGATTAACTGGCAAGAACTTTGTTACTCCCCACACGACTTAAATGCTTTGGACAATCCATTCACACAAGAGGAGATAGCGGAGGTTATTAAGGATTTGCCAACGGAAAAGGCACCGGGCCTGGATGGATTCATCGGGCTCTTTTAAAAAAAATGTTGGACAATCATTAAGAAAGACCTGACACAAGCGATCTGGAGTTTCTACTCCCACAGAATAGCAAGACTGAATCTGATTAATGAGGCAAACATTGTTCTCCTACCCAAAAATCAAGTGGACGCAACAATCTCTGAATATAGACCGATCAGCCTTATAAATAGTGTGGCAAAAATCATCACAAAGCTCTTAGCCAATCGCCTGGCCCCACATATGAATGATCTTGTGTCCACAACACAAAACACCTTCATCAAGAAGAGATGCATACATGATAATTTTATAAACGTCCAGAGAGTCATACAAATGCTACATCGAAAACGTAAACCGGCACTCTTCATCAAGTTGGACATATCCAAGGCTTTTGACTCAATCAATTGGGCTTTCCTCCTTGAGGTAATGCAGGCACTGGGATTCAGCACAAAATGGAGGGATTGGGTGGCGTCGCTGCTGGGAACCGCCTCCTCTAAAATAATGGTTAATGGACAACCAACGAAAGAAATTAGACATGTTAGAGGATTGAGACAAGGAGACCCTCTTTCTCCGCTGCTTTTCATTTTGACGATCGATCCTTTATAGCGTATCATGGAGAAAGCGGGACAACAAGGAGTGCTTAGACCAGTGCTGCCACGGGGAGCAAATTTAAGATGCTCGTTATATGCTGATGATGCAGCGATTTTTGCAACTCCAACGACAAATGAGTTGGAACGGCTGTCAAGGATATTGTCTTTCTTTGGGGAGTGTTCCGGTCTCAAGATTAACATTGCGAAAACAGAAATCTTCCCTATTAGGGTTCAGGAGCAGACAAGCTTTCAGTTACTACAAAATTTCCTAGGAAAAATCTGCAAATTCCCTGGAAAGTATCTGGGCCTTCCACTGCACATCCGAAAATTATGCAGGATTGAGGTTCAACCCCCTAATCGATAAGATTGGGGCCAGATTGCCATGATGGAAAGGCAAGCTCCTCTCTACAGCTGGCAGAGAAACAATGGTGAAAACGGTACTATCATCTCAGCCAATCTACCATATGACGGCCTTCCCGGAACAAAAATGACTCATACGAGAGATTGATAGATTACGACGAAGTTTTCTTTGGAGAGGCGAGACACCAGAAAAGTTTATGGGGGCACCCACTGGTTAATTGGCCTACAACATGTTGACCGAAAATAAAAGGTGGATTGGGGATTCTTGACCTTGAGCGTTTTGCTAGAGCCATAAGACTAAGATGGTTGTGGTTTCAGTGGAAACGTAAAGAAAGTGCTTGGAATAAATTAGACCTCCCTTGTGATGAACGAGATCATGATCTTTTTGCGGCATCAACAGTTGTGACAGTTGGGGACGGAAAGACCGCAAGCTTCTGGTCATCATCATGGCTACACGGGAGAACACCAAAAAGCCTAGCGCCAAATCTTTTCAAAAAAGCAAGACGAAAGAAATTGACAGTTCAGAAAGCGTTACAGGAGAATAAATGGATAGACCACGTCCTGCCAATACAAACTCCAGAGGAAATTACATAATATGTGGAACTCTGGGAACAGATCCAACTCATTCAATTTAATGAGAGCAATGAGGACACTATAAGATGGAAGTGGACAGCAGATGGTGAGTACACAACGCAAATTGCATATCGTGTCCAGTTCGAGGGGAGTTTCGCCAAGCTGAAACTAACACCAATTTGGAGGGCGAAAGCAGAACCTAAATGTCATTTTTTCGCATGGACACTATTACATAAGAAGATACTAACGGCAAACAATCTCATCAAACGTAATTGGCCATCAGATCCGATATGTAAACTATGTGGAGGCGAACCAGAAGCTCCCGACCACATCTGCCTCAACTGCCCGTTTGCTAAGCAAGTATGGACAAAGCTAAAGCAATGGTTGAACCTAGCAATTATTGAAACAATACCGATGACGGGGTCAGTGTATGGATATTGGAAAAATGTATGGCTAAAGTAGACAAGGGACAAAGGAGAAACTTCGATGGCTTCATGATCTACTGGTGGTGGAACCCGTGGAAGGAAAGAAATAGGAGAACCTTCCAACAGAAATCGTTACAGCCTGAGCAAGTTGCTATTCTCTGCAAAGATGAGATCACCCAGTTCACTCTCGCAACCTTCGACCCGATTAATGCAGAGTAACTTGTCCTTGGTTGGTTCTTTTGGTCCAGTTAATTGTATTAAGTTGGTTTGTCAAAAAAAAAAAATTGTATTAAAGTTGTGGTGTTCTTTGTTTCCCTTTTTTCCTGGGGATCAGTCTGTTAGAGTTAGCTTTCGTTAGTAGGCGTTGTTCTTTTTTCAGGTTTGTGGGAGTTTCAGTTAGTCGTTTAGACTTTCCCCATGGAGTTGTAATAGTTGTTCTTTTCATTTTCCCCGTCTAATAAAAATCCGGCAAATCTCTTGCCGCCTTTCTAAAAAAATACTGTTGTAAAATGGGTAAGTGAAAATAGCCGGGTGCTGCTACACCCGTCGTTATTTTACATACTTTTTTAATGTCGTGTAGAAGTAGAAATACTATCTTTGTCGAAGAAAAAATGTAACTATAAGTATATTCTTAGTTAACGTATCACAATATTAATGTTTATGACACAAGTAAATATATATTCGAGAAAAGACACAAGTAAATATAGTATAAAAAATATAATCTTTTTTTTTTTTTTTTTGAAATGAACGGGGGGAGAGCTTCCCCACCAGATTTTATAAGAAACAAGAGCTGCGATAAAATATAATCTTATGACACTTATTTGATCTTACAAATATTAATGTGAAGGAATTGTATTCTTTTGTGAATAGAGCGAGGGATTAATCCAATTCCAGCTACACTGAATCCAGTTTGTACGGTCCAAGACTTAGTGGGTGTTTAGTTGGTGAAATATTTTGGGTTCGGCTCTTGTAGCACTTTTTGTTTGTATTTGATAATTATTATCCGATTATGGACTAACTAGGCTCAAAAGATTCGTCTCACACTTTTCAACCAAATTGTGTAATTAGTTATTTTGTTTAACTACATTTAATGCTCTAAAAATGCATAAAGAGATTTGATGTGACGAGTACTGTAGCTACTTTTTGGGTTTACTTTTTGAGTTGCATGGCAAGTGAACATGCTCTTAACGGAGAAATGGGCTGCAGCCCGTCATGCGTATCTGTCATATGATTTTATATCCTGTACAAGGGGGAAAAACTCAACCCGCGGGGTAGGACGGCCCCGGGCATTGTGCTTAAGAAGAAGACATTCTCACGCGGTCGAAAACCTCCGAACCCCCCCCCCCCCCCCGACATCAGGGGGGCACCGTTACCCTGGTGAGAACCGGGCCGGGCCTAGCAACCTGTGCTTTGGCCATGGGATAGACGAGGGGATTTTTTTTTAACCACGGTCATACATTCTGAAAATTCGCTCCCATGGGGAGTCGGCTGGGCTCGAGGAGTGCCGCAGAGCGGCTCTAGCTAGTTGGGCCTAACGACCTGTACAAGGAAATTGTTAGAGATAGAAAATCCGACGTTCTGAGTACCATTCTTTTCAATTATTGAAGTTGGATGTTAAGGTATAGATACAAGATGTCATTTTGTCCTTGTTTTACGGAATTTGAGATATCATTTTTATTGGAGACGTCATTGCTAAAGGTGGTGTTAACGTATGCAAGATAATCACTTATGACAATCTCGCTGATACGTTCTGTGACAAAGTTTGTTTTTGGAGCTTTTTTTTTTCTCGGCCATGCCTAGGCGCATACAAACACGATAACAACAGGGTTATCGAGACCCACGAAACACCACAAACACACACACAAGCTGATGGAAATAAACGATTACATGATAACTGAATTCGGCTCTAGACGCCAACCGCACTCACAGCCTCAACGCGGCCAAGTGCCTAAATCCAACTGTGCTCCAGACCCCCATCTCCTCGCTGATGGCTATCACAATCGCTGGCGCATTCGTAGCTTTCCTGTCAAAAGTCCTGGTGTTGCCCTCTTTCCATAGAAACCACCCGATCAAGAAGAAAGCAGAGTCAAACCCCGGAAGAAAGCAGAGTGTGGGGGAATTACCCACGGTACCCACGGCGCACTACTTCGGCCACGACCTCAGGGGCAGTTCGGCCCACAACATGGAGTGCGGATCAAAGCACCAGACACTGGATACCGCACGACATCCGGAGGATATCCTGAAGACGGCGATATGATAGGATAGACTCCGATCCCGAAAAATATGTAATGCATCATTTCCTTCTATACCTCGGAGATTCTATCTCAGAACCCTAGCCCCGTCTATATAAGGCGGGTAGGGACCTTCCTCGTTTTTCACCTCATTGTATATGATAGACAATACAGAAAATAGAGCACAGGACGTAGGGTTTTACGTCACGCCGATGGCGCGAACCTAGATACATCGGTGTCTCGTGTCTCTGATTAACCACCTAGATCTTGGTCTCGTGCACCCGCCCATCAATTACCATCGTGGGGAACCCATCCGTGGACTGCCGATCCTATATCTTCGACACAGAGTCAAACCCCCCGTCTGGAAATCTCTTCCTAGTCCGCAACCACCCCTCCATCACCGGCTCCTCTGCATCCTGGACCAGCCCTTGTTTAGTTCACAAAATTTTGCAACCCGATGAATAGTAACTCGTTCGTTTGTATTTGGTAAATATTGTCCAATTATAGACTAGTTCGTCTCGTGATTTACAACTAAACTATACAATTAGTTATTTTTTTTATCTACATTTACTGTTCTATTTATATGTCTAAAAATTGATTTGATGGAGAGAGAGTGAAAAAATCTAGAACTTGGAGGGGGAACTGAACAAGGCCCAAGCATGATGAGATCCAAGATTTCGGGCATCTGATCACAGATAATACACGTGTTGTCCTGCTGCAGGCCATGACGAAAAGCGGTCCCCTGCTCTGCTCCCTCCGGTCCGATCACTAGCTGAGTGAGTGATGCGTGCGTCTCGATCAGTCTCAGACCTCGCCGGACTTGGCGAACCGCCCCTTGATCCGCATCCGGCCGTCGGCGCGGGCCTTGCGCGACTCGTACCGGATCTGCTTGTCGAACCTGCAACGTGTCTTGCGGCTGCGGCTAGCCCAAGTAGCACAGCCGAGCGGAGCCATAAACATTGCGGGCTCACGCGAGGATGGTTCGAGAAGGTGGATGCGTGGCGTGGCAGGCATCCGCATCAGACGGGAAGCCATAGGGGGGATGACTTTAGCTGTGTGGGCCTGCTGTGTGGTGACCTGCTGTGTACTAGGCCTGTAGGCCTGCTGTGGTTGCGTGGTTGCGGGCTTATAGGCCTGCTGTGTTGTCACTTTAGCTGCACTGTAACCTGAGTCGTGTGAGTGGTCAGGAACTGTTGAACTACAGTAGCAGGTACCACGTACTCCCTGTAAGCGTGTTTGCGAGGGAAACACGATTCTCTAGAGACAAACATTTAGGGACAGAGGGAGTAGATAGATGTACATGATCCAAGGAAGCAACTGTAGATAAGGTTAGGAATGGAGACTTCACAATCACATTTAGAAGGTGGTTACCTGCTGATTTAAGATTAGAATGGGAACAAATCTGGAAAGATGTTATAGCTTATCCTTTGACTAATGAACCTCATCTTATCATTTGGACTTTAGAAAAGAATGGTAAATTCTCTGTTAAATCTGTGTACAATGCACTGACAAAGAATGATGCTGGGGTTAAGATCAAAAATTTTATTTGGTTGATGAGTAATGATGCCATTTTGACAAAAGACAATCCGATTAAAAGAAACTAGAAAGGAGATCCATCATATTATTTTTGCAATAATCCTGGAAACATCACACACTTGTTCTTTCGGTGTCATGTAGCAAAGGTCATTTGGGCTGTAATGGCACAATGTTTGGGGGCCAACAACATCCCCTGTAACTTAAATCAGAGTTGGCAATGGTGTGATCAGTGGATTCCTTTTGGGAAAAAAAATTTTCATATCCTTGGGGTATCTGCAATTTATTGGGCCATTTGGAAAGCTAGGAATAAAGCATGCTTTGATAAAATAGTTATTTGAAGCCTCTTGGACATTATTTGTCATGTCTGTGCACTTATGAAATATTGGGCAGGATTAAATGACGAACCAGATAAGGAGCAGATCATTGAAGGGATCAACATGATGCTGCAAGTGGCCAAGAGGATTCTGAAGCGTCAGAAGGAAGAAGTAGTTGCTGTTCGTCAGATTCAAGATGGCGATCCTGACAATCAAGACAACACACCAGTTTGAAGTGGTAGCTGTTCTCGAGAAGAAGATCAAACTCTGATTAAAGTTCAAACTCTCTGCTCGACAAGTTGTGTCCATGTTAACCTGAAAGAAAAAACTCTTTTGATCGGTCCTGTAATATGCCGCACTTGCCTGTTATCTTCTGTTCTTTTGCTGCTTCTTAGTTCTGTTATATTAGGCTCCCTATCGATAGGGCAGCTGGTGGGTTTGGGTTTCTGTTTTAGCGTTGCGTTTCCTAGCTCTGAGCCAGAGTATCCCAGGTTAAATGTTTCTTAGACTGTCTGTCCAGGTCTTGTTATCTTTTCTGATTTCTGTCTAAACACTCTCCAAACTAATCTGTATTTCCGTTATGCTTTTAATGGAAACGGGAAGGATTCTCGGTTGGAAAAAAAATGTACATACTGTATGATGCGTAATAAGTACAGTTAGGCTAAATATGAAATATATTTTTATAATAAATATATAAATGTTACTATTTTTCCTATAAACTTAATTAAATTTAAAATTCTTTGACTTTCAAGAAATAGGATTAATATATTATTTTGACCAAGGGAAGTACTCTCTTGTTTCCAAAATAAGTTTTTAACTCGTATTTTGAGGAGTCAATCAATTTTAATTTTAATTTTGACTAAGATTATAGAAAATAATATCAATATTTCTATCTTGAAATAAAAATATATAACATGATTAATCTAATAACATTTATCTAGTATTAGAAATATTAAATATTTTTTTATATAGTTGATTAAAAATGAAATTGTTTACGGAGGGAGCAGACCCAAATGACTGGCAGCGGTCACTGACGTTCACATCCCATCAATCAATCAAATCAAAAATCAAGAAAGGATCCAAATTACTGTACTGTGCTACTAGCAGAGGTAGCAGATGCAGCACTGGCTGCAGCGAACGCATCTTTTCTTGATGCAGCACTGGCTAGTAGCAGATGCAGCACTAGCAAAGGATCCAATGCCTCAGGCGACGCGCCACCCGTTCCTGTGAGCTCTGGCGTCCGTCCAATGCTCAGGCGACGCGCCGGCCGTTCCCGTGAGCTCTGGCGTCCGTGAAAAGCTTATCCAAAGAAAATATCTTACAAAAATCAATAAATCGCAAAACAATAAAGACACCGTGTTTAAATCGCAGAACAAGAAAAAAATTTCACATTCCCGGTGTTGCATCCAAATCAAAACATTCAATGCACCAAAAAATTATTTGCCGGTCAAGATGTAAAATTTTTAGATAAAAGATAAACTAATTGCAAAAATTTTTATATAAACGTTCACCATCCATTCTTTTGAGCTTAGTTTATTATTATAGATAATATTTAATAATAATTTATTTATTTTCTAAATTGTATAAAATAATTTGAATAATTTTGCACCCAAAATTTTGGAATCTAAACACACCCAAAAACAGTCCCCACCACGGTGTTGCAGAAAAATAGTAGTACATAGTCATTAAAATATTATTTACCAGGTACTGTAGCTAAAATATCGTAGAGATAAAGTGAGGTATCCATAGTCGTATGAACTGTCTAGAAGAAATAAACAAATAATTCTTCTCTGCGCACTTACCTTTTTCATTGGTCCTGTTTAGTTTGTGAAAAGTAAACCTAAAAAATAAATACTGATCACTGTCTCATCAAATCTTTTTGACATATAAATGGAGTATTAAATATAGGAAAATAAAAAAAACTAATTACATAATTTGGTGAAAAGTCGAGAGGCGAATCTTTTGAGTCTAGTTAGTCCATGGTAGGACAATAATTCCCAAATACAAACGAAAAATGCTACAATGGCCGAACCCAATATATTTCACCAACTAAACACGCTCATAGACTACCCAGTCTACACGTGTACTCCTCCGTCTCAAAATAAGTGTCATTCTCGCTTCGAGGAGTCAATATTTTCAAAATGCCGACAATTATATATTAAAATATATAAATATTTATGCTAAGTAATTGGTATCATCGAAAAGATCTTTAAGTCTAGTTTTTTTAATAAATTTATTTGAAGATTTAAATGTTGCACGTATTTTTTTCTACAAACGTAGTCAACGTTGAGAAAGTTTGACCGCACGCGCTCCCCATAACGTCGTTCTTTTTGGGACGGAGGGAGTATGTATATTGTGGCAACAACAATAACTGTAGTGCACTGACGCAAAGGCTGCCCATGCCAGCTAATGGCCTTGTTTAGATGGCTAAAGTTTCTAACTTTTTTCTCACTTTCTCTCCATCACATCACATTAAATACACCAAAAGACATATATTTAGAGTATTAAATATAGATAAAAAAAATAAATTTGGCAATGATGTATATTGCAAGAATTCTTTTGAGCCTAGTTACTCCATGGTAGGATGATATTTACCACTACCAAACGTTTGTGGTAAATTGTTGATGTGACATTCGGTTCCAAATATTTGCCATCTAAACAAGGCCAATGCTGTGTTGAGGTTTAAATTTTAAGTAGCACTGAATTTGGCACGGTAACACTTCTCGTTTGTCAAATTGTACATCTAAATGACCTAACTAGGCTTAAAAGATTCGTTATTATTTCTAAAACCGTTAGTTATTTCGTTTATATACATTTAATACTCCATACATGGGGCAAAAGATTAATGTGACATAGTTTGGAGTTCTAAACTTTGGGAACTGAACACAGCGTAAGGTTTAGTTTCTCCCAAAACTTTACACCATGGGTGTGTTTAGAGCCCCAATTTTCCTCCAAAATTTCCTGCATTCCCATCACATCCTATCACATCGAAACATTCAATGCACCTAAAAACGTTTGCGGTCAGTATAAAATTTAGGTAAATAAAAAACTAATTACACAGTTTAGATGTACATTGGAGGCGATTCTTTTGAGCCTAGTTACGTCATGGTAGAATAATATTTACCACTAACAAACGAAACGTCTTTAAAGATATGCGATGTGACACGCTACGAGAATTTTGCCCCAAAATTTTAGGATCTAAACACACCCCATATCACATCGGATATTTGAACACATGATGAAGTATTAAATATATACTTAAAAATAACTAACGGCACAGATTGCGTGTATTTTGCGAGATGGATTTTTAAACCTAATTAATTAATGATTAGACAATGTCGTGCTATAGTAAACATTTGCTAATGACAGATTAATTAGCTTTAATAAATTTGTCTCACAGTTTCGAGTTCATTTTTATTAGCATCCGAGACATCTCATCCCATGCCCTCGAAATAAACAAGGCCTAACCAGTCCATTTACATTGTCGTGGTTGCTCGACTCTCGCCAAAACATCAACCCACCCACCCACCTGCCTACTCGTCGCGACGAACCTCCGCCGGATGGAGCGCGTCAAGCCGGAGGAGGACGACGAAGTGGCGGTGGTGCCGGGCGCCGGCGGCGCTTCTGGCGGGCACTGGCCGGGCGCCGGCGCGGCGCCGGCGCCGGAGCCTTGGCAGACGCCGGCGGGGTCTGCGGTTCCGCCGTTCCTGGCGAAGACGTTCGAGCTGGTGGAGGACCCGGCGACGGACGGCGTGATCTCGTGGGGCGCCGCGCTGAACAGCTTCGTGGTTTGGGATCCACACGCCTTCGCGGTGGGGCACCTTCCGCGTCGCTTCAAGCACGGCAACTTCTGCTCCTTCCTCCGGCAGCTCAACACCTACGTCCGTAATCGCATCTCAATTCGTAATTAACAAACATTGCAAATGTTAAGTGTACTATACTAATAATCCTATACCAACATTCCTTTGTAATGTTGGTCGTGGTCGTGCGCGCGCGTGCGCGTGCGTTGCTGTGCAGGGATTCCGCAAGGTGAACCTGGACAGGTGGGAGTTCGCGCACGCCGACTTCCGCGCGGGGCAGCGGCACCTCCTCGTGAACATCCGGCGGCACCGTGGGGGCGCCGCTGGATCCACAGCGTCTGCGTCGTCTTCGGCGGAGACCGGCGGCTACCGTGCTAGCGAGCTCGAGAGGCTGCGGCGGGACCGGGAGGCGCTGGCGGGGAGCTGACGCGGATGCGGCGCGAGCAGCAGCAGGCCCGCGCGCAGCTGCTAGACATGGAGCAGCGTATGCGGGGCACGGAGCGGCGGCAGGAGCAGTGCACGGCCATCCTGGCGCGTGCCATCGGGAAACCGGCCTTCTGCCGCGGCGCGCCCGTAGAAGCCGGCAGGAAGCGGCGGCAGCTCGACGCCGCGCCGGACGCAGCGGACGTCCTCGCCTTCGAGGAGCTGGCCCTGGCAGCAGGCGCCGAGGTCGAGGCGGCTCCCAGCCCGGTGGTGGCGGTGGCGGCGGAGCAGATTTCCAACTCCGCCAACGCCACGGACATGATATGGTACGAGCTGCTCGGGGAGGAGCAGGTGGAGGTCGACGCCGAGGTGGACGAGCTCGTCACGGCCGCGGCCGCCACTGAGGCCGCGGAGTCGTGGGACGAGAAAGAGGTTGAGGAGCTTGCGCAGCAGATAGACTGGCTTGGCTCGCCGAGTACCTGATCAGTGATCACCATGAGGGGACCGTGCAGGTGTAGCTGCAGCTGCAGCTGCAATGGTGTGCTTGCTGCTCGGCACTCAGCAGCTAACTAATACAGTACTGTATCTGTAATCTAGGTGTGTATGGGATGTCCGTGTGTACGATGGCTGCGGATCAGGTAAAGTCAGAGGCGGACGTAGTATAGGTGTACGGGGTAAAGCTGTACTGTACCTCCAAAGATCAGAGGCAGATGTAGCATAGGTGCATGGGGGTACAGCCGTGTATCTTCAAAAATTTTGTAGAAATACCAAATATGTACGTATCAGCTGCCGATGTTGTATAGTATAGGTGTATGGGGGTACAACTGTACCGGATGTACTAATATATTATAGGTGTACGGGGATACAGCCGTACCTCCAAAATTTGCGTACAAATACTAAGTAGTAGGAGTATGTATCAAGGTCGGATGTGGTATAAGTGCATCGAGATATAGCTGTACCTCCAAAGGGGCGGATGTAGTATAAGTGCATGGGGTACAGCCGTGCCTCCAAAATTTTTGTAGAATTACTGAGTATGTATACCTATAATATCTAGAACACTATATCAAATAGCAATCTTTTAAGCTTAGAGCATCTACAAAAGCCTTTCTAGATCTCACTCTCTAAATCACCATTTGGAGTGTCATTTGCATAAAAATCGTTTTCTATATCTTTTCATTCTCCAACAGTTTTTCTATATCTTGTTCGCAAAAAAAAAAAAAAGTTTTTCTATATCTTATGTGCACTCTAGAGAGTCACTCTCGTCTTCTATTTTTAGCTAGCGAAAAATCCGAAATAGAAGATGGCTATATTTGGATGACCATTTAGATAAGCTGTTGCAGGGTAGTTTTTCACCAAAAATCTCTATTCTTAACATTTAGAAAGGATATGGAGAGTCTTGGAGATGCTCTAGGTGCTCATCTAAGATGGAAAACAGCCTGCAGCCCTATACAAACACACTTTCTTCTAAAGCCCATAAGCCCAAAATGAACTAATTCACATGGCACAAATATAAGATAAAAATGACCGAAGAGTTATTAAAGATATATATGTAAAGTTTATTTTTTTTCCTTCCAAACCATCATTATAGTTTTATTTTGTGAAGTTAGAGTCTTGATCTTGTTAATAATTAGTCATTTTTTTTTTGGAAAAAATTATCTGTACAATACTCCATAAATAAATAATTTTATTTTTAGAACATCATAGCACTAAGAGGAACAATGACCTAGTTTTTTTATGGACTACTGAGTAAAGCACAATTACTTACTATCCCTGATTCTTTATCTGCTAGGGTGCTTAAAATAGATATACTTTCCTGATTTTTTTTTTTTCTTCTGGGAGGCAAGTTGCACCCGTAAATTGCCCTCGTAATGCCTCATACACCTGGAGAAGCTTGAATTTCGGGAAGAAACTTTTGAAGAATGGAATTGCATGGAGAGTTGGTAATGGAAAGACAATATCTGGTATGTTCACTGAATACAAGGTGTTTTACAACAATTTGGCCAACCAATCATACCACTACCAGAAGATCTTAAGGTATATTTTCAATTTATCAACAACACGGTCAATGGAATGAGGAGTTAGTGCGGGCTTTCTACTCTGAGACTGCTAGTGCGATACTAGGGGGGCTCCCACCCAGGGTTCAAATTCTGGTGCGACACATTATCTTGAATTTATTCCAGGATTTTCCGGCGCTGCGCATTAAGTGGTAGGCGACGTCCCCCGTCGGCAAATGGGCGCTGTGGTGACTTCGTGAACTTAAAGATTGCCGCTCAATTCTTCGAAGGTGCTCATAGGGGTAGGGTTTGCATACGTGTGTTCATAGGGGTGAGTGTGCGTGCGTGTTGAGCGTCTGCGTTGTACTGTGTAATCTCAAAAAAAAAAAAACCTTCATGCGATACTAAAAATACCTTCAAGTCATAATATATGTGAAGACTTTGTGGCTTGGGAAAACACCACAGAAGATATTTTTACCATTGAATCAGCATATATGTTGGCAAAATCTTAAAAAATCATTTGTTCTCTAGCACCGATGGCAAGGTAGGAACATCCAATATTCAAAAAGTCACTAGTGACTAGAAATGCATTTGAAAGATACATGTCCCTGAGAAAATGAAAATAGTCTTGTGGAGGCTAGCTCATGATTGTTTACCTGCAGGACAACAACTTTTATGTCGGCATATTCCTTCCACTGAATCACTGATGCAGTGATGCTTGCTGCTTCAATGAACAGGTAGAAATGGTGGTTGATGCATCAAATGTCAATACATGGTAGAGATGTGGCGCGAAATGAAATGGCATGGTATAAATCATAAACTTAAGTCGTTTGTTTCTCCAAAGCAGTGGTTATGGGAAAATATTATTCATCCGCACCGAATCGCTGAAAAATAAAAGCATATTCAAGTGGTAACGCTTTGTGACAATGCTCCTGATTTTTCCGACAATTGTGAGCCTAATACATTTACTAAACGATGGATTCCACCGCCGGAAGACTGGGTTAAGGCAAATATTGATGCTGTTGTTTTAAATGACTCAAAAAGCATGGGAGCTGGATGTGTGATACGGGACCACACTGGAAGTTTCTTGGCTGCAAACACCAAGTAATTTGCAGAGTCTCTAAACTAGAAATGGCCGAAGCTTTGGCTGTCTGCTGGGCTTTAAAGTTCATTTGTGATCAACACTTCAAGAAAGTCGTAATTGCTTCTGACTGCTTAAACTTGGTACGAAAGCTCATGGCAAAAAAATTGGATATATAGGTCTCGTATAGGAGCAATCGTCCAAGACATCAAGATGATGAAAAACAACCTTGATGAAATTTCTTTTGTCTTTGTTAGTCGACGTTGTAATGAGGTAGCTCATGTATTAGTTGAGTCAGCTAACCGGACAGCAAGTTTGATGTGCCTAAATGTAGCCCCGGAGTTGATCCGGGCTTTACTTTGTAATGATCTTAAGTTAATGTAAGTGCTACCTATTTTTAAAAAAGATTTCTTTGTCCACTCTGAATAGCAATGACTATCTTTGTATACTCGTGGATGAATGTTGGTGAATTGTAGCCTCGGACACATATACCTAACTATTTTATTGTCATTGAGTCATCGTATTACATCGTTAGCGAATTGCATTGCATAGGTCTGTACCCCATGATTGAAATCCTAGATATGCCACTGGGTAAGGTACGGTTAAAGTATTTACCCGTCCGTGAGCACGCCTGTGACCTTAGCTTTGACCCGCTCGTGAGCATGCCCAGGATAAGATTTTGTACCCACACCCGCGCTTGATGGGTACCCGTCGTGTATCGAGCACCCATCGGGTATATTCAAGAGACATCAAATAATAAAATTCCAATGATATGAAATAATTAATTTATAATTAAACGACACACAAATATGTCAATCTCATTTACATAGAGTTCAATATGACAATATACAGTAGCTCACAAGGCACAATACATGATAGATTCATAGTTCGGTCCTTCATGCTCATACAAATGACACAACACAGCTTACACAAGAACTAAAGTAATAAGTTAATAGCTCACATAATCACTTTATTTGTTGACAATTAAATCGATAACACACCAAACAAAGAGCTAGATCGCTCTACGTAGGGCAAGCCGAATTTAGGAATCGGCTAGCGCCTAGGGATATCCACACCTGGACCGTGTGCCTCCAACGATGAGCGCGATACGCAAGACACGTCGCCGGAGGAGCCTCGGCAGGAGCGCGATACGCAAAACACGCCGGCGAAGTCTCTTGAAACCCAAAACCCTACACGCCCGGGACGGACCCCGTGAGGGCGTGCAGCAGCTATGGGCTGCCCTAGCCGGCCTGACCGTTCTAGGGCTTGGTCGTCGTCGATCACCTGTTCATGGCAGCGGCGGCGAAGAAGGAGAGAGGAAGAGGAGAGAAATTAGGGTTTGTAGATGTGTTTGCGTCGATTGGATGTAGATGATATCAAATCGGCCATGAACCTCTCATTATATAGAGGGAGGGTGGTCTTATCCCCTTAGGAACCGCCTTAGATGCGTTTCCAAGCACCATGACCTTCCAAAAACCGATCTAAAACGAATCGGTTCGGACACGAACTCTCACACGCGTGCCCGCGAACAGCGCCGGACGCCCGAGATATACGCGTCGGACGTGTCCGTCGCCACGCCGGACGCAGCCCGAGCGCCCTTCAGCCGAGGGGGCCGTCGGACGCTGGGATAGGCGCCGGGGCCAGGGGCTCAGCGTCCGGCGTGCGCCTGACGCAGATCGAGAGGACAGCGCCGCGGGGGGGCCCGGACGCTGTCCGATGCTTGAGCGCCGGACGCGCGGCTGATGTGGGTTCCAGCGTCCGGCGCCTCTCTCTCCAGCGTCTCGAGCTCTTTTCGTCGAAATTTGCGGTGCCTTAGCCCTTCATAGAATTGGCTAAGTCTGGAATTTTACTGTGCCTTAGTCCAAACCATTTTTGGGTGTCAACATTATTAATTCATTCATGAAAAATATCATCTTCATAGTTTGACATACTATGCATATGCTACAAGTTACATGTTAAATGGGCCCGTCGATATGATATGCATATGCCACAGGTTACAGATATTCATATTTATTCTCAAACTGCAAGTACCTGTTGCTACCCGCGGGTGAAATTTGATACGCGCATCTTTACGGGCACCTGACCTTCATGTACCCGCGAGTGAGTTTCCGTGCCCATGTCCACATCCATCGGATACGAAACCCGTGGGTACCTGCACCTGTGGGTACGACTGTCGTCTCTAGCTTGTATGACTACAACCCATGCACGCTGCCTGTGTCACTGGCAATGGCATTGTGGGGCTGCATTACAATGGTGGCACTAGTACTGTGGATACTGGAACGTGCCTCTGGATTGGACCCTAATGGTCATTTGCTGTGTGTTAGTATCGTTAGCCTTGCTACTTGATTGTAGTTAATGTATTATTAAGATTAAGTCTGTATAAGCAGTGTGCTAATTCGGAATCTACGTCTGTTTTGTAGGATCCAAGAACGGCGATGTGTCGCATACAAACCCATGGTGATGGATGCAGCAGCCTGATCCAGGCGGTTGATGTACTTTAAGAATTGACTTCACAGAGTCTAGTAATGCAGGTGAAACTAGCGCAGGGGCATTTGGACTGACTGTTTTGCCGACGGCTAGTGACCAAAATGTTTGCTCCCTCATGAACTGGAATGGCTGGTGAAACTAGTGCAGGGGCATTTGAACTGACAATTTTGCTGACGCCAGCGACCAAAATGTTGCTCCTCTCGTGAACTGGAACGACTAAACATCGCTATCGCCCAGGTAAGCTCGCTCTTTCAACACGGAGAAACATTGTAACATGGTCAAGATAGATATTGAGGTTAGCTCCAGTGGCGCTGCCATAGCCTTCGGCTACATAAAACAGCTTAACGGCAGTACTGTGAGTACAAAGGTACTCACAGAGGGTTTATTCCAACATACTTATTCGGTGTATGCAAAGGGAATTATGAGTCATTTTAATAATTTGCATAAAATTATGGTGTTGTTTAAACATGACATGCTATGCTCAAGTTGCTAATTATTTAGTGACAAAAGACTAAGTAAGCATAATGAAATTGAACAGCCAGAGTTAATTTTGAGCATGTTGCTCTCCCCCTTCTAAGTCTAGAAGCTAGAACAACGGTGACGACGGGTTACGTAAATCTAAACTCTGTAGAGGTATACAACTGTATCGACATAGGAAGCAAGATCAAACCTCCATGTCCTGTTAGAGATTGACTTAGACTCCCGACCTTTCTCAAATGTGGCCAAATCGCTCATGAACGGTTTGATGGTAAGCCGAGGTACCAGCCCTCCTAGCTACTCCTCGCTCCATCTAGTGCCGAATCCACATGGTTAACTGGTCACCACAAGATACTATGCTTACCATGCCCATAATATGGCATGCTGTCTATACAAGGGTTACTCCAACTCACTACCACAGATGTACAGTACTTAGACACTCAAGCGAGCTATACCACCCGAGATCCCACACTCGCGATAGTCCTGCCCCTCACCATGTTGTTTCCTCACAAGCAAGTTCCATAACCATGTTAGGTTGTTCTTATCCTCGGTCAAAATTGAATTGTCTAGCAAGTTACCCTTTTTGACAAAATTTTAATTAGTTGACCATTAGTTAAAGTATAATCGAACTATAGCTCACGAGCATGAGTTCCTTCTCATGCTAGACTTCTACCCGTTCTAAAGCCAACTAAGCAAACTTAATGCCCCATCCCTCAATGGGTTCTCATCTAGGGTGAGAGTTGATATAATATTAGTGAAGCAAATTATGTAGACCGACATCCTTAGATATGATATCCATCTAAATAAATTATATGATATGCATGGGTATCCAAAATAGAGTTTTTTTTGGACCATCATGACTAGCTAATTCGTACCTCACGAATCGTTGTCCCTGGAGCGGGGCTGAGAGGGCCGAAACCGCAAGCGGCACGGGCCCCGCGCTCCCGGGGTGCGATCTCGGTGGACCCTATCAATGAGCACGCCGTGCCTGATTGAGCCGCTCCGGCTTCCCACCATCCCGCTCTGGGACTTGACTGGCCGTGCACGAGTGGCCTCCTCGCCAGTCACCCGGCCCATGGTGCCGCCCCTTCCTCCCCACTTATTTATCTATAATTCTCAAAAAAAAAAAATATTTATCTATAAAGCTCTTTTTAGGCTGTGTTTAGTTCACCTGAATTTCCCATCACATCGCTAAGATTTCCCACCACATCGAATCTTTGGACGCATGCACGAAAGTATGAAATGTAGGTAAATTAAATAACTAATTGGACAGTTGGATGTACTTTGCGAGGAGACGAATCTTATGAGCCTAGTTAGGCCATGGTAGGACAATATTTACCACAAACAAACGAAAAATGCTACAATTGCTTTTCGGGTTCAATTTTTAGGAACTAAACACAGCATTAGAAGCCTTTTTACTGTACAAGGCCACTGCCGTTGGGCTTTGGCTTTGGCGCGTGGCCAACGGTCACGAGAAGTTCGTGGGTCGTTGGTTGCTCGCACATTTTCGATCGTTTTCCCACTTTTTTTATTTTCTCCAAAAATTTTCAAAATGCTTTTTTTAAAATACTAGAAAATTATTTCAAAGATATTCTAACTCATACATATTTATTTAGAAATTATTTTTCTCATTTTTCATAAAAGCATTTATTTTATTTATAAAAATTTATTATTTTAATTTTCAAAATTTATTTATATAACTTTTATTGTTCATAAATTTTATGTAGATTAAAAATTTCTTTTCTTTTTTTTTTTCAAATGCCAATTTCCCTAGCAAGGTCGGATTATTTATAGTTAGTCTGCCTGACTCTCCCCTGCTTACTGGCGGGAAGCACCTGCTCCGGGGGTTTCGGAGTCAGATCCTTGAAGACGCCACACCGGCTTATGTGATGGTCTTGTATTCTGGGGGCTCTTCTTGTTGTACCCATTGAATGGGCACTTCACCGCCTTACCCTGGACGTGGAAGATGACGAATCCCTTCCCCACGCATATGTCGGCACTAGCCATATTGAGAAACGGCCTCCCTAGAAGGAGAGACACATCCTCTTCACGACCCATGTCGAGAACGACGAAGTCTGCGGAGATGTATTCGTCTTTGACTTTGATCAACACATCTTCGGATATGCCCTCGGGCCGCCGAGTTGTCTGATCTGCCATTTGGAGGAGAAAGTTTGCAGGAGTAAGCGTGCCTCCATGGATCTTATCAAAGGTGACCTTGGACATCACATTTATGCTGGCCCCGAGATCGCAGAATGCGTTGTCGAATACGTGGGGGCCAATGGTGCAAGTGATAGTAGGGCGTCCAGGATCTCCCTTTTTGGCAATGAACGGCGAATGCACCGGGACTTGTTCTATGGCTGGAGTCTGGCCGAATCTCAGAGCTATCATGTTAACAGACTTGTGCAGAGTCTCTGGTTGCTCCGGGATCCTACCCGTGTCGTTAACTGGCACTTGCCCAGCAATCTGAGCCAGCTGTGTTTCTATCATTTTGTTGAAGCTGAGCTGGTTCTTCATGGCCAAGGACAGACTCTCCAACTTATTATTCACACTCTCTAGGATCTTATCATTTTGCATCATCTTTTTGGTGAGATTTTCGTTGATTTTGGCTTGGCCCAATACCAGGTCTTTGAGCGAAGGCTGATTTGAACCATAATTTGAGTTATAGCCTGAATTACCTTGGAATGGTGGCCGGGACTGATTATTGTGCCAGCCATTATTGCCTTGCTGTTGTTGGCGATACCCGTTGTTGTTGATGTAAGCCGCGTCTTCACGGGTCTCAGGGCAATTATTCCCTGAGTGGCCAACTTCACCACAGGTCTCACACGTCATGTGTGAGTCCGTGGCATGGACTGGTCGCCTCATAGCTTCTTTTTCTGTGGTGCGCTCTTCCAGCCTCTTCAGCAAGAGATCCATTTTTGTGACAAGCATATCCGCCTCCTTCACGGTATGCATGCCTTTTGTATTTTGGCCGGGGTTCTGTCCTCCCCCCACTTTGATTAGTCACCATTTTATCAATCGGGGCCATGACGATCGATGGTGAGTGATAGGAATGCGCCTCCAGTGGCGGCATCCAGGTGCCCCTTCGACATGGCTGTGAGACCATTGTAGAAGTTTTGGAGCACCAGCCAACTCTCCATCCCGTGGTGCGGGCATGCCAGAAAGTACTCTTGCAGCTTCTCCCATGCCTCCGAATGGGCTCATTGATATTCTCGTTGAAAGTTGGCGATTCTCCTCGCAGGCATTGGTTTTGCCCATGGGGAAGAACTTAGCTAGGAACGCCGTGGAGCACTTGGTCCACGTGTCAACAAATTCCTTGTCCTTGTAGAACCATCAAGCCTTCCCCACGAGGGAGATGGGGAAACGACAGAGCCCCGATCGCGTGCCTCGGCGCGACGTCCTTGATAACAATTGTGTCGCATAGCTCAAGGAAGTGTTGGAGATGAGCGTTGGCGTCCCCGCTAGGCGCCCCACGAATGGACTGGCCTGCACCATAGTGATTAGCCCGGTACGCAACTCAAAGTTCTTGTCGCCAATGTTAACCACCGGCCCAGTGGGCACGTTGGCAACAGCGGGGACGGAGGACTCGCGATGTAACACCCGGCCCAATAAGGATGTGGCCCAAGAGGGGGCCTATGAGTGCTGCTACGCGCACATGTTTAGTACCACCTTGCTAGTTGAGCAAGGGTGGAGTCAACTTATAAGCCTTTGCCTTCCAGCCATATCACCTTCCGGGTTAACCCTTTTACACGGCGAGGGCGAAAAGTGTAAGCAAGGTGCTATGTGTACACGTGCACGCCCTGGAAGGGCTATGCGGTGCGGCTTTGGAGGACGGGGTGTGACAAAGTGGTATCGAGCCGACCTTCACGGCCACACGGCGCGTGCGGCCGAGGCGCGACATGGAGGTTCATTGCGCGTGTGTAGGCTCGGGCGGAGTGCACGGCATGGCACATGTGCCGGCCCCGGGCGCACCTGGGCGCGTGCCAAGAGGGGAGGTCCTGGTTAAGTTGGCGCCGACGAGGACGCCGAGTCCTTTGAGGGGGTGTATGTAACACCCGCCCAATAAGGATGTGGCCCAAGAGGGGCCTATGAGTGCCGCGCCAAGCATATGTTTAGTACCACCTTGCTAGTTGAGCAAGGGTGGAGTCAACTTAAAAGCCTTTGCCTTCCAGCCATATCACCTTCGGGTTAACCCTTTACACGAAGCGAGGACGAAAGTGTAAGCAAGGTGCTATGTGTACGCATGCGCGCCCCTCGGAAGGGCTATGCGGTGCGGCTTTGGAGGACGGGGTGTTACACGCGGTTTACTTCTGAGCCATGGCTTGCGGTACGATTGATGCAGGGGTGACTGGTTCAGCTATCGGGGTTCCGCCTGAAGAAGAAGAAGAGGTACGAGACCTGTTGTTCCGTAGGAGAGCCTCAGGATCTACGACGAAGTTATCCGACAGTTGGAAACCAGACATACACTATCCTGTTTTCATCCACAACAGAGAAAAAACATAACAGATTAGCCTGTATGAGCAAGCGGCTACCATGCATGCATATCTCATATTCATAGCCATCTAGGATTTCTTAATACAATGCTTTCCCCGGCAACGGCGCCAGAAATGCTTGTTGGCATTTCTTAGCGCAATCACTAGAAACAGGTTTAAAACCCATCTCTAATAATGGCGCCAGAAATGCGCCGTTGACATTCCTAAGCGAAACCACCATGTCGGTGATCACACTAGAAACATCAACGGTGATAGACCTTGCCATAATAGATTTTCATCCGCAAGCGCACGGATCTATCATTGTAGCATTTCACCCGGAAGTATTCAGGGTATCGTTATTTATATTTTCCCAAAGGAAGGCATGTATGTAAGAAGCTTGCATGGCATCTAAAATACAAGAGTACACGTACACGATGACCAACTTGATCACACAGGGGTAAACATATCGGTTTTATAGATAGTGTGACACACACTCGTGGAGATACCTCAAAGGATAAAGAAAATAGAAAAGAATAAATGAATAATCTATGTAGTAGGTTAATGTTTCTAGTCTTGACCAATACAAATGAATATAGTTAGTATCATAAGTGCACATGACATAAGAATGGTTATGTCTAGGTTAACAGGGAGACCCCCGAGCCATCCGGCCTGAAGAAAGGCATTTACTTAACTCCTACACAACGATACACATGTGGGGGATTACAAAGGACGGACTAAGCTGTCACGACCCGGCCCGCCTACCCCCACAACCGTGGCATGCCGTCATATTCGAAGGTCATCAGCATCCGTGCACCACACCAAAGATACAAGACAACTACTCATGTCCCCAGATCCCCACCCTACGGATGGACGGACTAGGACACAAGCAAACATGTCGTGGTCTAATACCACCGTCACAAAGAATGTCCGGCTAATGCGTGCTCCGATGGCCTAGCTCTAGAGACAATGACGCAAGATTTATACTGGTTCGGGCAAATCGGGCTCCCTAGTCCAGCGCAGATCACTATCCGAGCTCAAATGCTCATACCGGGCTAGTACAAGCAAGGCGAGAGAGGAGAGGGCTCCCAAGTCTCTGTGATTGAGGCTAGTGCCAATATCGAGTGAGTGAGACCAGGTGCTATGTGTTGAAATCTTGAACCCCGCCTCATCCCGAGGGTGCCTCCCTTTTATAGTCGCCAGGGGGCGAGGCTCGAGAGCTCTCATCGAGTTGAGGACTTAAAGAAAGTGAAAATACGTGTACAAAGTGTTGATGCAAGAAAAGAGCTCTCGATGAGCTCACGGCGCGCAGACGAGAGCTTCCTTTGAGCTCCCTGGTGCTTTGGATGCTGAAATTGGTCGCCGCCGCACGCTGAATCGGGTTTGGGCGGTGGTCGCGTCGCCCGTCTCTAATCACGCTTGAAGACGCCCTCTCGGTATGGGAGTGCCCATACCGCCGATGGGAAGGCGCACCCCGTATGTACCGCCGACACCGTGGCGGAGCTGTTGGAGCCGACGGGGTATGGCGAGGTGGTCGAATGACCTCTCCCTCGTAGCCGTAGCTCTTCATGGCTACATCGTCCGTCGTGGGAGTGGTTGGGGGTTGTCAGAGAGTTGTTGACCAACTCCCGTACCCGTAGACTTCTTCGGGAAGGCAGGCGGTCAAGCTCTCTGCAACCGTCTCTGCGGCGCTCGTCGCAGGGGAGCTCGAGCGAGGCGGAAAGAGGTCCTGGACGAGGCTTGGCGCGCCGGAGACAAGGGAGCTCGTCGCCCAGAGATCTCGAGGCGGAGCGGAGCGATGGATCTTCGCCCAAGGAGCTCATTTGCGAGAGCCCGAGCGAGGCGGAGATCTGCCCTTGCGTGGAGAGCTCATGCGCGGTGAGGACCTCACAAGCTACGGCAGGATGTCTCGCTCGCGGGTTATGCCCGAGACAAGGGCTCGCTCATGGGTATCCCAAATATCGATCCCCCACAAGAGTCCTCCCCCGAGCGTTTGGGAGAGATGAGGTCTCTCCCGGATGCTATCCGCACGACGGCTTTCGTCGTGGGGGCAGCCCTTGTTGTGGGATTGATGTTTGGCCGTGGGTGCGCGCGAGCGCACCCGCGGGTGTAGCCCCCGAGGCCCCGTGAGAACAATGAGTTCTCGCAGGCTTTTTAGAGTTTTCGTGGGCTCGTCGACCCATTCCTCTCGCGCGACGCTCGCGGGGTGGTGAGCTCGAGCTCAATCTTGCCTCATTGGCCGAGATCGAAGTGCTCAGGAGCTACCATCGGATAGTCCAGTGTGAGGCTCGAGCTCGTCGACTCGTTCGTTTAACCAGCCGGTGGATCAACCTCAAGTTCTGAGGATTCAACCTCCGCGATTCTCGAGCCCCCGGGCGATGTCCGGGGGCGAGACGCTTCCTCGTCGACGAGGATAGCTCGGAGTCGATCGTAGCCCTCAGCGACCCGGACGCAACAAGCGAAAGCCCCCGAGCCCTTTCAGGAGCTCAAGGCGTGGGCCGTCGGCGCCGCTTTCCCGTGGCGCCCTCGCCGTGATGTCCCCGCGGCCTTCGCTCTTGAGCTGAGCCGGCCTTCGAACCCCGAGCGTGGTGAGTTCGCGAGCTCTATTTTTGGAGCTCTCGCAAAATCGACCGCTGCGCTGAGCTCTGGATTTTTACCCGTTGTGTAAAAAATAGCCGTTGAGATCTTACCGCTGGGATTTTTACCGCTGGTGGGGAGTTGCCCCATTAATGCCGCGGCGTTCGCTCCGCCGGATGTCGCGCTGCGGCCGATCTCATCGCGGTGTCGCTTGCAGGCGGACGTGGTGCGTGGGGGTCCCCCGGCGGTTTCACCTCGCCGCCTCCGCCGCATCTGAGCTCTATAAATAGGTGGAGATTGGGAGCGGATTTACCTTCCCATCTCTTGCCTTCCTCCACGCACGCAAAGAGAGAGTTCAATCGCCGCCGCCGTCAGATCCAATCCCCCACCTCCCCTGCTCCATCGCCTTTGCTCCGGTTCGAGAGATGGGTTCGTGGCTGCGCTCGACGGCGACGAGGCATTGATCGAGCGATGCAGTATCGCCGGCGGGCTGCCGTACCCGCGGACGGCGGCGGAGGAGTGGATCATCCCGCCGGCGTCCCCACGAGGTGCCCGACCGGCGGGTACGCCGTCTCCCTTCGTCGCCTTCCACGAGCTGGCTCGGCATGCCCGCGGACGACTTCTTCCGACGGCTCATCGCAGACGGGCATCGAGCTCCAAGACCTCACGCCGAACTAGGTGTGCTCCTCTCCGCCTTCTCGATGCTCGCGAAGGGTGGTTGGGGATCCCCTCCCAACCGGGAGCTCTTCAAGCACTACATCTTCACGAAGATCCAGCCGCTGCCGGGAGGGGAGGCGGCCCGTCGCCGATCGCGTGTGTGCCGATCTGCGCTGGGGGAAGGTCCGGGAGACCTTCCCGAAGGACGACTTCCCATCGGGCGAACCCCGGTGGCGGGAGGAGTGGTTTTACCTGAAGAGCGACTCCTCCCATCCCCTCGCCGCGTACACCGGCCGCACCTTCAACAAGGGGAGCCACCAGCGGCGTGAGGGTCCGCACGACAACACGGGCGGAGGACGGAGGCGGGCCGTGGCAAGATCAAGGTGCTCCGGGACGCCGGGCCGACGGTGAACCACATCATCGAGGCCCGGCTCGCAAGGCGGTGGTGCCCCTCCGGGCCGCCGAGCTCTTCGGATGTGGGAGATGGTGGAGGAGAAGGCTCCGTTCGTGGGGACGACAAACGCCCCTGGTCTCACCGTCAACCAGGTGGAGTTTTGGATGAAGCAGGTGATGAAGACGGGGGTGAGGGCGCCAGGAGCTCCTCAGTCCTCCCCGACCTGAGACCTCTCAAGGCCGGTAAGCGTTCGCCGTTCGCCTCGGCTCTTGCTTTCATCGCCTTGAGTCTTTTAATGAGCTCGAGCTTTACAGGTTGGCGTGGTGCGTCCTTTCGGCTCTCAGCCCCCTTTTCCCGCGGGGCTGAGGCCGATGCCGGCGATCACCGGCAGCCAGCCAGCCCCCGCCGGAGCGAGGGGCGGGGTCATCGAGCGGCGGTGGCGAGTATGCGATCGAGGAGGCGGAGACCGCCGCCGAAGCTGCAGGGCGCCTTCCGGCCGGCGACGCTCGACCGGAGAGGTCGGGACCTCATCGGGCTCGCGAGCTCGCAGCCCCCTAGTGGTGGCCCCCGAGCGCTGGGGAGCCACCCCGCAGCCTCGCCCCTACACCGGCGCCCAAGCCCCCGACGCAGCCCAAGGCCAAGGGACGAGGGCGACTCGGGGGCTCGGAGTGGCCGAGGCGCAAGAAGAAGAAGCGAGAAGAGGGTGGCCGCCGTGTAAGCTCTTCATCTTTCGTGTTGCCACCGGGTTGTGATGGTCGGCCGCGGCGTTCGACTCGGGCCGTGCTTAGGGCGGCGGCGGCGCATTTCGTGAAGCATCCGCGGACGGATGTGCCGAAACCCGGAGAGCGGGCTCGGGTTTAGAGATGGCGAGCTCGATGGCGCCGTTGACCATGAGCTCGACGCCGGTGAGCTTTCGGCGCGGCGCCGGGCGAAGCTCGGGCGATGGTGACGGCGAGCTCGTCAATGGGAACGGGGGCGATCGCGACGAGTCTGACGGCGAGCTCGGCATCGGGGATGGCGGGGCGCAACAACGGGCTCGGGTCGAAGATGATGGCGTTGTTCCCCTTCAAGGGGACGCCGTCGACCGGCCTCGCCGACCTCCCCGGACCTCCCGCGCCCTGGTTTCCTCGTCGGGCGCCGACTGTCCCCGTGGGCCAGCCCCGAAGACCGTGTTGAGCTCCATCGAAGAGCTTCACCGGCGGCCCGCTGGGACGGTGGGAGCCGCTCAGTACCAAGCCGCCGCGAGCTCCTCGGCGGCGACGAGACGGAGGTGGTGGTTTGGAGGAGACTCGCCACCGAAGAGCGCGCGCAGGGGAGCCCGCAAGAAGCTGTGGCCCACCCCCAGGCTGAGGAGGTCGTCGACATTTCCGACGACGAAGATGCCGGCGTGGCGGCAAGGACGGTGCGGACCGAGGACGAGGCCTTAGCGGATGAGGCCGTGGAGGGCGCCGCTGCCCCGAATGTCGCCGACGCCGCGGGGTGCCGTTCCTCGCCCGGGGACGATCGAGGTCAACGGGGCTAAAGTGTCGGTCTTGGTGTCGTCGGCGGCGTCCCTCCGTCGGGCGTGGGCGTCGTTCTTCCCCCGACTTACGCCCGATGATGCCGCGGCCGCGCCGCCGTCCGAGGACCCGTGTGCGTGCCGCCTTGGCGCAGTTCGGATCCGCCCGTGATGCCAGGTGTCCCTCTTCACGCTTTCCCGAGTTGCTCATGTATTTGTGCTCTTCGGGCGTGCAGGACTCCATCCGGGGTACAACCAGCCGGCGCGCTCTCGCCGAGGGCCGGCGGCTTCGTCGAGGCCGACGGAGTCGTGCGAGAGCTCGGCGACGACACAACTCCAGCACCGGTTCCTCGAGCGTCGGGCGGAGGATGTCGTCGAGTTCGCTCGTGATGCGGAAGGCCGGGCTTCTCGAGAGGCCCGGAGAAGGTGGACATCGCGCTGCAGGGGGCGTCCCGCGCCGGGGAGGAGCTCGAGCTTGCCCATAAGCGGCGTAGAAGATGCGGAGGAGCTCGAGTCTCTTCGCCGGAGGCTTGACGACAAGGAGCTCGGCTCCGGCGCCGAGCCGAGGGCGGAGTCCCTCCGGAAGGACAAGGACGAAGCTCGCCGAGCAGCCTTCGTCATCGTGACTCCGAGCTCAAGGGTTAGTGTTCCGCCCCCGCCTTTTATCCTCGCTTCTTCGGCGCTCGTGGCCGATCGTCCCTCGTTGGCGGGACTTTAGCTTATGACCATGAAGCCTCCGAGCTGTGGTGTATGTTGCGCGCTCGGAGGTGGAGAAGGATCGGCCGGAGGCCGAAAAACCACGAGCCGTGGTGTAACGAAAGCGTGAGCTTTATGACGAGCCGGGAGTAAGCGGGCGGCTTGTTCTCGCCTCGTGTCCTCGCAGTCCCATGGCTTGTGTTTTGACCCCTTGTTTTTGCTTGTAGATGAGAAGCGAGCTCCTTGGCGGCGGCGCGGAGGCCGAGGACAGAAGCGGGAGCTCGCCCCTCTCAAGCCCCTCGGAAGCACACGCAGCCGAGCCGCAAGAGAAGGAGGCGGACTGAACGACGGACCAGCGACCTCGTCGACGCGAGGAAGGAGCTCGGAGCCTCCGAGAACGCGCTGCGAAGGCCGTGGAGGAGGCCGAAAGCTCGAAGCACGCACACGAGGGCCTTGTGTCTGCGGTCGAGGACGTCTGCGACGTTCTCGGGGTGGAAGACGTGGCCGACCCGGTCGAGCGGGTGTCAGCCCTCCCGCGCAAGGTGACGGAGGACGCCGGGCGTGTGGTCCATAAGGCGATCAGCGTCGTCTTCACCCACTACCCCTACTTCGAGGTCAACGTCGTGAAGACGGGGTGGGCGCCGGGTGTTGACGATGCTGACACCGAGCGGAAAAGTGCTGCTGCTGAGGTCGCCACCGCGGAGCTATCTGCCGAGCTCTTCAAGCTCGCCACCGAGGAGCTCGAAGTCTTCGAGCCTCCCGCTGGTGGGGATGGAGCGGCAGAGGAGCCCGTTGAGGAGGAGGAAGCTGCGCAGGACGTCCCCGCCCCGTTGCCGATGGACCAAGACCCGCCTGCGCAAGGATAGGAACTCGAGGCTCGGCCTCTTTTGGTTGTGAGCTCGTTAAGTCCTCGTAGTCGAGGCAAATTGTAAAAACTTATGGCAGCTCATGCATTAATCAAAAGTCGTCTTTCCTCTTATATCGTGGTTCTGTTTCTACTTTGACTTTTGGTGAGCTCATGATTTGAGAGCTGGATGGCGGCCATTCCTCGCTGGTCGCAGGGGCGCGGGAGGTCGTTAGCGCCGCGCCCATGCTCTAAAGCGATGAGCTCGCGACTTAGTCGTTTCGAACATTGCCCGAGCTAAGAGGAGAGAGTGTGAGTTCGAAAGTTTGAGCTCGTCGTTGAGCTCTAAACTCGTAAGTTTTGCGAAAAAACGGTGCGTTAAAAACGTGGGGTGTGCACCCCGCTCCTTGTAGCCCCCGAGCAAGGGCGGGTCTTCGCCGGGGCGAGGACCGGTCATTGCTCAGACGTGCTAAGGAAAGAATTCGAAATGCTTGCACATGTTTTTGCATCGAATTTGTGCTTTTATTGAGCTCTCACAGCTACAACACTTCGAAATACACTTAGGGGTAGAAGCGACGTAGCTGTTCGATGTTCCAGGCGTTGGTGAGGACTCGTCCTTGGTGGTCCTTGAGCTTGTATGTGCCTGGACGCAGTACTTGGTCGATGGTGAAGGGACCTTCCCAGGGCGCCGAGAGCTTGTGCTTGTCTTTTGAGCTCTGGACTCGCCGCAAGACGTAGTCGCCGACGCTGAAAGCTCGTCCCTTGACGTGGCGGTCGTGGTAGCGCCTCATAGACTGTAGGTACTTAGCGGAGTGAATGAGGGTGATGTCTCGAGCTTCGTCGAGCTGATCGGCGGCGTCTTCGAGCATCGCTTGGTTATTGTGCTCGTTGAAGGCCTGGACGCGGGGTGAACCGTACTCAAGGTCGGTAGGGAGCACGGCCTCGGATCCGAAGACGAGGAAGAACGGCGTCCGACCCGTGGCCCTGCTTGGCGTTGTGCGAAGACTCCATACGACCGACGGGAGCTCGGCGAGCCACCGGCGGGCGTATTTTTCGAGCCTCTTGAAGATGCGAGACTTCACGCCCTGCAGGATCATGCCGTTAGCTCTTTCTACCTGGCCGTTGGTCCTCGGGTGACCGACTGAGGCCGTGTCGATGCGGATGCCGTGATCGCTGCACCCGTCGATGAAGACCTCTCCCACGAAGTTCGTGCCATTGTCGGTGATGATCGAGTTCGGGACCCCGAAGCGGTGGATGATGCCGGTGAAGAACTTGACGGTTTCCTCAGCTTGGCATCGCGCGATGGGCATGACCTCGATCCACTTTGAGAACTTGTCGATGGCGACGAGGAGGTGCGTGTAGCCCCCGGCCGTCTTCTTGAAAGGTCCCACCATGTCGAGACCCCAGACCGCGAACGGCCAGGTGAGTGGGATCGTCTAGAGGGACTGAGCCGGGAGGTGTGTCTGCTTGGCGAAGAACTAGCACCCTTCGCAGCGTCGGACGATTCGGATGGCGTCCGCGACGGCGGTTGGCCAGTAAAAACCCTGCCGGAACGACTTCCCGACAAGAGCTCGTGGCGCCGCATGGTGGCCGCATTCGCCGGAGTGGATCTCTTCGATGAGCTTCTCCCCTTGCTCGTAGGTGATGCAGCGCTGGAGGACGCCGGAGGCTCCGCGCCGGTAGAGCTCTTGCCCGACGAGGACGAACGACTTGGCCCTTCGCGCCAGGCGCCTTGATTCCTCTTGCCCTGGGGGAGCTTGCCTTCCTTGAACCACTGGAGCAGTGGGATCCGCCAGTC
The DNA here is from genome assembly GCA_015847255.1 of Hyparrhenia diplandra. Taxonomy (NCBI): domain Eukaryota; kingdom Viridiplantae; phylum Streptophyta; class Magnoliopsida; order Poales; family Poaceae; genus Hyparrhenia; species Hyparrhenia diplandra. Next base: position 29,947 of record JADLZK010008512.1, on the reverse strand, counting down.
AGGCTTCGGAGCTGTCGTGGTCGAGCTCGATCCAGCCCCCGAGCCGGCCCCCGAGCCAGTTGGGTGTGAGCTCGTGGCTAGGCAAGCCTTCGCGTTGGGGGAGCTCGGGCTTGCGGGAGCGTCTACCTCCATGGGGTCCGAGCTCGGGGCTTCGGCGGTTGAGTTTGCGTCTGTCGTCGCAGGGTCGTCCTTGAGCCGTATCGACGGCTTGCGTTGCTCGTGCATGAAGATGCCTGGGCGGGACCGGGCAGCGACCGACGCGACTTGGCGAACATCCGCGTCGTTGTTGAGGTGGCGGTGAATATGGTTGACCTCAAGCCCGTGGAAGTGCTCCTCGAGCTCTCGGACCTTCCGTGGTAGGCGATCATCTTCGGGTTGACGCAGTCGACTTCCTTCATGACTTGGTTCTTGACGAGCTCGGAGTCGCCCGAACTCGAGGTGCCGGACGCTGAGCTCGCGCGTGATGCGCAAGCCGTTTACCAGAGCCTTGTACTCGGCCACATTGTTGGACGCGGGAAAGTGTAGGCGGATGGAGTACTTCATGCGCACCTTGTTTGGAGAGATGAAGACGAGTTCGACGCTGGCGCCGTACTTCTTTTTACGGACCCGTCGGGTACGGCCCAAGATTCGACGCGTCGGGCCTGGGCGGCTGCCGACCTCGGTCCACTCCGCGATGAAGTGCGCGAGCCCGGGATTTTATGGCGTCTCGGGGCGTAGGTGATGTCGGGTCCCATGAACTCAATAGCCCACTTGGCCATGCGGCCCGTAACCCTGGGGCTACGGATGACCTCGCCAAGTGGGAATTTGGAGACGACCTTGACCTGATGGGAGTCGGCAATGCCCGAGCTTGCGCCGGGTGATCGAGAACGCGCACACGAGCTTTCGAGCTGCGTATAGCGGGTCTTAGTGTCAGTGAGGACTTCGCTGATGAAGTACACCGGACGCTGTACCTTGAGCGCGTGCCCTTCCTCCTCCCTCTCGACGATGAGCGCGGTGCTCACCACCTTCGAGGTGGCCGAGATGTAGAGGAGGATTGGTTCGTTGGGCGTGGGAGCGACGAGTATGGGCGGATTAGCAAGGAGTTGCTTCAGCGAGTCGAGAGCTTGCTGGGCTTCATCGGTCCAGGCAAAGCGCTCTGACTTCTTCAGCAGCTTGTAGAGCGGGAGGCTCCGTTCCCCGAGTCGAGCTATGAAACGACTTAGTGCGGCTAGGCATCCCGTGAGCCATTGCACGCACTTGACGTTTTTGATCGGCCCCATGTTCGTTATGGCGGCGATTTTCTCGGGGTTGGCCTCGATGCCACGTTCGGAAACGATGAAGCGAAGCAACTTCCCTTGAGGGACCCCGAAGACACACTTCTCGGGATTGAGCTTGACTCCGAACTCTCGGAGCTTGGCAAAGACCTTTTCGAGGTCAGGGATGAGCTCTTTCGAGCGCTTCGTCTTGACAACGATGTCGTCGACATATGCTTCTACGAGCCTTCCGAGGAGCTCTTTGAAGACTTTCTGCATGCACCTCTGGAAGGTGGTGCCAGCGTTTTTCAAACCGAAGGGCATTGTTACGCAATGTAATCGCCAAACGGAGTGATGAAGGAGGTGGCGAGCTGATCGAGCTCGCTTCATCGCGATCCGTGGTAGCCGGGCGTAGGCGTCGAGAAAAAACAGGCGTCTCGCACCCGGAGGTGGAGTCAACAATTTGGTCGATGCGCGGCAAAGGAAACGGATCCTTTGGGCATGCCTTGTTGAGACCCGTGTAATCAACACACATTCTCCATTTCCCATTCTTCTTCTTAACTAGTACAGGGTTGGCTATCCACTCGGGATGATACACCTCCTTGATAAACCTAGCGGCTAAGAGCTTATCTATCTCCTCGGCGATTGCCTGGCGTCGATCGTCGTCGAAACGCGTCTCGGCCCTCGCTTCACCGGCCGAGAGCGGGTTTGATGTTCAAGGAGTGCTCGGTGACTTCCCTCGATATGCCCGGCATATCCGAGGCCCTCCACGCGAATACATCGAGGTTCGCGCGGAGGAAGTCGACGAGCTCGCTTTCCTATTTGGGGGTGAGCTCGGCACCCAGAGAGGGTGCGCCCATCCTTGTCGACCGTGACCTCCTTGGCGTCCTTCTCGGGCTCGAATGTGCCCGTGACCTTTTCAAGCTCGGCGGACGAGCTCGTGCTCGCCACCTTCTGAAGCTCATCGGTTGAGCTCGTGCTCGCCTTCTTCTTGAGCTCGGGAGTCTTAGGCGGCCCGGGCCGCCATCTTGGGCAGCATTCGCTCGATCTCAGCGACGTCGGCGTACTGGACGGCGGCGGCTTCGCAGCCGAATGCGTGCTCGAAGGTGGAGTCGACGGTGATGACCCCCCTCGGACCGGGGATCTTGAGCTTGAGGTAGGTATAGTTGGGGACGGCCATGAACTTTGCATAGCACGGCCGCCCCAACAGGGCGTGGTAGGCGTTCTTGAACGGGAGCACCTCAAACGTGAGGACCTCCTTGCGGAAGTTGTCCGGGGTGCCGAAGGTGACGGGGAGGTCGATCCGCCCGAGCGGAAGCATCTGCTTCCCCGGCACCACCCCGTGGATCGGCTCCGGCGATGGGCGGAGACGTGCCTTGGGGATGCCAAGGGCTTGGAGCGCGTGGATGTAGAGGAGGTTGAGGCCGCTGCCGCCGTCCATCAACACCTTCCCGAGGCGCATGGTGCCGATGATGGGGTCAACGACGAGCGGGTACCTCCCTGGGTACGGGATGTGTCGGGGATGATCGGCCTTGTCGAAGGTGATCGCCGAGCTCGACCACTTGAGGTACTCGGGGGTAGCCGGCTCGGTGAAGAGGACCTCGCGGCGCGTGAGCTTCTGTCGGCGCTTGGACTCGTAGCCGGTGGCCCCGCCGAAGACGACGTTGACGGCACCGTCCTCGATGTACATGTCGGCGTCGAACTCGTCGGGAGCCGGTTTTGCGGCCTTGTCGTCGTCGTCCTTGTCGCCGCCCCGCAGCGTGCCCATCACGTGCTTCTTCATGAGTCGGCAGTCCTTCATCTTGTGCTTGACCGGCCCCTCGTGGTGCGGGCACGGTTCCTCGAGCATTTTGTCGAAGTGCTCTTTGGGGACGAAGGGCTTGCCGCCCTTGCCGCCAGCCTTGCGCTTGTCCGCGATGGCCACGAACTCGTCGTCGTTGTCGTCGCGGGGGCGCTTGTTCTTCTTGTTCTTCCTTCCGCGGGAGTTCGATCCCCCCGGCTTCCTCGTCGTCGCCCTTCGGGCTTGCTCCCTTGCCCGTGACTGCGGAGACGGCGTCCCTCCCCTCGGCGTGACGCGTGGTGAGGTCGAGGAGCTCCTTCACGGTTCGGGGCTTCTGGACGCCGAGCTCGTGGATCAGGGTCTCGCAGGTGGTGCCGAAGGTGAAGGCGGTGATGATCTCGGAATCGGAGGCCTCCGAGAGGTTGTTGCAGAGCTTGGAGAAGCGCCTGATGTAGTCGCCACAGGCTCTCCCCTTCTTCTTGCTGCCTCGGGTCCCACGTCGTGCTTGGCCGGGCGTAGGTGCCCCCCGAAGTTGCCAACGAGCGTCGCCGAGGTCCTCCCAGTTGCGGATGGTGCCTTCTGGGAGGTGCTCGAGCCATGATTGCGCCGAATCTGCAAGGTAGAGTGGGAGGTTGCGAATGATGAAGTAGTCGCTGTCGGCGCCTCCTGCCTGACAGCCGAGGCGATAGTCCTCGAGCCACGTGGCGGGGTCGGTTTCCCCGTTGTACTTCTGCACCGAGGTCGGAGCTCGGAAGCGAGAAGGGAACGGGGCGTCGTGGATGCGTGAGCCGAAGGCCTTAGGCCTCCTCGAGCTCGAGCTCGAGGGCCGGCGATCCCGCCTGGGAGACGGGCTCCGCGGGCGGCGCACCGGCGTGGGGCTGCGGCTCTTGTCTTCTTCGCTGTCGTGGCGCCCACCGCGTCGCTTGCTGTAGGTGCGAGGACGCTTCGTGGTCGCCGCGGTGGCACTTGTCGCCGTCCCGAGGGACATTCTTGTCGGCCGGGCTTCCGCCTTTGCGTCGGGCGTTGATGGTGTCCCTCGCCGCAGTTCTCGCCGATCCGCCGGCGCGCGTGGACGCCGATGATGGGAGGCCTCGTGCTCTTCCCCGCAGCCGGCGATTGGGGCGCCGAGCTCGCCGCCGCTGAACGGCTACTTCCTCGAGAAGCCTCTTGAGCTGCTCGTGGGTCCTCCGTGCCTCGGCTCCTCGGGGGCCGGCAACGCTGCGCAGAGGAGGCGTGGCGGCCGCCAGGTTCTGGGAGGCTCTCCCAAACACCGGCGGAGCCGCCGCCCCTCGCCCCGGTTGATGCGGTCTTGGACGTCGCGGGCTCGAGCTCGTGCTCGTGATTGCTGTCTGCCTCCCTGTTCGGCGAGGAGGGCTTCGCGCTCTTGTGCTGCCGCGCGCTCGAGCTCTTCGAGCTCTTCCAGCCGAGCCTTGACGCGGTCGACAGGCGGCTCGCGCCGGCGTGCGGCGGAGTCCCGAGGCGTGTGTTGGGAGGCGTCGCTCGAGTGGACTTCCTCTACCGCACCCTCGGGGGTGTGGCACATGTAGCACTGACGCGTGGGATCGCAATCCATGAGGCTCATCCCATCGAGGGCGAGCTCGAGCTCATGGACGCTGGTCTGCTGGGGCTCGTCGCCCCAGTAGAGTGGAAGGCCCGCCTGCCCGTCGGGGTACATCCTGGCATAGGCTGCCGTGAACTCGTCGACCGACAACGCCTACTCTCCGGCGAGCTGTAGGACGACGTTGGCGGTGGAAAAGGTCACATCGCGGAACAGAGCCTGCGTAGGCTCGCGTCCCAGGATGTTCGGGAGCAGGTCCTTGATGAGGACGAAGAAGCGATCCGCAGCGGCGCGGATGGGGCTGACCGGCGCGGAAGTCGAATCCCGCCCCATGCTCGTCAGGACGGAGTCGGTGACGTCTCGGAGGTGGCCGGGAATGTCCTCACGCCGCATTGGGCGGGTGAAGACACCTCCGGTGAGGGACTCCTCCGGCACGGCGCCGGAGAAATCGATGGTGCCAAAGCGCATCGCTAGCGCTGCGGCTGTCGTCGAAGCAGGGGAAGCCATCGGAGTGGAGAAACGTCGCACTAGCGCTGCCCCTACCTGGCGCGCCAACTGTCGTGGTCTAATACCACCGTCACAGTAATGTCTGGCTAATGCGTGCTCCGATGGCCTAGCTCTAGAGACAATGACGCAAGATTTATACTGGTTCGGGGCAAATCGGGCTCCCTAGTCCAGTGTGATCACTATCCGAGCTCAAATGCTCATACCGGGGCTAGTACAAGCAAGGCGAGAGAGGGAGAGGGCTCCCAAGTCTTTGTGATTGAGGCTAGTGCCAATATCGAGTGAGTGAGAGCGGGTGCTATGTGTTGAAATCTTGAACCCTGCCTCATCCGGAGGGCTGCCTCCCCTTTTATAGTCGCCAGGGGCGAGGCTCGAGAGCTCTCATCGAGTTGAGGACTTAAAGAAAGTGAAAATACGTGTACAAAGTGTTGGATGCAAGAAAAGAGCTCTCAGATGAGCTCACGGCGCAGACGAGAGCTTCCTTCGAGCTCCCGGGTGCTTTGGATGCTGAAATTGGTCGTCGCCGTACGCGGGAATCGGGGTTTGGGCGGTGGTCAGGCGTCGCCCCGTCTCTAATCGGGAGTTGGAAGACGTCCTCTCGGTATGGGCGTGCCCATACCGTCGATGGGAAGGCGTACCCCGTATGTACCTGCTCGGCACTGTGGCGGAGCTGTTGGAGCCGACGGGGTATGGCGAGGTGGTCGAATGACCTCTCCCTGTAGCTGTAGCTCTACGTGGCTACAGCGTCCGTCAAGGAGTGGTTTGGGGTTGTCAGAGAGTTGTTGACCAACTCCCGTACCCGTAGACTTCTCCGGGAAGGCAGGCGGTCGAGCTCTCTGCAACCGTCTCTGCGGCGCTCGTCGCAGGGGAGCTCGAGCGAGGCGGAAAGAGGTCGTGGACGAGGCTTGGCGCGCCCGAGACGAGGGAGCTCGTCGCCCGGAGATCTCGAGGCGGAGCGGAGCGATGGATCTTCGTCCGAGGAGCTCATTTGCGAGAGCCCGAGCGAGGCGGAGATCTGCCCTTGCGTGGAGAGCTCATGCGCGGTGAGGACCTCACAAGCTATGGCAGGATGTCTCGTTCGTGGTTGTGCCTGAGACAAGGGCTCGCTCATGGGTATCCCAAATATCGATCCCCCACAAAACCCGAAGGAACGACGAACCGTTAACCCAACTCCAATCATGTTGGCAATGTGATTCATGAAAATCAAGTATGAACATGTCAAGATCAAGACACCCAAACTATATGCTAGTTTATGCATCAAGACTATAACATGCACAAGATTATACTCTAATTCAAATGTTAGGCCAAGATAATGGAATAGGAACTTGCAATAAGAAGAATGCTCCATAATAGAGATGTATTACCAAGTAGCTCTTCTTCGTAGGAGACAAGCCCTCCTTGTAGATTTCTACTCCAAATACTAGCCAAAGAATAATAATAAGAAGAAGTGTGGAGTGGAGAGAGGTGGAGAGTGAGGTGGTGAGTGAGGTAGAGCTCCAAGTGTGGTGTGTGTTGAGAGGGGGAGAGGAGAGGCCTATTTATACAAGTGGGAGAGGGGGCAAAGTGTAAAAAGGCAAGGTAAACCGCCTCTCCCTGGCGTCCAGGTACGCTGAACCGGCCACCGACGGTCCGCACCGCCCTCCTCTGCATTGATTGAACTGCCACGCGCAGGATGGGCCCGAACTGCCTTTCCCTTGGTGCGGGCGCGCTGGCCAGTGCGTGCGCGCCAGGCGGGCTCGGTTCAGGCCGGGCCTTTGTCCACGCATCGCTCTGGGCCTGAAAAGTTGTGGGGCGTCGGTTGCTTGGGCCAGTTTTTATCGTGATGGGCTTGTCCTCCTTGGGTTGAATGGAGGAAGAAGTACGCTTTCCAGGATGACGCCTTTTCTTGTATTTTCCACTTGTTTTTATTTAATTCCTGCAAAATAATTATTTGTGCACTACAAGTGAAAATATGTTAATAGTAAATGTATATGAGTATGAAAATGTGTAGTTTCACCCCTTTTATGGTAGAATATTGACGGTAAAAATATATCGTTCGTGACCGTCAACAAATAGCACCTGTATATATACACACACGCGCACACACACGCCTATCCTATTTACTCCTAAGAGCGTTTGCAGTGCTGGGTGCAAAGCCACTCCTATGCAATAAATGCAACCATGGAACCCGCTGCTATACATTGCGAGCTTGACTCGATGGAGGACCTGCTTCCTTGCATCGAACCCGGTTCTTCTTTCTTCCGTTCTTCTCTTTCTTGCTGTTGGTGCTCCCGCCACAACAGCTCGTCGTCGGCATGGATGAAGAGCACCACGGATGTTCGCCGCGCCTCTCACGTTGATAGACGGCGCGAGGAGTGCCTACCATCTCCGTCGAACCTGTCGCTGGCTGTGGTCGCCTGCGCCGCCGACACCGGGTGGTGGGGCCCGTGAGGAAGGGGAATCGCAGGAGGAGGCAGCGATGGGGAAGGGGAACAGCCAGGACCGAAATCAGGGGAGCTGGGATAAGCAGCGACGGCGGCGGCATCTGCATCGGGCGATGCTGGTGGAGGCGGAGACCAGATGCGGGCATCGAGGTGGGCACCGCCGCGAGATCCAGGCGCGCGGGAAGGCCGGAGGAGACGGGGTCCAGGCGCGAAATCCAGGTGCGTGGGCAAGATCGCGAGATCCAGCACGCGGAGGAGGTCGGCGGAGATCCAGGCGCGTAGGGAAGGCTAGGAGCCCAAGGCGCGGGGGACCTCGTGGTGGCGCGGGGAAGTCTGGGAGCCCAACTGCGGGAGAACGAAGACAGCTGAGGGATGAGATGAATTTTTTATTTCATGTTGGTCCAGTAATCAAACCGAGTCCGGTTCTTTCCACTGCGAGGTCGATAGCAAGGCCCATCATGTCGCCTGTGCATTACCGAACCGACGTTGGTGCTTCACACCGCTAGTGCCCTAAAGCAAATATACTCCCTCTGTTCCAAAACTCTTGCAATTCCCTTCACGAGAATAATGTACCGGCAATTATATATTAAAATATATAAATATTTATACTAAATAATTGGTATCATCGAAAGATCTTTAAGTCTAGTTTTTTAACAAATTTATTTAGAGATATAAATGTTGCACGTATTTTCTAAAAATCTAGTCAAAGTTGATGGCACGTTTCCCACACTTGCAAGAGTTTTGGAACGGAGGGAGTACTACTCCCCTCTCACATAGCACTGTTCATCACTCTTTCAAAAACAGCAAGTGATCAGATGAACAGTCATACCTGTTTGCAACAGTATAAAAGCGCCCTTTAATTCGTTTTGAACAGTATACACCCGTTAAAAAAAGAGAGAGGTTTCCGTAATTCTTTTACGTATCAAAGCAAACCAATCCATTTCGTGTGAAACATGGAAAAATATATTCTCTGCACGTATTTCTCACTGGCCCTGGCTAGTATAGAAGAATATGTACTTATAAAATATATAAAACAGTAAAGTATATTGGTTTTCTTTTATAGGGAGAGGCGGTGAGCGCGCAGCTCGTGTCATGGTTTGAGCTGTAGGGGTGAATGGATTGGATAGCATGGAAACAGATTGGAACGCACGGTAAAAAGATCAAAATTATATGCTGAAGAGATAAAACTTCTACCTCCTTCATCGCTGCAGATTCCCCGCTAGATATTCCCATCCCAGAACCTCCTAATTACTGGGCCCACCTGCAGCTGTTATTGTCCCAAAGACCTCTGACAGCAGTGCAGATGCACCCAATAACTTAAGAAGCCTGTCGGGTGCTATCGGGAACCCCGATTACACCTCATACCAGGATCAACAAAGGAGTAGCTACAACATTACAACATTTGTTACAATAATATAGATCAGAGTGCGGAAGAATAATAACATTAATTTTACCAAAATGTGAATAAGTTACATTTGAGTAAACTTAACTTAATTGCGGAAGCTAGGTAGAACTAGAAGACAAACCAGATCATGTCGTGCCCACCGACATAACCTTGGTTAAACAGCACGAGTCAGTACCTGCAACAGGGGTTAACAAACCCTGAGTACGGGAGTACTCAACAAGACTTAACCGTCAAGAAAAAAAGGAGAAGACTCAGGAATGTAGGCTTAGGGAATCAAGGTAAGGTCTTAGCAAGAAGCAAAGACTCTTTTTGCAGAAAAGCTTACTAGTAATGAATCCTTACTTTTAATATTTTAACCCCAATTTAGTATCTCACCTACTCTAGGTGATCCTACACTAGAGCACACACTTCTTAGACATTCCATCTTCTTTTCAAAACCATCTCTTGTTCCATCATTTACTACGATGAATGGGCAGAAGAACGGGTCTCCATAACCGAGAAGCAACGGCGATTCATGAACCGATTAACCCAGCTGGGGAGTTCTAACCACACGACATATGTAGCACCTAAGCTTGCATATATCAACCTTCTTTCAGATTTGTCCAAAACGGAACTGGGTCACACGCCACCCGAGAGTACAGTACCCCACTGCCGTACCAAATTTCAAGTAGGGCGGGTACATGCTACTCCCGCCATCTCTCCACTCCTAGTGCGTAGTTATCCGTTCCCGATTTGGCTCCACCGAGATCCGGCTTACCGGAGTATGTGGCCAGTACTAGTTTCGTCTAACACAGGGTGACCCCCGTCGAGGCGTGCCATTGACCAAAAGGCCTCAGGCGCAACTTGCGTTCAAAAGTCCCGAACTTAACAAGCCAAACAACGGACGGTCCTTAAACGACCAACACGGGACAAGCACAGCTAGGTATCCCGCCGGCTTTTCAACCTACGTCCCGCCCGATCTCAAATTCATTACTACTTCTCTTTCTTTTCCGAAAAAGGTACCATCTTTTCAAATAAAACATTTTGATGAAATAGCTTAACTAATTAAGCAGGGCTAACTATCACTAAGCATTTTTGAAATAAAACAGGTTAACAAGGGTGGTATTGCAATAATCAAGGATGATAGTGCAGCAATTAGGTTATCACTCAACTCCTAATTACTTAATGCAACATATCATAAACATAAGTGATATAAAGTTTTTAAAACATCAAGGAAGGGTTTAATGTAACCGGGGCTTGCCTTCGTTGACGGGATAAACTATCTCTTCAGAAAATCCAGAGAAATCCGAACCCGCTTCCACTGGATAATGAACCTCCTCAGGGACTTGCTTTGAGATTTAACAATCTCGTTCTCGTTCACTACACGAAATAATGTATGCTTCAACATCATGGAATTTAAATATGATGCTCAATTGATGCATGAAATGATAAACAACCTGAGTACAACTTTCCTTCACGATAAAGTTGCAACCCAACAAAACCAACTTGTTGAACTACTCTACAAGATATCATCACCATTGCCTAAGGAGTTCTCAAGGACCATTTGATTGTGGTATGATCCAAGATTCACAAAACAATCCCAGGATCACACAAAACCTAAGTCAATATGCACTAAACACTACCTTTTTCTAATAAATAAAATAAAGCATAAAATAGAAAATAAATTAAACATCTCAAAATGGCCCCAAACTTTTTATACTAGTAGGTCACAACATGAAACAGCACCAAATAAATTTTCATGATTTTTGAATAATTATTTTATTTTCTAAAAATCATGGAAGATGCATTTTCAATTAAAATTTGTATTTTTAAATCATGCAAGAACTATCCAAAATCAAAGTTTCAAATTTTTCATGGATAGACATACTCATAGGAAGGCTAGACAAAAAGTTTCAGAATTTTTAAAGCTATATTTGAATTTCTACGAAATTCACAAAGTTCAGCACTATTCAAAACAAAGAAATTGAATAAACATTTCGTAAAAAGAAAAGAGCCATCGGGCTCAAAGTCGTTCGGCCCAGCAGCGCCAGCGGCGGTGTGGCCCGGCACCCGCACTCGGCGTGGCCTAGCGAGAGAGCGGGCCCAACGCGGACTGCCAAAGCCCGGCCCGACCAAAATTGCAGAAAGGTCCCTGATGTTTCTTAAAAATATAAACCTACAGCAAACACTATTTCACTGAGTCACGGATTTTACGGAGGGTCCCTGAACTTTTTCCTATTCCCGTTTTCTCGGGTCCCGGGCCACTCCCGAGCAGAGCTCCGGCCCACGGCCACGGCGGCGGATGTGGCCAACGGGGCTTTCCCCGGCTAAAGCGAGGGTAGCAGCACCTATAGACAACCAAAACCCCTCACCTAATCGAGCCTAAGCCGAACCCTAACCGACACGACCACGCGCGCGGCGGCGGGCAAGGCGGATCTCACCGGCAGCGGCGTTCTGGCGGCTACGGTGCACGAAACGACGACCCGAGGACATGGGAATGACCAGAAGCTCACCGCGACTTCGGTGCTCGCTGGTTAGGGATGGGATAGGGCGGAGCTGGTACGACGGCGGAGCGGCTATGGCGGCGGAAACGGCGGCAACGGCAACGTTCCGGTGCGACAGAGCTCCGGCTGACAAAACGAGCGAGCGCACGAGAATCAGGACACCAAGGCGAAGCTATTACGCCAGCGATTAAGGTTGGGACTCATTACATCGAACTGGCGGCGAAGGGTCGGCTCGCGGCGGCGCTGTTGCCGGCAGCGAGGAAGATGACGGCGCGCCGGCCAATTCCGACGGACTTGGGCGACGCGAGCGGGTTCAGGGGATACGTAAAGGGAATTGCGAAGCTCGTGGCGTGGTTAATTTGGGCGGGTGGAGCTCTACGACGACGACGCGTTCGCGGCGGCGGTTGTGAACGATGACGACCGGCGGGAAATGAGAAGAAGATGACGATGACGACGGGCGCTACTTATAAACGGCGGCCGAGCGATGGGCGAGCGACACGCAGCTGCTAACTCGCCAGCGCGACGCGAGAGGAAGAGCTCGGGCGTGCCTAGAAGCTGGCCAAGGTCGTGGGCCGAGCTCGCGTCGGTCGCAGCCCAATAGTCCTAGCCGTGGGTATCCCGGGGGGAATTCCCCGACAGCTAGTCCCCGAGCTCCTTGTAGCCGATGAGTAGGTCTTCACGTGAGGTCGGCGTCCAGGGAGCGAGAGGTCGGTGTTCGTACGAAGAGGTTGGTGAAGTCATTTTTCGAGGTCCTCATGCCGATGTAGAGGTCGTCGAATAGGGAGGTCCGGTGCCCGCGCCCTCTGAAATGTCGGCAAGCGCGGGCGCGAGGTCTTCAAACGGGAGAAAACATATCCCAAGCTCCGTGAGAGGTCGAAAATTGCTGTCTTGAGGTCCTCGAGATGCCTTCCGAGGTCGGCGTTGATGAACCGAACTCTTTACCGAGCTCGAGCTCCGGATGACATCAGCGGAGGTCGCATGTGACGCGTCGGAGGGTGTAAGGTGCTTTATGCCGAAAAAATTGAAGTTCTTCAATCTCCGTGAAGTGTGCCCACTGAAGCACAAAATATGTTTTACGTTGGTGGACAACAGAAAACTCCCCCATGCCGTGGCCGTCTTCGTGGAAGCGAGCACACTCACCGTCAGGTGAAGTGTGCCTACTTAGTCCCAAGCCTGACAGTAGGTGACGAGGTCACGTAGTGCCAGGGTCAAGTTGCAGTCGTGTCGAAGTATGATGATGGCGCTCGGCAGTCCCCGAGCCCCCGCTCGGAGCACATTTCACCGTAGGTGAAGTGTGCCCACTTAGTCCCCGAGCCTGATGGTAGGTGACAACGTCACGTGGTGCCAGGCTCAAGTTGAGCATGATGTTTAACCTACAAAAATGAGCGCACGAAGTCCCCGAGCGTGGTGTTTTGACGAATACTCCGTAGAGCTGGCCAAACTCGGCACCCCGAGCTGGACAGCGTGGAGGTATGCCTTGCATCCACAGACCATAGGTACTTTACTGTTAGTTTTTGTGTAGTAGTGTCGTTGAAGTCCCCGAGCCAGTCCCCGAGCTTGGGGCGTCGGGGTTAGGCGAGGTCGGTGATTGAGTCCGTGTAGCATGCCGAGGACCTCTGCTTTTGTCTTCACCGGTGGCATTGTTGTAATTTCCGCAATTCGCACGGCTGTTAGGGTTCCCCTGTCGCCTTATGCGTTTCGTGGGCCTTCGGGAATCAAGTTGGGCCGCAGCCCATTTACCGCTACAGAGCGTTCGAAGTCAGGCGGCGCGTCCTTCGAGGGGGCGTTGCCGTATAAGAGAAGATACAGCGGCCGTTATTTCCCACACTGCCACCGCCGCTTCGTCTTCCATCGCCATTGCAGATCTTTTCTTCTTCGAGCGCCCATCTCCTTCCACCACACCCCAGCTCTTTGTTGCGATTTGATCCCGATGGCGCCTAAGAGCAAGTCAAAGGCGGTGCGGGCTCTGGGGGAGGCGGAGGAGAAGCAGGCGCGGCTGATCCAGTTCCGGACGGATCAGTGGCGGCGGTCGACGATGAAGGAGTCGGAGGCGGCGGAGCTCGTCGCAAACGGGCCGATGCCGGAGAGGGCCCTCTCCGGCTACCGCATTCCGGTGAACGAAGACTATCCCACGCCGGAAGATGGTGAAGTCGTCGTCTTCCAATGCTTCTACCAGCGCGGGGTCGGCCTTCCTGTTCTTGGGTGGTTTGCCAAACTCCTCAGGTACTACGGCATTCGCATCTTCAATCTTGCGCCTAATAGCATTCTTCACGTGGCCATCTTCATCCACTTCTGTGAGACGGTTCTTGGTGTGGAGCCCCACTTCGATTTGTGGCGGTATCTATACCAATTGAAGCCTGCGGCTGGCATTGGCCCTCAGCGGGTCGTTGGTGGCTGCTACTTCGCGGTGCGGGAAGGCCGCGCGAAGGAGTATTTCAGCTTAACGCTACAGATTGCTGGAATCTCCTGGATGCCGTGGTTCTATGTCCAGAATACACAGAGCAGCCTTCTTGAGGACATCGACACAGAGCCAATTCCGACCACGAGATGGTCGCTGATGCCGGCGGAGCACGAGATGGATCAAGTGCGCGAGCTCCTGTGGATGCCCCGAGCAGCAGGTGTTGAAGCTCTGTCGGTGGTGATAGATTTCATTAGCCGCTGGATCCAGCCTCGGAAGGAGAGAGAACACCGTGGCTAGGAGTATTGCAGTGGGTGCGCCGTGCACGAGAAGTGCCCCAGACGCGAGAGCAAGCAGGACCTCCCGGCCGCCAAAGTTGCTACCCGGGCCAAGAGGCTTTTCCTGAACACCACCACAGTCCCTTCAGCTCTGCCGGTGCTGTACAGCCTGCATCGCCCTCGTCCTAAGGTGGGTCCTGCCGCCTTTGCTGTTTGTGCGTTTCAACTTCCTTCTTTTTGCTCGTTGTGTTTTGATGTGGATTCCAGTCACGTAATGTGCAGGGTAATGAGGCGTACTTCTCTGTGCCCTTTGAAGATGGTGCGCCGATGGCGCCTCCAGTTCGCCCGCTGCAGCTGCGTGATGACGAGCCCTCTGAGCGCCCGCCACCGACGTCTGCCTCGTCCTCGCTCTCGTTCTCCTCTTCGACCTCCTTGTCCGAGAAGGATGTGTCCCCACCGAGGTCGGCGAAGGCCGGCGGGACATCACGGGGCTTGAAGCGGGGCGCCGACGATCTTGCTGGTGCTCCGTCGAAGAGGAAACGCCAAGGGCGTATCGCTTCATCGTCGTCCGGTGATGACGAGGAGGTGATTTGCCGCCGGTTACAGCGGAAGGCCGGGCGAGAGGAGGTGGTGAAGACTCCTCTGACCGGGGAAGAGGAGGGCTCCGGATCAGCCCGGAAGTCGAGGAAGAAGAAGGCTCCTGCGGCCGGGGAGGAGGACTCCGATACCCCCCGGTTGGAGTGCGCAAGTTCCTGTCCCCCGCCCGTCGGACCACCAGGTTTGGCTCTGTCCTGTGTGTGCCGCATCTTTGTCGTTCTTCAGTGGATAATTTTGTTGCCTTGTCATCCGTTCTGTAGGTCTTCCATGGCGCAGCGTCCACGCTCTCCGGTTAGTGATCCGCTGCCCCCCGGACCCCGCGAGAGGAGCTGGTCAAGGCCTGCGGATGCGTCGGCTCCAGACCCAGTGGAGGAGCCGGTTGTTGTGACATCGGAAGGGTGGAGGTCGGCGAGTCCCCCGCCGTCGAAGGTAGTGGAGGGGGCGGCGACTGGCGGTGAGTCGATGGTCATGGGATCGTCGCCGCCTGAAGACCGTGCCCGTACTGACCCTCCAAGCCCTCGGGATAAGGAGATTTTGGAGGTCGGGCCATGCCGTCTGGTTCACCAGCCACCCCCTCTGCAGGAAGAGGTGATAGAGGAGATCCCCCGCCCGTCGCTGCCCGAGGTGACGGAGAGAGTGGAGCCGGCGACCAGGACAGTCCGTCATGTTGTCGGAGATGACTGTGACACCTTTGAGGCGGTCGACTCAGCCATCGATGATGAGAACCTGCGGAAGTTCAAGTCGTCATGCCAGGCCACTGAAGCTGCAGCCGCGGTACGATTTGCTGATGCTTTCCTTGTCTGCTCCTTGTTTCTTATCCTTCTGCTAGTTGAGTTCGGCTTTATGTCCAGGAAATAGTGCGGACGTCGCAGGCTCGTCGCCACATGCTAGAGAATTTTTCTCTGTCATGTGAGAAGATGGAGAAGCTACAGGAGGAGACCGTCCGCCTGCAGAAAATTATCGACGGCCTCGACGAACGCCTCGCGGATGAGCGCGCCAAGAGCAGCCGTGTGCGTTTGCTTTTTGAGTAGACGTGCGTTGAGAATTCCTGCCTGGCCGAGTTAGCCATAGAGGAATGCCTCCGTGCTGGCGAGGCGCATGTGGAGGCGTTCGAGGCTCGCGAGGCAGCTGAGAAGGCTGCTCGGGAGAAGGACGGTGAGCTCTAGCCTGATTCATTGATGTCTTCCTTTGTGTTGGATTTCCTTGTTTTTGTGACTGTTGCCGTCCCTTGAACAGCTGCACTGGTGGAGGTCGAACGGGCCCGTCTGGAGGCTGCGGATCAGCAGAAAGACCTGAAGGCCGAGGTCCAAAAGCTGAAGGCCGACCTCCAAGGTGGGTTCTTCTTTCGTCATTCTCCTGTTTTTGCTTTGCTTCTTACTTATACGCGAGAGCCCTGGCTTTGTTGTTGTTGCAGCGTCGCGTCAAGTGGCGGAACAGCGGAGCGCCGAGCTCAAAGAGACGCAAGATGCGCTCGCTCCAGTGCTCAACTACCTGGTTCCTTCGGCGGCTGTAGGCGGGTCTGATCCTCCATCGTTCTTGGAGTGGATTCGCCGAGCGTGGGGGGAGCTTCGATCCACAGTTGTAGGGGCCGCCTTGGAGGGCGTTGCGCACGCTCTTGCTGTGGCCAAGTCCCTATACCCGGAGATCGATCCTGCATCGATAGCAGGCGGGTTTGACACAGAAGCTGAAGATGAGCAGACCGCCTCCCTGCGCGAACAAAAGGATGAAGCCGCGAAGGCGCTTGCAGCTGACCTTGGCTTGTTTCCTGCAAATTAGGTAGAAATCTGTGCATGTCCAAGCACTTTGTCAGTTGTGCCGGTGCGGTGAGAAACAAAGAGTTAATCTTGTTTGACATAATTTTGAATCTTTCTGATTTGCCTCTTGTCGCTTGTTTGTAATTTTATCGGTTCGATGTTGTATGACACCTCTGTACTTATCAGCCCTTCCTATGACGCTTGAGAGAGTCATGCTTTGCAAAGGTCAGTGATTAGTGGTCAGTATAACCCAAGGAGGCTTATGAGCCGACCTCCAGTGACACAACACCCCGGAGATCCTTGCAAAAAATACTGGAGACAAAAAACTTTTGCACAGGGTGATGAATCATCAAGAAAAAATCATCTTTATTCAAATTGCGGGGGGCTTACGATACATATCTTTATTTCACCGGCAGAAGCCGGCCTTTGGCGTGCTGGCTTACTTTGTATCCGGCTTTGAGAGCCTGGAAGACTTCTTGGGTATGAAAGGCTTGGGGACCTCGTCGCTCTTCTTCTTGAACCTTGTCGGGCGGTCTCATGCCGGGATCGCCTCGAGCCCGAGGTCGAAGGATCCATGGCAAGTCGATCCATGAGCTTGGAGAGGTCGATGGATTCGGCGATATCGAGGCTCTCTTCTTCACAGTCGTGGGTCATCTGGATGTTGGCCCTCAACGTCAGAACTCCTTTCAGGGTTGGCATCTTCAGCACCAGATATGAATTGTGTGGCACTGCCATGAATTTGGCCAGTGCTGGGCGTCTGAGGGATGGAGTGGTAGGCGTTGTCAAAGTTGGCGACGTAGAAATTTAGGTACTCCTTTCTGAAGTTGTCTGGAGTCCCAAATTGCACCGGGAGGACGATTTCCCCAAGTGGCTTTGAACCTTGACCTGGTACAACCCCCCAGAAGTTTGCCTCCGTTGGAGAGAGGTCTTCTTCTATTAGCCTGAGCTCCTTGAAGCCACTGATGAACAGGAGGTTGATGGCACTGCCTCCATCTATCAACACCTTGTTGAACCGCTTGGTGCTGATGGTCACGCTGAGAAGGAGTGGGTACCTGCCCATGTAAGGTATGTCCGCCCACTGATCCGACCTGTTGAAGATGATGGGGACCTCGAACCACGGCTTGGCGAAAGGTATCGTGCCGTCTGGAGCTGTGGCGACTGCGTTTACCTGCCGTTGGGCAATCTTTCGCTCCCTCTTCGTTTCCATTGATTAGATCCTGCCAAACACGATGTTCAGATCAGTGTCTGGATGGATAAAGCCATCCCTATCGGTCTTATCCGCCGGGGTTTCCTTGCCTTTGCCTTTGCTGCTGCTGTTTTTTAGCCGTTTGAAAGTCTTGTCCAGCAGGTCGCAGTTGTGCAGGCTATGTGACGATCCCTTGTGCACCGCGCATGGCCCGTCGAGGATTTCTTCGTAGCTTTTCCAGACGCGCTTGCCTCTTGCCTTGTCCATGGCGTTGACATCCAGATTCCCTAGGCGGCCTTGGAAGTGATGTCGAAAACTTTCCTGCCTGCCCCGACAGTCATCCCTACAGTGGTCGCGGTCGTGCCGGCGCCTGTCATCATGCGCGTCCCTGTTGTGGTCCAGTCCTACATGGTGGCGGCTGGTTTTCCTCGCATCAGCCTCTTCCCCATCTGCGTACCTGTTGGCGATCATCAACAGGGCTATCGCGTCATCTGGTGTCTTGCAGTTGAGCTTACTCATGAGTTCGCCTCGCTGTAAGCCCGTGACGAAGTATGTGATCACCTGTTCATCTATGATGTTGGGGATCCTGTTCTGCACGTCGTTGAAACGCTTAATGTAGTGCCGCAGAGGCTCTCCAGGATCTTGGTTCGTTTGACCGAGGTCGTGCTTGGTGGCCAGCCTGTCACATGTCGAGATGTAATTGCCGGTGAACTTCTCTTTCTGCTCGTCCCAGCTTCTAATAGTGTCCGCCGGGAGGCTCGTCAACCACTGCAAGACGTTAGGAGCTAGCATGACCGGCAAGAAGTTGGCCATGACCTTGGTGCTGCCTCCTGCTGGGACAGCGATGGCATAGGATGTGAGCCACTGCGTCGGGTTAACTTTCTCGTCGTATTTGTCAATTCCCATGATTTTGAAGCCATGGGGCCAAGCCAACGTTCGGAGCTCCCTGGAATACGCTCTGGGAGCCTCTGCTGACTCTTCTTCCATGGCGGCGGCGATACCGAGGTGCTGGTTCGGCGGTGGACCTCGGTTGCAGTTTTCCAAGAGTACATGGAGGTCGACTGGGCGGGCGCTCTCACCCCTGTTGCCTTCTGCTTCGTTGCGCCGCTCATAGAGCGTGTTTCGGAGGTCACCTCTGGGGTATCTCTGAGCTCCTTGCTCGGCCTCATCCTCTCCTCCATCGTGACCGTCGAAATCCAGAAAGTCTTCTTCCAGGTTCCGGTGGAGGGGGCGCCTTGAACGCGACTGAGACCTCACGGAGTTCCTCCGTGAGCCCTGCGGCTGCTCACGGCCGGTTCCGTTGCCTTGAGCAGGGGTAGCATCTACTCGATTATGCCTGTCTGCTGCTGCTCGCCTTTGTGCCCGCTGAGGGTTATGATGTTCTCGCCGAGCCTTCACGCTTTCGGTCGCCCCGTTATATGAGTCTTCGTCGTCGCTCACCACTGTGATTTGGTTGACCCTGAAGGAGATGTTGGAGGTTCCGGGGGTGCGGCGGCGAGCACCCCGAGCACGAGATGCCAAGGCTCTTCTTCTGCCGGTGTTGTCTCGAGGGCGGTGTGAACCGCACCATGTTGACAGTGAGGTCGTTGGGCGGTGCTTCGCCTTCTTCTTCCTCTACTTCCCCGGCGAGGGTTTCACGGAGGTTGGTCTGGTATGCGGTCGCTGCGTTATCAACGCCGAAGGGAACCCACAACCCTTCTGGAACCCATGCTTGGAAGATGTTTTCGGTTGTGGCATCGTGTGGTATGGGCGACCTCGTTGCTCCCCATCTGGCGAGTTGGAAAGCACGCCTGTTGTCTCTTCGTCCCATGCCCTTGTACTCCAGACTCTAAAAATTGCTGTCCATTGCTCTTATTGCAGCAACATAAGCTCTGGCCTGACTCGTGGGGCAGATCCACTGCCTATTGATCTGGTTCATCATGGGCACGTCATCGCCCCGTATCCTGAGGTGCTGGGCGCCGAGGTCGAGGGCCATCCGAAAGCCATGCAGTAAGGCCTCGTACTCGGCGACGCAACGGGAAGCCGGTAACTGGATGCGGACATGACACCTTTCAGCTCCCGTCGGACTGCGCAGGAAGATACCAGCACCAGAGCCCTTCGCGGTGCGGCACCCGACGAAACGCAGGGTCTAGTACGCCGGACGTGCCACCGACGGTTCCGGCGGTGGTGGAGGGTGGTTGATTGGTTCCACATGCATGTCCCAACTGCCGACTGGTACGTATTCATCATCAGCGAGGTATCCGCTCCGAGCGTTGCAGATGTTGTTCATTGTTGCGGCGACGTTGTTGGAGGGCGCGAATGTCGACTGGGGGGAGTGAGCCCCCGCCGAGATCCGCACCGGCAGCGGCCAGTCAGATCTGCGCCGAGGTCGCAGGTGCATCTCCCGGCCCTCGTCATCAAAGGTGATGACGGTGTCGTCGTCGGGGCGGGTGCGACGCTGTCAGTGACGGCGAGGTCGTGGAGCCGCCAGTGTGTTGCTGATGTAGTCCCCCACCAGATTGGATCTGGGAGGAGATCCCCCATGGACCACGCGACCCTCTGGCGTGGCGGTGATGAAGATACCGCCCGGCGGCGGTGGCGCACTGTTGAAGCGTAGAGGTCGGCGTTGCGCCCCGCGCTCCGCGGGCGAGGTTGGACCCCGTGCAGGGATCGTGCCATCCTCGCCACCTTGCAGGATGTTCATGGCCCGTTCGGTCGCGGAGAGGGCCTGCAGCAGCCCCTCATTCTGGCGGTCGATGTGATTGATGAGGTCCAGGTAAGGGCTGAACCTTGTCGGAGTGAAGTCCGGCGGCGCTACCCGATTGGATCTGTTGAAGACCCGTTCGGGGGACGCGAAAGTGGAGCCGTCCAGTACCGACGTCGGAGAGGTCGGCGCCGGCCCTCCAGAGGTCGGTGCGGCAAGATTTGGAGCCGCTGGAGTTGAAGTCGGTGCCGGCACCACGATCGCCGACGCCGGGGTTGCCACGGGTGCCGGAACCCATGGTGAAGCGTTCGACGGTGCCAGTGCCGATGGGATCAGCATGGCCGGCGGTAGATCGAAAGCCTCCTCGCCCCCAGTTCCGTTAACGAAGCAGATCACGGTGCCCACTTGGAAGGCAAAACCGGCGGCGGAAGAGGTCGTGAAAAAAGCCATCTAGTCGATGTAGATCAATACGCACTCCCCTACCTGGCGCGCCAACTGTCGAAGAGATATTCTCGACAGTCCTCCGAGGGGCGACCCACAAAGGTAGATTGATCCGGCGAGGTGCGCAAGACCGAGATCTAAATGGTTATTCAGAGACGCAAGACACCCAATGTATCCAGGTTCGGGCCGTCAAGGAGACGTAACACCCTACGTCCTGCGCTCTGCTTTACTGGATTGGAATGATATGAGATGCGTTCGGGGGAGGTCCCTACCCACCTTATATAGACGGGGGGTAGGGTTACAGATAGAAACTACGAGGTCGGTTAGGATCCGATCCTGATTACATGATTTTCGGGATTGGAGTCTATCCTAACAGATCGCTATCTCCAGGATATCCTCCGATACCGTGCGGGACGCGGGGTCGGTCCCTTGCCCCGCACTCCAGGTCGTGGGCCGAGCTCGCGTCGGTCGCGGCCCAATAGTCCAAGCCGTGGGTATCCCGGGGGGAATTCCCCCACAATCTTCCTTTCATAAGCTCCATTGTTCCATCAATTAGACTATGATGCCTGGGCGGAAGACCGGGTCTCCATCTTTGAGAAGCAACGACGATTCGAATCGATTATAACCTAGCTGGGGATTCCTTACCACATGACATATGTAGAACTTAAACTTGCATATGTCAACTCTCACTCAGTTCGTCCGAAACGGGAACGAGGCCTACGCCACCCGTGAGCACAGTACACCTCCAATCCGGGACTTTAACCCACGAGGGTAACATGTACTCCCGCCATCTCTCCACTCCCAGTGCGCGGTTGCCGTTCCCGATTTGGCACACCCTCGAGATCAGGCTTACCAGGGTATGTGGCCAGTACTACAAAGTTACGGCCTTACGGGGCAAACAACGGGCGGTCCTTAATCGACACCGCGAGGCGGGACCCACCCTCAAATTATAGTGTTGAACCCTCGGATCCAGGACCCCCTACTCAGTGGGACCCACCCCACTTTTTCCTCTGCCCGTCTTCTCGGCCTTGCCGCCGTGTTGATGTTTGTTAAGTGCTAAAAGAATAAGAAACAAATCTACAAGCGCACAGAACACCATTGTAGCTTTTCCCTAGGAGTATTCTAGGGTATCGTATCCATAGGGATGCTTTGCATAAAGAATTATAATAATTCATAATCATGTATCTACTAACTTAGCAAACCAACTAGACTAAAGTGAGAGTAAGTGATAAATGATATAGAAATAAGACTATGGTTAACAATGTATAAAAGTAATCTATGGATAAAAATATGACTAAAAGAATTAGAAGATAAATGAATAGATTAGCTACTCAAGAGGACAACGGGAGAGATCAAGGTTCCTAAATATAATGGATAGGTATATATTTGTGGAACAAGGCTGAATATAATAAGCCTTCTCTTATGTCTCTTTTACTCACTCCCTGAATTTCTAAGTATGGCTTATGTGGAGCTCATAGGAGTGGCACTCTTAAATAGTATGGCATACTTGCAAAGGATATATTATAGTTCAAACAACGGATCCATAGAGAGTTCACCAGTCAAGAACAAGAATTGCAAGTCTAAAATATAATGGATAGGTATATATTTGGTGGCTAGAACTAATTCTACTTTTACTCCTTCAAAGAATTCGTATCTCTTTTGAAACTTGAAAACTTGAGAGAACTTTAGGCTGCATACTTTTTTTTTATTTCTTTCTTTTCTTTTTCTTTTTCTCGGAGGCGGGCATCTAAGTACCCATTGTTTTATTGTGGACACTTGTCCTTTTTTTTTTTTTACTCTCTTTCATTCCCTTTTTTTTAGCAGCAACCCAAATCTTTTTGCACTGATAAACTTTTGAGAGATAAAAATAAAGACATTTAGAGTAAATAACCATTGGCTTCCTATAGTTTCATGGATTGTTTATTCCCGGTGTAGGAATGAAACATGTAAAAGTGGATATAGATAGAATGGTATTATGGTCATTTCCATTGTAGGAACAATGCATATGAATATATATGGAAGGTGTGTGGATAAAACTTGTCTTTTCAAGACTGAACTCTCACAGTAACAGAAAGCTTGAACTACTCAATCCAAAGCAAATAGCATATGTAATCGAATGGTTTTCCTAATCTAAATATCATAAATATGGCTTTGGTAGGAATTTAACACTTTGCCAAACAAGAGCTCATCATGAAGGATTTTAAATTTTTAAAAATAAATCTCCAGATATAGTTTCACTAAGGACAAGATAAACAGTAGCTCAGACTCTCTCATATCATATCCTCCAATTACCTAGACTTAGTTCAAGTATATGCTACCCACAAGTTCAGGGTTTAGAGCAAATTTTAAATCAGGACAAATATATCCAAAACATCAGAGAAATTTCAAATTAAAAACAAGGTACTAAAAGAATTAGAGCAGAGCAACTATTCATTATTTCCAAGGTAAACTTTATTCTATCACTAAACTTACTAACCACACATTAAAAACATATATATAGCTAAGACAAACTTTGATTTGATTTAAAACTTTATGCATCTTTTTTATTTCTTTTCAAACAAGCAATAAATAAATTAAGTAAAGAGATACTTATCTTGATAACCGGGGTGCTCTCTCCAAAGCTGAATTTGGAGATGGGTTCAATGATGTAAACAGATGGAGGTGACATCGTCCTTCCTTGTTGGCGCATTGATGATGTTGATTCTGAATGCTTGCGGCATCAAGTGGTTGTACTCCTCCTGCCGTCATATCTCATAATTCCTGTTGATGAAACTCAAATAGACAACAAAGCTCGTGGAACTCGTTAAGTGTTAGCAATTGGATATTTCAAGCTTTAATTATCTAGAGCTCCTTAATAGCTATAGCATAAATATTAAAGATTCAGTTTCAACAGAATAAAACATATATATATATATATATATATATATATGTGTGTGTGTGTGTGTGTGTGTATATATATATATATATATATATATATATATATATATATATATATATATATATATATAATAAATAATAACATGAATAAATACAAATAATTATTTTTGAGCCGCCACGATGTAATATTCACGAGGGTATTATACCACGAAGTATTTACATGGGGCTTTAAGTTTTTAATGACATGCATGAACATATTTATTTTCTTTTCTAATGCAGATATATATATGATGAAGTAGATATGCTAAAGGAAAACTTACTAATGCAAGAAATGAAATATGCATAACTAAAGTAAAGCACAACTTACTTACCTGAGCGTGTAGAGATTCACTCCTCCCATGGTTTATCAGAAGGCACAAATGGTTGTACTAAGGGTGCTGAAGATGTTACCTCGGATGTCGTAGGAGAGGATATCTCTGGTTCTGGTGGTGGACTTTCTTTCTTTTTCCATACTCTCTTAGTTGGCGAGTTGGCCAAAGGTTGAGTTACCTCCTCCTTAACTTCTTCATTAACTTCCTTACTATCCTCGTTCCAATGATCTTCATTCTTCACTTTATTTATTAACCTTCAGGTGTATCATCCATGTTCATTGGTCGTCCAGTCTTTTGAAGTGAAGTTTGAATAGTAGGAGCTAGCAGCATCTTGCTCAGTGCACGTGTTCGTAAATCCAGGACATTTCTACTTGTAGGGTTTAAGGGATTGTCTCCCCCAAGCTTTGCTTGAAGTATGTCCTTAAGATGTTACCCTTAGTATTGGATCATGATGGTACCATACACCTCGTGGCAATGCTGTCCTTCTCTCTTGATCGCCTTCTTGTTCATCAACAGCTTGTCTCCTATGTTCCATTTCTTTGTCCTTTTGTTAACCCACTTTTCTGTTCTTTTTTTTTTCAACCTGTGCTCGGACTATTTTGTTTTTCTCATTTATTCCTACAACATTAGTAGACAACACTTACCCGAAGGAATATACAAGTAATGGCAAGAGTAGCGTTGTTACCAAGCTAAAGGTCATTTTCTATGTTATAGAGAAGTTTAAACGATTAATGAGCATAGACTATCTATTCACCACTACTTTTTCCAAGGGATTGATTTTATCTTGCATCTTAAGTTTGATTTTTATTATAGCATTTATGAAAGCATTCAAACTTATAGAGATAAAGTAGTAGTGAGTAGAGGGATTGCAAACCAGTGTGTCGTAGTGACGGAAGCATGTGAGGAGGAGCACATTAGGATCATCTTACTGGAGTCGGTTTTCCTCCCCCAAGCTTGCACCTTGCCATCACTCGACAATTGAAGTCAAGTGTGACTTCTTGAATCATCCCTCAAAGTGTGTTGTAACTCTCATGTCCTTAGATATTGTTCATCCTTTGTTCTTGATTCTTATCAGATCTCTTGCGTTAAGTTGTTGGAGTTCATCATATGCCTTGCTTCATCTCCTATGTGAGTTCATCTTTTGACTTACCCGATTTCAATTTGAGAATTTTCTGCAGGGGGTTAGTCCGACAAAATAACCAATGTCTACACAAGCAATTTTTAGTTCAATAACCAAACTAGACTCCATGTCTAATAAGATTAAGGAAGGCTATTTAACCTAAGCACCACGCTTAATTTAAAAACCTTTGGAAGTATGTACAGTACTTCCAAACCAAAGCATATTAGAGCAAACAAAGGTAGCATGAAAGCACTATAGAGATTTAATCAAATAAAGATGAAGAAGCATGATCATGGTGAGGATTTTTTTATACTAGATGCAAATGACACAAATATATGCAAGGAAATAAACATACAAAGGGTTTAATATAAGATAACATAAACTAAACGGAGTGTGATAATGACTTGCCTACGCTGTCCAAAAATTATCCCAATCTTTCACGGTACAAAACCAATTCAATATTTATCAAACAGTTTTGTTTCAAACAATAAAAGTGTCAAGACTAAAATCCACTCTTAGTCGTATACTAGGAATCGGCTTACAATTGATGATGCCAACCAAACCCTAGATAATCTTCCACCCGCGGCCACGACGGACCACGATCAGAAGAATGGAATTCCGACGGAAATCCGAGGCGCGACCAAGCTGCAGGAGCTCGAGCACGCACTCCACACAATCCGAGGAGGATCGGCTTGATAGATGAGATCGGAGGAGAGGGTCTCTCGCTGTTCGTAGGAGAAACCCTAGACAAAATAATCCAAATCCAATCTAAACTGTTTACACGCGGCTCAAGCCAAATATATATGTGCACGCAGGCACAGGACACATGGACTCCTAATCCGACTCATCAGTCGAGGCCCATGGCTGACTAAACCACGTGACCAGGCCCCAAACTAACGAGACCAAGCCATCTAAAATATTAAGTAGCTAATAACATGACCCGGCTGCTACTAAGTAGCTAATAACATGACCCGGCTGCTACTCTTGTAATAAATAATATAAAGGAAATAATTAAATAATACAGCCCTTAAAAAGAACACGTGATGCATCTTCACGTTATCTCCATTGCAGGCATGGAACCAAACTGAACAATACTTCGCTTCCTTTCTTGCTGCTTGAATAGATTAATTCCCATAAAAATTAGCTTCTCAGTGCAAGGTAATTGCCCTTCCTTCGTCATATTTTGACTTATATCAAATGAGAATGCACCAAAGTTTAAGAAAGATGGATATTTCATAATGTTGGCTGATAAATCACCGGAATATTAACTTGCGGAACCATGAGCTCATCATTCTCCCTTTGCTGAAACAAAGCCGTCCTCGGCTTTAACATAGTTCTACCATAATCTTGATATATCTGATCATGAGTAATGCTAGCAGTAATGACTTGAGTAGGAACACTCACATCGTCAACGGATGTCACAATTTCAGACTCATTGTCGTAAGATTCATAACCTTTATCCAAATAATTAACCATCACAGTAGTTCCACCTCCATCAATAAGGATGTCAGAATTACCACATGCAACTTTAGAAGCCACACAAAAATTTTCAGGCGAAATGATACCAGCAGCAACAGTCACATCATTGTCGCCAAACTGTATAGAAGATATATCAAGAGCTGTCTTTACAATATTAGATACCTTACACTTAGCTTCACAAACGACAGAATCCCTAACTGGAACACCCTCAGTGCAATTATCAATAGATATTGAATCAGGGCTAATCACATCAGAGTGAATGCATGGATCAAAGTAAACATACAATGAAATGCAAGAAATTAATTGATAACTACTCAACTAGTTTAAAGTCCATGAGTAAGACTCTCTCACCTTTATTAATCATACTTACCATTATATGTAGCTTCTATGTTCGTCACTTGAGATGTGATTTGAATTTCGATGACGACGACCTTTTCTCAAATCTGTTCATGGTTAGAATAAAAATATATATAAATGAATAAACAAACCTTTGAGATGGCGAGGGTTCCAATGTTGATGGTTCTTGAATGATCGAGGCACCACTGGGTTCTTCAATGTTTCTTCATCTTTCTTGTGGAAGTTCGCTGAAAGGTCGCAACGGCTTTTTGTGTCCCTGTCTATTCCATAACTCAACGTAACAAGGGTAATCCTACTAAAGCTAGTGATATACTAAATTAGCAGATATCAAGATCATTATTAAAATGTTTACACCAATTGCTTCCACGGCAACGGCGCCAAAAAGCTTGTTGATGTTTGTTAAGTGCTAAAAGAATAAGAAAGAAATTTGCAAGCGCCTGAGAACACCATTGTAGCTTTTCCCTAGGAGTATTCTAGAGTATCGTATCCACAGAGAAGCTTTGCATAAAGAATTCTAATAATTAACAATCATGTATCTACTAACTTAGCAAGCCAACTAGACTAAAGTGGGAGTAAGTGATAAATGATATATAAATAAGACTATGGTTAATAATGTATAAAAGTAATCTATGGATAAAAATATGACTAAAAGAATTATAAGATAAATGAATAGATTAGCTACTCAAGAGGACAACGGGAGAGATCAAGGTTCCTAAATACTTCTCTATTACTTTGGTTCTAAGGTAACTGAAATATGGATAGATATAGCAATCACACAATAACACTTTGGGACATCGAAACACTAGCCACGAAAAGGGGTGAGAAGGGGGCTAGGAAGCTCGACTAAAGTCCTACAAACACCAACCCGAACATGGTGGAATACGTTGGCCGTCGGTGGCTGTCACCACACGGGGCTACCACAAACTATCTGTGGGATTGGGTGCAATCTCAGGTAACCTCTAGTCTAGACACCATATCTATACTATTAATTACTACTCTAATCTCACGTGAAAACTAGAGCACTCGATGCGAGCGAAGATCCTATGCAAAGGCATAACAACTATACCAACCATATATAAAAGGCATAAAAGTAAACAGAGAAGATATAAATATATTAAAGCATAAGTCTTGTAGGGAAGATACAAAGACATACCATACTCTGAAGACTCTTTCAGAACCGGAACACAGCTTCGCTCTCCCTAACTCTCAACTAGATCTAATCTATTACATTGAAGAGTCTAATCCTAGATCTACATTGAAGAGAGAGAGTTCCTTACTTTGGGACCCCTCTCTAATCAATGAGATGAGATGAATAATGAATTATGAATTAGGGTTTCCAGGGGGTGGTCTGCCTCTTTATTTATAGCCCTGGGTAATGAACACTACTACAAAATTGATTTTAGGAGGTGTTTAGTTTTTCATTTTCCGTGGCGGGCATTTGAGAAACCGCCACGGAAAATAGGTGCCCTAGCACCCCCTCCGGCCAGAGAAAAAACCGCCACGGTTAATCGATTAACCGTGGCGGACATTGTAAAAAAACCGCCACGGTTAATAAGGATTAACCGTGGCGGACATTATAAAATAACCGCCACGGTAAATCGATTAACCGTGGCGGTTATATTTAAAAGACCGCCACGGTTATACCGGCCCAAAGCCCAATGCCCATTTGAGCCCGATAACGGGGTCCGGTATATATACAAGCCCTAGGGTTTCTTCCACTTTGCCTCTAACACTCGGACACCCAACTCTCCTCTCCACTCCCCACCAACTCTCCTCTCCCACTCCCTGACACCAACTCTCCTCTCCACTCTCGGGCCGACACCAACTCCTCCAGACGACGCGCACCTCCGGCGAAGCGGCGTGGCGCGCCGCCGATCGGGACGGCCGAGCTTGGCGGCGCAGGCCTGGGTCGCTTGGCGGCGGCCGGAAGGCTCTTCGCATGGCGGCGAAGCGCCAAGGCGGGCTGCCACGGGCGCGGCGACGGGCGCTGAAGCTCAGCGTGCCAGCGCGGCGGCGGCGGCAAGGAGCCAGACGTGGAAGGCGGACGGGCGGCGGGAGGCTGCGGCGGCCTTTTGACGGAACCGTCGGGCGGCGGGGCGCTCCTTTTTCCCGAGATCCGGCGGCGGCGAAGCTCCACTCTTTCCCGAGATCCGGCTGCGTGGAGATGGATCCGTGGCTGGGCAACTCTTCGGCGTTCCTCCTCTTCCCGAGATCCGCGGCGGCGCAAACCCTAGCGGGCCCGACGGCCCGGATCTAGCCCTAGGGCCCGATCTGGGCCGCCGCCCGCTAGGTTTCGATTGGATTTTTCTTTTTTTTATTATTTTTTTTATTATTAACCATGGCGGGCATTTTGTCCGCCACGGAAAATCGTCCATTTTCCGTGACCCTCCGTCCGTGGCGCATACAAAATGCCCGCCACGGAAAATGTTTTTGTCCGCCACGGTTAATCGTTTATGTAGTAGTGGAATGCGAGCCGTTGGATCAAAAACGACCATAAACCGACTTAAATCAACTGCTAGATATGATTCGACAATCCCTTAGGTCGGTGGAGGAAGGTTCTAGAAGCCGAAAACGTGGCGTGCCGGGGAGGTCGCTGGCCCCCCCAGCTGGGCAGCCGGGCCCCACATGCCAGCATGTGGGCCTCGGCCCGTGCGAGGTGTCTTCTTTTGTCCTTTAGGTCCCCGGAATTCATACTAATCACCTTGGTTTGGTCCTTTTCTTCCCGTTTCTATATTTCACCTCTTTTCTTCTATGATACGGAATATTTCCTGGAGTTCTCCTCAGAAAATCGAGTGTGCACCAAAACTCGTGGAATTCATTAGTATAAACCCTATCCTCTAGTGTTCTTGTTCCCAAATATTCTATTATTTCATAATAAAAAGTTGACGTTAACGACCGTCAACACGCCGCCCGCCGCCGCCCGCCCGCGCACGCCACGCCGCCGCCACGCCCTCGCGCCACTCCGCGGCGAGGAGCCGGCCATCGACAAAGACGTGAACGGCGGTCCTAGGCGTGAGCCAC